>CM068478.1:24172500-24782500 GCA_034769265.1 Remorina albescens
TCTCTGCACAAACTACTCAGAACAACTTGAATATGAAGGAACTACATGATTCCTATTGATTTTCTGCTGGGATTTGCTGTTTTCACTACTTTTAATACAGAGTTCAAAAACAGGCTCAATTTAGCGTGCAGTGCGTTTTTGACACTTCATGCTAACATGCAATCAAACTGCACAAATCTCATCAAAAACTACACAAATCTCTGCACAAACTACTCAGAACTACTTGAATATGAAGGGAATACATGATTCTCGTTGATTTTCTGCTGGGATTTGCTGTTTTTACTACATTTAATACAGAGTTGAAAAACAGGCTCAATTCAGCGTTGAGTGCCTTTATGACACATAAACTTGAAGTGCAGTCAAACTTCACAAATCTCATCAAAAACTACACAAATCTCTGCACAAACTACTCAGAACAACTTGAATATGAAGGAACTACATGATTCCTATTGATTTTCTGCTGGGATTTACTGTTTTCACTACTTTTAATACAGAGTTCAAAAATAGCCTCAATTCAGCGTTCAGTGTTTTTTTGATACTTCATGCTAACATGGAATCATACTAAACAAATCTCTTCAAAAACTGCACAAATCTCTGCACAAACTACTCAGAACTACTTGAATATGAAGGACGTACCTGATTCTTGTTGTTTTCTGCTGGGATTTGCTGTTTTCACTACTTTTAATACAGAGTTCAAAAACAGGCTCAATTCAGCATTGAGTGCGTTTATGACTAACCAACTTGAAATGAAATCAAACTGCACAAATCTCTGCACAAACTACTCAGAACTACTTGAATATGAAGGAACTACATGATTCTTGTTGATTTTCTACTGGGATTTGCTGTTTTCACTACTTTTAGTACAGAGTTCAAAAACAGGCTCAATTCAGCGTTCAGTGCGTTTTTGACACTTCATGCTAACATGCAATCAAACTGCACAAATCTCATCAAAAACTACACAAATCTCTGCACAAACTACTCAGAACCACTTGAATATGAAGGAACTACATGATTCCTGTTGATTTTCTGCTGGGATTTGCTGTTTTCACTACTTTTAGTACAGAGTTCAAAAACAGGCTCAATTCAGCGTTCAGTGCGTTTTTAACACTTCATGCTAACATGCAATCAAACTGCACAAATCTCATCAAAAACTACACAAATCTCTGCACAAACTACTCAGAACTACTTGAATATGAAGGAACTACATGATTCCTGTTGATTTTCTTCTGGGATTTAATGATTTCACTACATTTAATACAGAGTTCAAAAACAGGCTCAATTCAGCGTTCAGTGCCTTTATGACACATAAACTTGAAGTGCAGTCAAACTGCACAAATCTCTTCAAAAACTACAGAAATCTCTGCAGAAACTACTAAAAACTACTTGAATATGAAGGAACTACATGATTCATGTTGATTTTCTGCCCGGATTTAATGATTTCACTACTTTTAATACAGAGTTGAAAAACAGGCTCAATTCAGCGTTGAGTGCCTTTATGACACATAAACTTGAAGTGCAGTCAAACTGCACAAATCTCTTCAAAAACTACACAAATCTCTGCACAAACTACTCAGAACAACTTGAATATGAAGGAACTACATGATTCCTGTTGATTTTCTGCTGGGATTTGCTGTTTTCACTACTTTTAATACAGAGTTCAAAAACAGACTCAATTCAGCGTTCAGTGCCTTCATGACACATAAACTTGAAGTGCAGTCAAACTGCACAAATCTCATCAAAAACTACACAAATCTCTGCACAAACTACTCAGAACTACTTGAATATGAAGGGAATACATGATTCTCGTTGATTTTCTGCTGGGATTTGCTGTTTTCACTACTTTTAATAGAGAGTTCAAAAACAGGCTCAATTCAGCGTTCAGTGCGTTTTTAACACTTCATGCTAACATGCAATCAAACTGCACAAATCTCATCAAAAACTACACAAATCTCTGCACAAACTACACAAATCTCTGCACAAACTACTCAGAACAACTTGAATATGAAGGAACTACATGATTCCTGTTGATTTTCTGCTGGGATTTGCTGTTTCACTACTTTTAATAGAGAGTTCAAAAACAGGCTCAATTCAGCGTTCAGTGCGTTTTTAACACTTCATGCTAACATGCAATCAAACTGCACAAATCTCATCAAAAACTACACAAATCTCTGCACAAACTACTCAGAACTACTTGAATATGAAGGAAGTACCTGATTCTTGTTGATTTTCTGCAGGGATTTCCTGATTTCGCTACTTTTAATAGAAAGTTCAAAAACAGGCTCAATTCAGCATTGGGTGCGTTTGTGACTCATCAACTTGAAATGAAATCAAAATGCACAAATCTCATCAAAAACTACACAAATCTCTGCACAAACTACTCAGAACTACTTCAATATGAAGGAACTACATGATACCTGTTGATTTTCTGCTGGGATTTGCTGTTTTCACTACTTTTAATACAGAGTTCAAAAACAGGCTCAATTCAGCGTTCAGTACGTTTTTGATACTTCATGCTAACATGGAATCATATTAAACAAATCTCTTCAAAAACTGCACAAATCTCTGCACAAACTACTCAGAACTACTTGAATATGAAGGGAATACATGATTCTCGTTGATTTTCTGCTGGGATTTGCTGTTTTCACTACTTTTAATATAGAGTTCAAAAACAGGCTCAATTCAGCGTTCAGTGCGTTTTTAACACTTCATGCTAACATGCAATCAAACTGCACAAATCTCATCAAAAACTACACAAATCTCTGCACAAACTACTCAGAACTACTTGAATATGAAGGAACTACATGATTCATGTTGATTTTCTGCCCGGATTTAATGATTTCACTACATTTAATACAGAGTTCAAAAACAGGCTCAATTCAGCGTTGAGTGCCTTTATGACACATAAACTTGAAGTGCAGTCAAACTGCACAAATCTCTTCAAAAACTACACAAATCTCTGCACAAACTACTCAGAACAACTTCAATATGAAGGAACTACATGATTCCTGCTGATTTTCTGCTGGGATTTGCTGTTTTCACTACTTTTAATACAGAGTTCAAAAACAGACTCAATTCAGCGTTCAGTGCCTTCATGACACATAAACTTGAAGTGTAGTCAAACTGCACAAATCTCATCAAAAACTACACAAATCTTTGCACAAACTACTCAGAACTACTTGAATATGAAGGAACTACATGATTCTTGTTGATTTTCTGCAGGGATTTGCTGATTTCGCTACTTTTAATAGAAAGTTCAAAAACAGGCTCAATTCAGCATTGGGTGCGTTTGTGACACATCAACTTGAAATGAAATCAAAATGCACAAATCTCATCAAAAACTACACAAATCTCTGCACAAACTACTCAGAACAACTTGAATATGACGGAACTACATGATTCCTGTTGATTTTCTGCTGGGAATTGCTGTTTTCACTACTTTTAATACAGAGTTCAAAAACAGGCTCAATTCAGCGTTCAGTGCGTTTTTGACACTTCATGCTAACATGCAATCAAACTGCACAAATCTCATCAAAAACTACACAAATCTCTGCACAAACTACTCAGAACAACTTGAATATGAAGGAACTACATGATTCCTATTGTGATTTTCTGCAGGGATTTACTGTTTTCACTACTTTTAATACAGAGTTCAAAAACAGGCTCAATTCAGCGTTCATTGCTTTTTTGATACTTCATGCTAACATGGAATCATACTAAACAAATCTCTTCAAAAACTGCACAAATCTCTGCCCAAACTACTCAGAACTACTTCAATATGAAGGAACTACATGATACCTGTTGATTTTCTGCTGGGATTTGCTGTTTTCACTACTTTTAATACAGAGTTCAAAAACAGGCTCAATTCAGCGTTCAGTACGTTTTTGATACTTCATGCTAACATGGAATCATACTAAACAAATCTCTTCAAAAACTGCACAAATCTCTGCACAAACTACTCAGAACAACTTGAATATGAAGGAACTACATGATTCCTATTGATTTTCTGCTGGGATTTGTTGTTTTCACTACTTTTAATAGAGAGTTCAAAAACAGGCTCAATTCAGCGTTCAGTGCGTTTTTAACACTTCATGCTAACATGCAATCAAACTGCACAAATCTCATCAAAAACTACACAAATCTCTGCACAAACTACTCAGAACAACTTGAATATGACGGAACTACATGATTCCTGTTGATTTTCTGCTGGGATTTGCTGTTTTCACTACTTTTAATACAGAGTTCAAAAACAGGCTCAATTCAGCGTTCAGTGCCTTTATGACACATAAACTTGAAGTGCAGTCAAACTGCACAAATCTCTTCAAAAACTACAGAAATCTCTGCAGAAACTACTAAAAACTACTTGAATATGAAGGAACTACATGATTCATGTTGATTTTCTGCCCGGATTTAATGATTTCACTACTTTTAATACAGAGTTGAAAAACAGGCTCAATTCAGCGTTGAGTGCCTTTATGACACATAAACTTGAAGTGCAGTCAAACTGCACAAATCTCTTCAAAAACTACACAAATCTCTGCACAAACTACTCAGAACAACTTGAATATGAAGGAACTACATGATTCCTGTTGATTTTCTGCTGGGATTTGCTGTTTTCACTACTTTTAATACAGAGTTCAAAAACAGACTCAATTCAGCGTTCAGTGCCTTCATGACACATAAACTTGAAGTGCAGTCAAACTGCACAAATCTCTTCAAAAACTACACAAATCTCTGCACAAACTACTCAGAACAACTTGAATATGAAGGAACTACATGATTCCTGTTGATTTTCTGCTGGGATTTGCTGTTTTCACTACTTTTAATACAGAGTTCAAAAACAGACTCAATTCAGCGTTCAGTGCCTTCATGACACATAAACTTGAAGTGCAGTCAAACTGCACAAATCTCATCAAAAACTACACAAATCTCTGCACAAACTACTCAGAACTACTTGAATATGAAGGGAATACATGATTCTCGTTGATTTTCTGCTGGGATTTGCTGTTTTCACTACTTTTAATAGAGAGTTCAAAAACAGGCTCAATTCAGCGTTCAGTGCGTTTTTAACACTTCATGCTAACATGCAATCAAACTGCACAAATCTCATCAAAAACTACACAAATCTCTGCACAAACTACTCAGAACTACTTGAATATGAAGGAACTACATGATTCATGTTGATTTTCTGCCCGGATTTAATGATTTCACTACATTTAATACAGAGTTCAAAAACAGGCTCAATTCAGCGTTCAGTACGTTTTTGATACTTCATGCTAACATGGAATCATACTAAACAAATCTCTTCAAAAACTGCACAAATCTCTGCACAAACTACTCAGAACAACTTGAATATGAAGGAACTACATGATTCCTATTGATTTTCTGCTGGGATTTGTTGTTTTCACTACTTTTAATAGAGAGTTCAAAAACAGGCTCAATTCAGCGTTCAGTGCGTTTTTAACACTTCATGCTAACATGCAATCAAACTGCACAAATCTCATCAAAAACTACACAAATCTCTGCACAAACTACTCAGAACAACTTGAATATGACGGAACTACATGATTCCTGTTGATTTTCTGCTGGGATTTGCTGTTTTCACTACTTTTAATACAGAGTTCAAAAACAGGCTCAATTCAGCGTTCAGTGCCTTTATGACACATAAACTTGAAGTGCAGTCAAACTGCACAAATCTCTTCAAAAACTACAGAAATCTCTGCAGAAACTACTAAAAACTACTTGAATATGAAGGAACTACATGATTCATGTTGATTTTCTGCCCGGATTTAATGATTTCACTACTTTTAATACAGAGTTGAAAAACAGGCTCAATTCAGCGTTGAGTGCCTTTATGACACATAAACTTGAAGTGCAGTCAAACTGCACAAATCTCTTCAAAAACTACACAAATCTCTGCACAAACTACTCAGAACAACTTGAATATGAAGGAACTACATGATTCCTGTTGATTTTCTGCTGGGATTTGCTGTTTTCACTACTTTTAATACAGAGTTCAAAAACAGACTCAATTCAGCGTTCAGTGCCTTCATGACACATAAACTTGAAGTGCAGTCAAACTGCACAAATCTCATCAAAAACTACACAAATCTCTGCACAAACTACTCAGAACTACTTGAATATGAAGGGAATACATGATTCTCGTTGATTTTCTGCTGGGATTTGCTGTTTTCACTACTTTTAATAGAGAGTTCAAAAACAGGCTCAATTCAGCGTTCAGTGCGTTTTTAACACTTCATGCTAACATGCAATCAAACTGCACAAATCTCATCAAAAACTACACAAATCTCTGCACAAACTACTCAGAACAACTTGAATATGAAGGAACTACATGATTCCTGTTGATTTTCTGCTGGGATTTGCTGTTTCACTACTTTTAATAGAGAGTTCAAAAACAGGCTCAATTCAGCGTTCAGTGCGTTTTTAACACTTCATGCTAACATGCAATCAAACTGCACAAATCTCATCAAAAACTACACAAATCTCTGCACAAACTACTCAGAACTACTTGAATATGAAGGAACTACATGATTCATGTTGATTTTCTGCCCGGATTTAATGATTTCACTACATTTAATACAGAGTTGAAAAACAGGCTCAATTCAGCGTTCAGTACGTTTTTGATACTTCATGCTAACATGGAATCATACTAAACAAATCTCATCAAAAACTACACAAATCTCTGCACAAACTACTCAGAACAACTTGAATATGAAGGAACTACATGATTCCTGTTGATTTTCTGCTGGGATTTGCTGTTTTCACTACTTTTAATACAGAGTTCAAAAACAGGCTCAATTCAGCGTTCAGTGCGTTTTTAACACTTCATGCTAACATGCAATCAAACTGCACAAATCTCATCAAAAACTACACAAATCTCTGCACAAACTACTCAGAACAACTTGAATATGAAGGAACTACATGATTCCTATTGATTTTCTGCTGGGATTTGTTGTTTTCACTACTTTTAATAGAGAGTTCAAAAACAGGCTCAATTCAGTGTTCAGTGCGTTTTTAACACTTCATGCTAACATGCAATCAAACTGCACAAATCTCATCAAAAACTACACAAATCTTTGCACAAACTACTCAGAACTACTTGAATATGAAGGAACTACATGATTCTTGTTGATTTTCTGCTGGGATTTGCTGTTTTCACTACTTTTAATAGAGAGTTCAAAAACAGGCTCAATTCAGCGTTCAGTGCGTTTTTAACACTTCATGCTAACATGCAATCAAACTGCACAAATCTCATCAAAAACTACACAAATCTCTGCACAAACTACTCAGAACTACTTGAATATGAAGGAAGTACCTGATTCTTGTTGATTTTCTGCTGGGATTTGCTGTTTTCACTACTTTTAATACAGAGTTCAAAAACAGGCTCAATTCAGCGTTCAGTGCCTTTATGACACATAAACTTGAAGTGCAGTCAAAATGCACAAATCTCTTCAAAAACTACACAAATCTCTGCAGAAACTACTTAAAAATTACTTGAATATGAAGGAACTACATGATTCATGTTGATTTTCTGCCCGGATTTAATGATTTCACTACATTTAATACAGAGTTCAAAAACAGACTCAATTCAGCGTTCAGTGCCTTTATGACACATAAACTTGAAGTGCAGTCAAACTGCACAAATCTCTTCAAGAACTACACAAATCTCTGCAGAAACTACTAAAAACTACTTGAATATGAAGGAACTACATGATTCCTGTTGATTTTCTGCTGGGATTTGCTGTTTTCACTACTTTTAATATAGAGTTCAAAAACAGGCTCAATTCAGCGTTCAGTGCGTTTTTAACACTTCATGCTAACATGCAATCAAACTGCACAAATCTCATCAAAAACTACACAAATCTCTGCACAAACTACTCAGAACAACTTGAATATGACGGAACTACATGATTCCTGTTGATTTTCTGCTGGGATTTGCTGTTTTCACTACTTTTAATACAGAGTTCAAAAACAGGCTCAATTCAGCGTTCAGTGCCTTTATGACACATAAACTTGAAGTGCAGTCAAACTGCACAAATCTCTTCAAAAACTACAGAAATCTCTGCAGAAACTACTAAAAACTACTTGAATATGAAGGAACTACATGATTCATGTTGATTTTCTGCCCGGATTTAATGATTTCACTACTTTTAATACAGAGTTGAAAAACAGGCTCAATTCAGCGTTGAGTGCCTTTATGACACATAAACTTGAAGTGCAGTCAAACTGCACAAATCTCTTCAAAAACTACACAAATCTCTGCACAAACTACTCAGAACAACTTGAATATGAAGGAACTACATGATTCCTGTTGATTTTCTGCTGGGATTTGCTGTTTTCACTACTTTTAATACAGAGTTCAAAAACAGACTCAATTCAGCGTTCAGTGCCTTCATGACACATAAACTTGAAGTGCAGTCAAACTGCACAAATCTCATCAAAAACTACACAAATCTCTGCACAAACTACTCAGAACTACTTGAATATGAAGGGAATACATGATTCTCGTTGATTTTCTGCTGGGATTTGCTGTTTTCACTACTTTTAATAGAGAGTTCAAAAACAGGCTCAATTCAGCGTTCAGTGCGTTTTTAACAATACATGCTAACATGCAATCAAACTGCACAAATCTCATCAAAAACTACACAAATCTCTGCACAAACTACACAAATCTCTGCACAAACTACTCAGAACAACTTGAATATGAAGGAACTACATGATTCCTGTTGATTTTCTGCTGGGATTTGCTGTTTCACTACTTTTAATAGAGAGTTCAAAAACAGGCTCAATTCAGCGTTCAGTGCGTTTTTAACACTTCATGCTAACATGCAATCAAACTGCACAAATCTCATCAAAAACTACACAAATCTCTGCACAAACTACTCAGAACTACTTGAATATGAAGGAAGTACCTGATTCTTGTTGATTTTCTGCAGGGATTTCCTGATTTCGCTACTTTTAATAGAAAGTTCAAAAACAGGCTCAATTCAGCATTGGGTGCGTTTGTGACTCATCAACTTGAAATGAAATCAAAATGCACAAATCTCATCAAAAACTACACAAATCTCTGCACAAACTACTCAGAACTACTTCAATATGAAGGAACTACATGATACCTGTTGATTTTCTGCTGGGATTTGCTGTTTTCACTACTTTTAATACAGAGTTCAAAAACAGGCTCAATTCAGCGTTCAGTACGTTTTTGATACTTCATGCTAACATGGAATCATATTAAACAAATCTCTTCAAAAACTGCACAAATCTCTGCACAAACTACTCAGAACTACTTGAATATGAAGGGAATACATGATTCTCGTTGATTTTCTGCTGGGATTTGCTGTTTTCACTACTTTTAATATAGAGTTCAAAAACAGGCTCAATTCAGCGTTCAGTGCGTTTTTAACACTTCATGCTAACATGCAATCAAACTGCACAAATCTCATCAAAAACTACACAAATCTCTGCACAAACTACTCAGAACTACTTGAATATGAAGGAACTACATGATTCATGTTGATTTTCTGCCCGGATTTAATGATTTCACTACATTTAATACAGAGTTCAAAAACAGGCTCAATTCAGCGTTGAGTGCCTTTATGACACATAAACTTGAAGTGCAGTCAAACTGCACAAATCTCTTCAAAAACTACACAAATCTCTGCACAAACTACTCAGAACAACTTGAATATGAAGGAACTACATGATTCCTGTTGATTTTCTGCTGGGATTTGCTGTTTTCAATACTTTTAATACAGAGTTCAAAAACAGGCTCAATTCAGCGTTCAGTGCCTTTATGACACATAAACTTGAAGTGCAGTCAAAATGCACAAATCTCTTCAAAAACTACACAAATCTCTGCAGAAACTACTAAAAACTACTTGAATATGAAGGAACTACATGATTCATGTTGATTTTCTGCCCGGATTTAATGATTTCACTACATTTAATACAGAGTTGAAAAACAGGCTCAATTCAGCGTTGAGTGCCTTTATGACACATAAACTTGAAGTGCAGTCAAACTGCACAAATCTCTTCAAGAACTACACAAATCTCTGCAGAAACTACTAAAAACTACTTGAATATGAAGGAACTACATGATTCCTGTTGATTTTCTGCTGGGATTTGCTGTTTTCACTACTTTTAATAGAGACTTCAAAAACAGGCTCAATTCAGCGTTCAGTGCGTTTTTAACACTTCATGCTAACATGCAATCAAACTGCACAAATCTCATCAAAAACTACACAAATCTCTGCACAAACTACTCAGAACAACTTCAATATGAAGGAACTACATGATTCCTGCTGATTTTCTGCTGGGATTTGCTGTTTTCACTACTTTTAATACAGAGTTCAAAAACAGACTCAATTCAGCGTTCAGTGCCTTCATGACACATAAACTTGAAGTGTAGTCAAACTGCACAAATCTCATCAAAAACTACACAAATCTTTGCACAAACTACTCAGAACTACTTGAATATGAAGGAACTACATGATTCTTGTTGATTTTCTGCAGGGATTTGCTGATTTCGCTACTTTTAATAGAAAGTTCAAAAACAGGCTCAATTCAGCATTGGGTGCGTTTGTGACACATCAACTTGAAATGAAATCAAAATGCACAAATCTCATCAAAAACTACACAAATCTCTGCACAAACTACTCAGAACAACTTGAATATGACGGAACTACATGATTCCTGTTGATTTTCTGCTGGGAATTGCTGTTTTCACTACTTTTAATACAGAGTTCAAAAACAGGCTCAATTCAGCGTTCAGTGCGTTTTTGACACTTCATGCTAACATGCAATCAAACTGCACAAATCTCATCAAAAACTACACAAATCTCTGCACAAACTACTCAGAACAACTTGAATATGAAGGAACTACATGATTCCTATTGTGATTTTCTGCAGGGATTTACTGTTTTCACTACTTTTAATACAGAGTTCAAAAACAGGCTCAATTCAGCGTTCATTGCTTTTTTGATACTTCATGCTAACATGGAATCATACTAAACAAATCTCTTCAAAAACTGCACAAATCTCTGCCCAAACTACTCAGAACTACTTCAATATGAAGGAACTACATGATACCTGTTGATTTTCTGCTGGGATTTGCTGTTTTCACTACTTTTAATACAGAGTTCAAAAACAGGCTCAATTCAGCGTTCAGTACGTTTTTGATACTTCATGCTAACATGGAATCATACTAAACAAATCTCTTCAAAAACTGCACAAATCTCTGCACAAACTACTCAGAACAACTTGAATATGAAGGAACTACATGATTCCTATTGATTTTCTGCTGGGATTTGTTGTTTTCACTACTTTTAATAGAGAGTTCAAAAACAGGCTCAATTCAGCGTTCAGTGCGTTTTTAACACTTCATGCTAACATGCAATCAAACTGCACAAATCTCATCAAAAACTACACAAATCTCTGCACAAACTACTCAGAACAACTTGAATATGACGGAACTACATGATTCCTGTTGATTTTCTGCTGGGATTTGCTGTTTTCACTACTTTTAATACAGAGTTCAAAAACAGGCTCAATTCAGCGTTCAGTGCCTTTATGACACATAAACTTGAAGTGCAGTCAAACTGCACAAATCTCTTCAAAAACTACACAAATCTCTGCACAAACTACTCAGAACTACTTGAATATGAAGGGAATACATGATTCTCGTTGATTTTCTGCTGGGATTTGCTGTTTTCACTACTTTTAATAGAGAGTTCAAAAACAGGCTCAATTCAGCGTTCAGTGCGTTTTTAACACTTCATGCTAACATGCAATCAAACTGCACAAATCTCATCAAAAACTACACAAATCTCTGCACAAACTACTCAGAACAACTTGAATATGAAGGAACTACATGATTCCTGTTGATTTTCTGCTGGGATTTGCTGTTTCACTACTTTTAATAGAGAGTTCAAAAACAGGCTCAATTCAGCGTTCAGTGCGTTTTTAACACTTCATGCTAACATGCAATCAAACTGCACAAATCTCATCAAAAACTACACAAATCTCTGCACAAACTACTCAGAACTACTTGAATATGAAGGAACTACATGATTCATGTTGATTTTCTGCCCGGATTTAATGATTTCACTACATTTAATACAGAGTTCAAAAACAGGCTCAATTCAGCGTTCAGTACGTTTTTGATACTTCATGCTAACATGGAATCATACTAAACAAATCTCTTCAAAAACTGCACAAATCTCTGCACAAACTACTCAGAACAACTTGAATATGAAGGAACTACATGATTCCTATTGATTTTCTGCTGGGATTTGTTGTTTTCACTACTTTTAATAGAGAGTTCAAAAACAGGCTCAATTCAGCGTTCAGTGCGTTTTTAACACTTCATGCTAACATGCAATCAAACTGCACAAATCTCATCAAAAACTACACAAATCTCTGCACAAACTACTCAGAACAACTTGAATATGACGGAACTACATGATTCCTGTTGATTTTCTGCTGGGATTTGCTGTTTTCACTACTTTTAATACAGAGTTCAAAAACAGGCTCAATTCAGCGTTCAGTGCCTTTATGACACATAAACTTGAAGTGCAGTCAAACTGCACAAATCTCTTCAAAAACTACAGAAATCTCTGCAGAAACTACTAAAAACTACTTGAATATGAAGGAACTACATGATTCATGTTGATTTTCTGCCCGGATTTAATGATTTCACTACTTTTAATACAGAGTTGAAAAACAGGCTCAATTCAGCGTTGAGTGCCTTTATGACACATAAACTTGAAGTGCAGTCAAACTGCACAAATCTCTTCAAAAACTACACAAATCTCTGCACAAACTACTCAGAACAACTTGAATATGAAGGAACTACATGATTCCTGTTGATTTTCTGCTGGGATTTGCTGTTTTCACTACTTTTAATAGAGAGTTCAAAAACAGGCTCAATTCAGCGTTCAGTGCGTTTTTAACACTTCATGCTAACATGCAATCAAACTGCACAAATCTCATCAAAAACTACACAAATCTCTGCACAAACTACTCAGAACAACTTCAATATGAAGGAACTACATGATTCCTGCTGATTTTCTGCTGGGATTTGCTGTTTTCACTACTTTTAATACAGAGTTCAAAAACAGACTCAATTCAGCGTTCAGTGCCTTCATGACACATAAACTTGAAGTGTAGTCAAACTGCACAAATCTCATCAAAAACTACACAAATCTTTGCACAAACTACTCAGAACTACTTGAATATGAAGGAACTACATGATTCTTGTTGATTTTCTGCAGGGATTTGCTGATTTCGCTACTTTTAATAGAAAGTTCAAAAACAGGCTCAATTCAGCATTGGGTGCGTTTGTGACACATCAACTTGAAATGAAATCAAAATGCACAAATCTCATCAAAAACTACACAAATCTCTGCACAAACTACTCAGAACTACTTGAATATGACGGAACTACATGATTCCTGTTGATTTTCTGCTGGGAATTGCTGTTTTCACTACTTTTAATACAGAGTTCAAAAACAGGCTCAATTCAGCGTTCAGTGCGTTTTTGACACTTCATGCTAACATGCAATCAAACTGCACAAATCTCATCAAAAACTACACAAATCTCTGCACAAACTACTCAGAACAACTTGAATATGAAGGAACTACATGATTCCTATTGTGATTTTCTGCAGGGATTTACTGTTTTCACTACTTTTAATACAGAGTTCAAAAACAGGCTCAATTCAGCGTTCATTGCTTTTTTGATACTTCATGCTAACATGGAATCATACTAAACAAATCTCTTCAAAAACTGCACAAATCTCTGCCCAAACTACTCAGAACTACTTCAATATGAAGGAACTACATGATACCTGTTGATTTTCTGCTGGGATTTGCTGTTTTCACTACTTTTAATACAGAGTTCAAAAACAGGCTCAATTCAGCGTTCAGTACGTTTTTGATACTTCATGCTAACATGGAATCATACTAAACAAATCTCTTCAAAAACTGCACAAATCTCTGCACAAACTACTCAGAACAACTTGAATATGAAGGAACTACATGATTCCTATTGATTTTCTGCTGGGATTTGTTGTTTTCACTACTTTTAATAGAGAGTTCAAAAACAGGCTCAATTCAGCGTTCAGTGCGTTTTTAACACTTCATGCTAACATGCAATCAAACTGCACAAATCTCATCAAAAACTACACAAATCTCTGCACAAACTACTCAGAACAACTTGAATATGACGGAACTACATGATTCCTGTTGATTTTCTGCTGGGATTTGCTGTTTTCACTACTTTTAATACAGAGTTCAAAAACAGGCTCAATTCAGCGTTCAGTGCCTTTATGACACATAAACTTGAAGTGCAGTCAAACTGCACAAATCTCTTCAAAAACTACAGAAATCTCTGCAGAAACTACTAAAAACTACT
The DNA here is from genome assembly GCA_034769265.1 of Remorina albescens. Classification (NCBI taxonomy): domain Eukaryota; kingdom Metazoa; phylum Chordata; class Actinopteri; order Carangiformes; family Echeneidae; genus Remorina; species Remorina albescens. Next base: position 24,186,932 of record CM068478.1, read on the forward strand.
TGAATATGAAGGAACTACATGATTCATGTTGATTTTCTGCCCGGATTTAATGATTTCACTACTTTTAATACAGAGTTGAAAAACAGGCTCAATTCAGCGTTGAGTGCCTTTATGACACATAAACTTGAAGTGCAGTCAAACTGCACAAATCTCTTCAAAAACTACACAAATCTCTGCACAAACTACTCAGAACAACTTGAATATGAAGGAACTACATGATTCCTGTTGATTTTCTGCTGGGATTTGCTGTTTTCACTACTTTTAATACAGAGTTCAAAAACAGACTCAATTCAGCGTTCAGTGCCTTCATGACACATAAACTTGAAGTGCAGTCAAACTGCACAAATCTCTTCAAAAACTACACAAATCTCTGCACAAACTACTCAGAACAACTTGAATATGAAGGAACTACATGATTCCTGTTGATTTTCTGCTGGGATTTGCTGTTTTCACTACTTTTAATACAGAGTTCAAAAACAGACTCAATTCAGCGTTCAGTGCCTTCATGACACATAAACTTGAAGTGCAGTCAAACTGCACAAATCTCATCAAAAACTACACAAATCTCTGCACAAACTACTCAGAACTACTTGAATATGAAGGGAATACATGATTCTCGTTGATTTTCTGCTGGGATTTGCTGTTTTCACTACTTTTAATAGAGAGTTCAAAAACAGGCTCAATTCAGCGTTCAGTGCGTTTTTAACACTTCATGCTAACATGCAATCAAACTGCACAAATCTCATCAAAAACTACACAAATCTCTGCACAAACTACTCAGAACAACTTGAATATGAAGGAACTACATGATTCCTGTTGATTTTCTGCTGGGATTTGCTGTTTCACTACTTTTAATAGAGAGTTCAAAAACAGGCTCAATTCAGCGTTCAGTGCGTTTTTAACACTTCATGCTAACATGCAATCAAACTGCACAAATCTCATCAAAAACTACACAAATCTCTGCACAAACTACTCAGAACTACTTGAATATGAAGGAACTACATGATTCATGTTGATTTTCTGCCCGGATTTAATGATTTCACTACATTTAATACAGAGTTCAAAAACAGGCTCAATTCAGCGTTCAGTACGTTTTTGATACTTCATGCTAACATGGAATCATACTAAACAAATCTCTTCAAAAACTGCACAAATCTCTGCACAAACTACTCAGAACAACTTGAATATGAAGGAACTACATGATTCCTATTGATTTTCTGCTGGGATTTGTTGTTTTCACTACTTTTAATAGAGAGTTCAAAAACAGGCTCAATTCAGCGTTCAGTGCGTTTTTAACACTTCATGCTAACATGCAATCAAACTGCACAAATCTCATCAAAAACTACACAAATCTCTGCACAAACTACTCAGAACAACTTGAATATGACGGAACTACATGATTCCTGTTGATTTTCTGCTGGGATTTGCTGTTTTCACTACTTTTAATACAGAGTTCAAAAACAGGCTCAATTCAGCGTTCAGTGCCTTTATGACACATAAACTTGAAGTGCAGTCAAACTGCACAAATCTCTTCAAAAACTACAGAAATCTCTGCAGAAACTACTAAAAACTACTTGAATATGAAGGAACTACATGATTCATGTTGATTTTCTGCCCGGATTTAATGATTTCACTACTTTTAATACAGAGTTGAAAAACAGGCTCAATTCAGCGTTGAGTGCCTTTATGACACATAAACTTGAAGTGCAGTCAAACTGCACAAATCTCTTCAAAAACTACACAAATCTCTGCACAAACTACTCAGAACAACTTGAATATGAAGGAACTACATGATTCCTGTTGATTTTCTGCTGGGATTTGCTGTTTTCACTACTTTTAATAGAGAGTTCAAAAACAGGCTCAATTCAGCGTTCAGTGCGTTTTTAACACTTCATGCTAACATGCAATCAAACTGCACAAATCTCATCAAAAACTACACAAATCTCTGCACAAACTACTCAGAACTACTTGAATATGAAGGAAGTACCTGATTCTTGTTGATTTTCTGCTGGGATTTGCTGTTTTCACTACTTTTAATACAGAGTTCAAAAACAGGCTCAATTCAGCGTTCAGTGCCTTTATGACACATAAACTTGAAGTGCAGTCAAAATGCACAAATCTCTTCAAAAACTACACAAATCTCTGCAGAAACTACTTAAAAATTACTTGAATATGAAGGAACTACATGATTCATGTTGATTTTCTGCCCGGATTTAATGATTTCACTACATTTAATACAGAGTTGAAAAACAGGCTCAATTCAGCGTTGAGTGCCTTTATGACACATAAACTTGAAGTGCAGTCAAACTGCACAAATCTCTTCAAGAACTACACAAATCTCTGCAGAAACTACTAAAAACTACTTGAATATGAAGGAACTACATGATTCCTGTTGATTTTCTGCTGGGATTTGCTGTTTTCACTACTTTTAATAGAGACTTCAAAAACAGGCTCAATTCAGCGTTCAGTGCGTTTTTAACACTTCATGCTAACATGCAATCAAACTGCACAAATCTCATCAAAAACTACACAAATCTCTGCACAAACTACTCAGAACAACTTCAATATGAAGGAACTACATGATTCCTGCTGATTTTCTACTGGGATTTGCTGTTTTCACTACTTTTAATACAGAGTTCAAAAACAGACTCAATTCAGCGTTCAGTGCCTTCATGACACATAAACTTGAAGTGTAGTCAAACTGCACAAATCTCATCAAAAACTACACAAATCTTTGCACAAACTACTCAGAACTACTTGAATATGAAGGAACTACATGATTCATGTTGATTTTCTGCAGGGATTTGCTGATTTCGCTACTTTTAATAGAAAGTTCAAAAACAGGCTCAATTCAGCATTGGGTGCGTTTGTGACACATCAACTTGAAATGAAATCAAAATGCACAAATCTCATCAAAAACTACACAAATCTCTGCACAAACTACTCAGAACAACTTGAATATGACGGAACTACATGATTCCTGTTGATTTTCTGCTGGGAATTGCTGTTTTCACTACTTTTAATACAGAGTTCAAAAACAGGCTCAATTCAGCGTTCAGTGCGTTTTTGACACTTCATGCTAACATGCAATCAAACTGCACAAATCTCATCAAAAACTACACAAATCTCTGCACAAACTACTCAGAACAACTTGAATATGAAGGAACTACATGATTCCTATTGTGATTTTCTGCAGGGATTTACTGTTTTCACTACTTTTAATACAGAGTTCAAAAACAGGCTCAATTCAGCGTTCATTGCTTTTTTGATACTTCATGCTAACATGGAATCATACTAAACAAATCTCTTCAAAAACTGCACAAATCTCTGCCCAAACTACTCAGAACTACTTCAATATGAAGGAACTACATGATACCTGTTGATTTTCTGCTGGGATTTGCTGTTTTCACTACTTTTAATACAGAGTTCAAAAACAGGCTCAATTCAGCGTTCAGTACGTTTTTGATACTTCATGCTAACATGGAATCATACTAAACAAATCTCTTCAAAAACTGCACAAATCTCTGCACAAACTACTCAGAACAACTTGAATATGAAGGAACTACATGATTCCTATTGATTTTCTGCTGGGATTTGTTGTTTTCACTACTTTTAATAGAGAGTTCAAAAACAGGCTCAATTCAGCGTTCAGTGCGTTTTTAACACTTCATGCTAACATGCAATCAAACTGCACAAATCTCATCAAAAACTACACAAATCTCTGCACAAACTACTCAGAACAACTTGAATATGACGGAACTACATGATTCCTGTTGATTTTCTGCTGGGATTTGCTGTTTTCACTACTTTTAATACAGAGTTCAAAAACAGGCTCAATTCAGCGTTCAGTGCCTTTATGACACATAAACTTGAAGTGCAGTCAAACTGCACAAATCTCTTCAAAAACCTCAGAAATCTCTGCAGAAACTACTAAAAACTACTTGAATATGAAGGAACTACATGATTCATGTTGATTTTCTGCCCGGATTTAATGATTTCACTACTTTTAATACAGAGTTGAAAAACAGGCTCAATTCAGCGTTGAGTGCCTTTATGACACATAAACTTGAAGTGCAGTCAAACTGCACAAATCTCTTCAAAAACTACACAAATCTCTGCACAAACTACTCAGAACAACTTGAATATGAAGGAACTACATGATTCCTGTTGATTTTCTGCTGGGATTTGCTGTTTTCACTACTTTTAATACAGAGTTCAAAAACAGACTCAATTCAGCGTTCAGTGCCTTCATGACACATAAACTTGAAGTGCAGTCAAACTGCACAAATCTCATCAAAAACTACACAAATCTCTGCACAAACTACTCAGAACTACTTGAATATGAAGGGAATACATGATTCTCGTTGATTTTCTGCTGGGATTTGCTGTTTTCACTACTTTTAATAGAGAGTTCAAAAACAGGCTCAATTCAGCGTTCAGTGCGTTTTTAACACTTCATGCTAACATGCAATCAAACTGCACAAATCTCATCAAAAACTACACAAATCTCTGCACAAACTACTCAGAACAACTTGAATATGAAGGAACTACATGATTCCTGTTGATTTTCTGCTGGGATTTGCTGTTTCACTACTTTTAATAGAGAGTTCAAAAACAGGCTCAATTCAGTGTTCAGTGCGTTTTTAACATTTCATGCTAACATGCAATCAAACTGCACAAATCTCATCAAAAACTACACAAATCTTTGCACAAACTACTCAGAACTACTTGAATATGAAGGAACTACATGATTCTTGTTGATTTTCTGCTGGGATTTGCTGTTTTCACTACTTTTAATAGAGAGTTCAAAAACAGGCTCAATTCAGCGTTCAGTGCGTTTTTAACACTTCATGCTAACATGCAATCAAACTGCACAAATCTCATCAAAAACTACACAAATCTCTGCACAAACTACTCAGAACTACTTGAATATGAAGGAAGTACCTGATTCTTGTTGATTTTCTGCTGGGATTTGCTGTTTTCACTACTTTTAATACAGAGTTCAAAAACAGGCTCAATTCAGCGTTCAGTACGTTTTTGATACTTCATGTTAACATGGAATCATACTAAACAAATCTCTTCAAAAACTGCGCAAATCTCTGCACAAACTACTCAGAACTACTTGAATATGAACGAACTACACGATTCCTGTTGATTTTCTTCTGGGATTTAATGATTTCACTACATTTTATACAGAGTTCAAAAACAGGCTCAATTCAGCGTTGAGTGCATTTATGACACATAAACTTGAAGTGCAGTCAAACTGCACAAATCTCTTCAAGAACTACACAAATCTCTCCAGAAACTACTAAAAACTACTTGAATATGAAGGAACTACATGATTCCTGTTGATTTTCTGCTGAGATTTGCTGTTTTCACTACTTTTAATAGAGAGTTCAAAAACAGGCTCAATTCAGCGTTCAGTGCGTTTTTAACACTTCATGCTAACATGCAATCAAACTGCACAAATCTCATCAAAAACTACACAAATCTCTGCACAAACTACTCAGAACAACTTCAATATGAAGGAACTACATGATTCCTGCTGATTTTCTGCTGGGATTTGCTGTTTTCACTACTTTTAATACAGAGTTCAAAAACAGGCTCAATTCAGCGTTCAGTACCTTTATGACACATAAACTTGAAGTGCAGTCAAACTGCACAAATCTCATCAAAAACTACACAAATCTTTGCACAAACTACTCAGAACTACTTGAATATGAAGGAACTACATGATTCTTGTTGATTTTCTGCAGGGATTTGCTGATTTCGCTACTTTTAATAGAAAGTTCAAAAACAGGCTCAATTCAGCATTGGGTGCGTTTGTGACTCATCAACTTGAAATGAAATCAAAATGCACAAATCTCATCAAAAACTACACAAATCTCTGCACAAACTACTCAGAACAACTTGAATATGAAGGAACTACATGATTCCTATTGTGATTTTCTGCTGGGATTTACTGTTTTCAGTACTTTTAATACAGAGTTCAAAAACAGGCTCAATTCAGCGTTCAGTGCTTTTTTGATACTTCATGCTAACATGGAATCATACTAAACAAATCTCTTCAAAAACTGCACAAATCTCTGCCCAAACTACTCAGAACTACTTCAATATGAAGGAACTACATGATACCTGTTGATTTTCTGCTGGGATTTGCTGTTTTCACTACTTTTAATACAGAGTTCAAAAACAGGCTCAATTCAGCGTTCAGTACGTTTTTGATACTTCATGCTAACATGGAATCATATTAAACAAATCTCTTCAAAAACTGCACAAATCTCTGCACAAACTACTCAGAACTACTTGAATATGAAGGAACTACATGATTCCTGTTGATTTTCTGCTGGGATTTGCTGTTTTCACTACTTTTAATACAGAGTTCAAAAACAGGCTCAATTCAGCGTTCAGTGCCTTTATGACACATAAACTTTTAGTGCAGTCAAACTGCACAAATCTCTTCAAAAACTACACAAATCTCTGCAGAAACTACTAAAAACTACTTGAATATGAAGGAACTACATGATTCATGTTGATTTTCTGCCCGGATTTAATGATTTCACTACTTTTAATACAAAGTTGAAAAACAGGCTCAATTCAGCGTTGAGTGCCTTTATGACACATAAACTTGAAGTGCAGTCAAACTGCACAAATCTCTTCAAAAACTACACAAATCTCTGCACAAACTACTCAGAACAACTTGAATATGAAGGAACTACATGATTCCTGTTGATTTTCTGCTGGGATTTGCTGTTTTCACTACTTTTAATACAGAGTTCAAAAACAGACTCAATTCAGCGTTCAGTGCCTTCATGACACATAAACTTGACGTGCAGTCAAACTGCACAAATCTCATCAAAAACTACACAAATCTCTGCACAAACTACTCAGAACTACTTGAATATGAAGGGAATACATGATTCTCGTTGATTTTCTGCTGGGATTTGCTGTTTTCACTACTTTTAATAGAGAGTTCAAAAACAGGCTCAATTCAGCGTTCAGTGCGTTTTTAACACTTCATGCTAACATGCAATCAAACTGCACAAATCTCATCAAAAACTACACAAATCTCTGCACAAACTACTCAGAACAACTTGAATATGAAGGAACTACATGATTCCTGTTGATTTTCTGCTGGGATTTGCTGTTTTCACTACTTTTAATAGAGAGTTCAAAAACAGGCTCAATTCAGCGTTCAGTGCGTTTTTAACACTTCATGCTAACATGCAATCAAACTGCACAAATCTCATCAAAAACTACACAAATCTCTGCACAAACTACTCAGAACTACTTGAATATGAAGGAACTACATGATTCATGTTGATTTTCTGCCCGGATTTAATGATTTCACTACATTTAATACAGAGTTGAAAAACAGGCTCAATTCAGCGTTCAGTGCGTTTTTAACACTTCATGCTAACATGGAATCATACTAAACAAATCTCTTCAAAAACTGCACAAACTACTCAGAACTACTTGAATATGAAGGAACTACATGATTCCTGTTGATTTTTTTCTGGGATTTAATGATTTCACTACATTTAATACAGAGTTCAAAAACAGGCTCAATTCAGCGTTCAGTGCTTTTTTGATGCTTCATGCTAACTGCAATCAAACTGCACAAATCTCATCAAAAACTACACAAATCTCTGCAGAAACTACTAAAAACTACTTGAATATGAAGGAACTACATGATACCTGTTGATTTTCTGCTGGGATTTGCTGTTTTCACTACTTTTAATACAGAGTTCAAAAACAGACTCAATTCAGCGTTCAGTGCCTTCATGACACATAAACTTGAAGTGCAGTCAAACTGCACAAATCTCATCAAAAACTACACAAATCTTTGCACAAACTACTCAGAACTACTTGAATATGAAGGAACTACATGATTCTTGTTGATTTTCTGCAGGGATTTGCTGATTTCGCTACTTTTAATAGAAAGTTCAAAAACAGGCTCAATTCAGCAATGGGTGCGTTTGTGACTCATCAACTTGAAATGAAATCAAAATGCACAAATCTCATCAAAAACTACACAAATCTCTGCACAAACTACTCAGAACAACTTGAATATGAAGGAACTACATGATTCCTATTGTGATTTTCTGCTGGGATTTACTGTTTTCAGTACTTTTAATACAGAGTTCAAAAACAGGCTCAATTCAGCGTTCAGTGCTTTTTTGATACTTCATGCTAACATGGAATCATACTAAACAAATCTCTTCAAAAACTGCACAAATCTCTGCCCAAACTACTCAGAACTACTTCAATATGAAGGAACTACATGATACCTGTTGATTTTCTGCTGGGATTTGCTGTTTTCACTACTTTTAATACAGAGTTCAAAAACAAGCTCAATTCAGCGTTCAGTACGTTTTTGATACTTCATGCTAACATGGAATCATATTAAACAAATCTCTTCAAAAACTGCACAAATCTCTGCACAAACTACTCAGAACTACTTGAATATGAAGGGAATACATGATTCTCGTTGATTTTCTGCTGGGATTTGCTGTTTTCACTACTTTTAATAGAGAGTTCAAAAACAGGCTCAATTCAGCGTTCAGTGCGTTTTTAACACTTCATGCTAACATGCAATCAAACTGCACAAATCTCATCAAAAACTACACAAATCTCTGCACAAACTACTCAGAACTACTTGAATATGAAGGAACTACATGATTCATGTTGATTTTCTGCCCGGATTTAATGATTTCACTACATTTAATACAGAGTTGAAAAACAGGCTCAATTCAGCGTTGAGTGCCTTTATGACACATAAACTTGAAGTGCAGTCAAACTGCACAAATCTCTTCAAAAACTACACAAATCTCTGCACAAACTACTCAGAACAACTTGAATATGAAGGAACTACATGATTCCTGTTGATTTTCTGCTGGGATTTGCTGTTTTCACTACTTTTAATACAGAGTTCAAAAACAGGCTCAATTCAGCGTTCAGTGCGTTTTTAACACTTCATGCTAACATGCAATCAAACTGCACAAATCTCATCAAAAACTACACAAATCTCTGCACAAACTACTCAGAACAACTTGAATATGAAGGAACTACATGATTCCTGTTGATTTTCTGCTGGGATTTGCTGTTTTCACTACTTTTAATAGAGAGTTCAAAAACAGGCTCAATTCAGCGTTCAGTGCGTTTTTAACACTTCATGCTAACATGCAATCAAACTGCACAAATCTCATCAAAAACTACACAAATCTCTGCACAAACTACTCAGAACTACTTGAATATGAAGGAACTACATGATTCATGTTGATTTTCTGCCCGGATTTAATGATTTCACTACATTTAATACAGAGTTGAAAAACAGGCTCAATTCAGCGTTCAGTGCGTTTTTAACACTTCATGCTAACATGGAATCATACTAAACAAATCTCTTCAAAAACTGCACAAACTACTCAGAACTACTTGAATATGAAGGAACTACATGATTCCTGTTGATTTTTTTCTGGGATTTAATGATTTCACTACATTTAATACAGAGTTCAAAAACAGGCTCAATTCAGCGTTCAGTGCTTTTTTGATGCTTCATGCTAACTGCAATCAAACTGCACAAATCTCATCAAAAACTACACAAATCTCTGCAGAAACTACTAAAAACTACTTGAATATGAAGGAACTACATGATACCTGTTGATTTTCTGCTGGGATTTGCTGTTTTCACTACTTTTAATACAGAGTTCAAAAACAGACTCAATTCAGCGTTCAGTGCCTTCATGACACATAAACTTGAAGTGCAGTCAAACTGCACAAATCTCATCAAAAACTACACAAATCTTTGCACAAACTACTCAGAACTACTTGAATATGAAGGAACTACATGATTCTTGTTGATTTTCTGCAGGGATTTGCTGATTTCGCTACTTTTAATAGAAAGTTCAAAAACAGGCTCAATTCAGCAATGGGTGCGTTTGTGACTCATCAACTTGAAATGAAATCAAAATGCACAAATCTCATCAAAAACTACACAAATCTCTGCACAAACTACTCAGAACAACTTGAATATGAAGGAACTACATGATTCCTATTGTGATTTTCTGCTGGGATTTACTGTTTTCAGTACTTTTAATACAGAGTTCAAAAACAGGCTCAATTCAGCGTTCAGTGCTTTTTTGATACTTCATGCTAACATGGAATCATACTAAACAAATCTCTTCAAAAACTGCACAAATCTCTGCCCAAACTACTCAGAACTACTTCAATATGAAGGAACTACATGATACCTGTTGATTTTCTGCTGGGATTTGCTGTTTTCACTACTTTTAATACAGAGTTCAAAAACAAGCTCAATTCAGCGTTCAGTACGTTTTTGATACTTCATGCTAACATGGAATCATATTAAACAAATCTCTTCAAAAACTGCACAAATCTCTGCACAAACTACTCAGAACTACTTGAATATGAAGGGAATACATGATTCTCGTTGATTTTCTGCTGGGATTTGCTGTTTTCACTACTTTTAATAGAGAGTTCAAAAACAGGCTCAATTCAGCGTTCAGTGCGTTTTTAACACTTCATGCTAACATGCAATCAAACTGCACAAATCTCATCAAAAACTACACAAATCTCTGCACAAACTACTCAGAACTACTTGAATATGAAGGAACTACATGATTCATGTTGATTTTCTGCCCGGATTTAATGATTTCACTACATTTAATACAGAGTTGAAAAACAGGCTCAATTCAGCGTTGAGTGCCTTTATGACACATAAACTTGAAGTGCAGTCAAACTGCACAAATCTCTTCAAAAACTACACAAATCTCTGCACAAACTACTCAGAACAACTTGAATATGAAGGAACTACATGATTCCTGTTGATTTTCTGCTGGGATTTGCTGTTTTCACTACTTTTAATACAGAGTTCAAAAACAGACTCAATTCAGCGTTCAGTGCCTTCATGACACATAAACTTGAAGTGCAGTCAAACTGCACAAATCTCATCAAAAACTACACAAATCTTTGCACAAACTACTCAGAACTACTTGAATATGAAGGAACTACATGATTCTTGTTGATTTTCTGCTGGGATTTGCTGTTTTCACTACTTTTAATACAGAGTTCAAAAACAGGCTCAATTCAGCGTTCAGTACGTTTTTGATACTTCATGCTAACATGGAATCATACTAAACAAATCTCTTCAAAAACTGCACGAATCTCTGCACAAACTACTCAGAACTACTTGAATATGAAGGAACTACATGATTCCTGTTGATTTTCTTCTGGGATTTAATGATTTCACTACATTTAATACAGAGTTCAAAAACAGGCTCAATTCAGCGTTCAGTGCGTTTTTGATGCTTCATGCTAACTGCAATCAAACTGCACAAATCTCATCAAAAACTACACAAATCTCTGCAGAAACTACTAAAAACTACTTGAATATGAAGGAACTAGATGATTCATGTTGATTTTCTGCCCGGATTTAATGATTTCACTACATTTCATACAGAGTTGAAAAACAGGCTCAATTCAGCGTTGAGTGCCTTTATGACACATAAACTTGAAGTGCAGTCAAACTGCACAAATCTCTTCAAAAACTACACAAATCTCTGCAGAAACTACTAAAAACTACTTGAATATGAAGGAACTACATGATACTTGTTGATTTTCTGCTGGGATTTGCTGTTTTCACTACTTTTAATAGAGAGTTCAAAAAGAGGCTCAATTCAGCGTTCAGTGCGTTTTTAACACTTCATGCTAACATGCAATCAAACTGCACAAATCTCATCAAAAACTACACAAATCTCTGCACAAACTACTCAGAACTACTTGAATATGAAGGAAGTACCTGATTCTTGTTGATTTTCTGCTGGGATTTGCTGTTTTCACTACTTTTAATACAGAGTTCAAAAACAGGCTCAATTCAGCGTTCAGTGCGTTTTTGACACTTCATGCTAACATGCAATCAAACTGCACAAATCTCATCAAAAACTACACAAATCTCTGCACAAACTACTCAGAACAACTTGAATATGAAGGAACTACATGATTCCTATTGTGATTTTCTGCAGGGATTTACTGTTTTCACTACTTTTAATACAGAGTTCAAAAACAGGCTCAATTCAGCGTTCATTGCTTTTTTGATACTTCATGCTAACATGGAATCATACTAAACAAATCTCTTCAAAAACTGCACAAATCTCTGCCCAAACTACTCAGAACTACTTCAATATGAAGGAACTACATGATACCTGTTGATTTTCTGCTGGGATTTGCTGTTTTCACTACTTTTAATACAGAGTTCAAAAACAGGCTCAATTCAGCGTTCAGTACGTTTTTGATACTTCATGCTAACATGGAATCATACTAAACAAATCTCTTCAAAAACTGCACAAATCTCTGCACAAACTACTCAGAACAACTTGAATATGAAGGAACTACATGATTCCTATTGATTTTCTGCTGGGATTTGTTGTTTTCACTACTTTTAATAGAGAGTTCAAAAACAGGCTCAATTCAGCGTTGAGTGCCTTTATGACACATAAACTTGAAGTGCAGTCAAACTGCACAAATCTCTTCAAAAACTACACAAATCTCTGCACAAACTACTCAGAACAACTTGAATATGAAGGAACTACATGATTCCTGTTGATTTTCTGCTGGGATTTGCTGTTTTCACTACTTTTAATACAGAGTTCAAAAACAGACTCAATTCAGCGTTCAGTGCCTTCATGACACATAAACTTGAAGTGCAGTCAAACTGCACAAATCTCATCAAAAACTACACAAATCTCTGCACAAACTACTCAGAACTACTTGAATATGAAGGGAATACATGATTCTCGTTGATTTTCTGCTGGGATTTGCTGTTTTCACTACTTTTAATAGAGAGTTCAAAAACAGGCTCAATTCAGCGTTCAGTGCGTTTTTAACACTTCATGCTAACATGCAATCAAACTGCACAAATCTCATCAAAAACTACACAAATCTCTGCACAAACTACTCAGAACAACTTGAATATGAAGGAACTACATGATTCCTGTTGATTTTCTGCTGGGATTTGCTGTTTTCACTACTTTTAATAGAGAGTTCAAAAACAGGCTCAATTCAGCGTTCAGTGCGTTTTTAACACTTCATGCTAACATGCAATCAAACTGCACAAATCTCATCAAAGACTACACAAATCTTTGCACAAACTACTCAGAACTACTTGAATATGAAGGAAGTACCTGATTCTTGTTGATTTTCTGCTGGGATTTGCTGTTTTCACTACTTTTAATACAGAGTTGATAAACAGGCTCAATTCAGCGTTGAGTGCCTTTATGACACATAAACTTGAAGTGCAGTCAAACTGCACAAATCTCTTCAAAAACTACACAAATCTCTGCACAAACTACTCAGAACAACTTGAATATGAAGGAACTACATGATTCCTGTTGATTTTCTGCTGGGATTTGCTGTTTCAATACTTTTAATACAGAGTTCAAAAACAGGCTCAATTCAGCGTTCAATACGTTTTTGATACTTCATGCTAACATGGAATCATATTAAACAAATCTCTTCAAAAACTGCACAAATCTCTGCACAAACTACTCAGAACTACTTGAATATGAAGGGAATACATGATTCTCGTTGATTTTCTGCTGGGATTTGCTGTTTTCACTACTTTTAATAGAGAGTTCAAAAACAGGCTCAATTCAGCAATGGGTGCGTTTGTGACTCATCAACTTGAAATGAAATCAAAATGCACAAATCTCATCAAAAACTACACAAATCTCTGCACAAACTACTCAGAACAACTTGAATATGAAGGAACTACATGATTCCTATTGTGATTTTCTGCTGGGATTTACTGTTTTCAGTACTTTTAATACAGAGTTCAAAAACAGGCTCAATTCAGCGTTCAGTGCTTTTTTGATACTTCATGCTAACATGGAATCATACTAAACAAATCTCTTCAAAAACTGCACAAATCTCTGCCCAAACTACTCAGAACTACTTCAATATGAAGGAACTACATGATACCTGTTGATTTTCTGCTGGGATTTGCTGTTTTCACTACTTTTAATACAGAGTTCAAAAACAAGCTCAATTCAGCGTTCAGTACGTTTTTGATACTTCATGCTAACATGGAATCATATTAAACAAATCTCTTCAAAAACTGCACAAATCTCTGCACAAACTACTCAGAACTACTTGAATATGAAGGGAATACATGATTCTCGTTGATTTTCTGCTGGGATTTGCTGTTTTCACTACTTTTAATAGAGAGTTCAAAAACAGGCTCAATTCAGCGTTCAGTGCGTTTTTAACACTTCATGCTAACATGCAATCAAACTGCACAAATCTCATCAAAAACTACACAAATCTCTGCACAAACTACTCAGAACTACTTGAATATGAAGGAACTACATGATTCATGTTGATTTTCTGCCCGGATTTAATGATTTCACTACATTTAATACAGAGTTGAAAAACAGGCTCAATTCAGCGTTGAGTGCCTTTATGACACATAAACTTGAAGTGCAGTCAAACTGCACAAATCTCTTCAAAAACTACACAAATCTCTGCACAAACTACTCAGAACAACTTGAATATGAAGGAACTACATGATTCCTGTTGATTTTCTGCTGGGATTTGCTGTTTTCACTACTTTTAATACAGAGTTCAAAAACAGACTCAATTCAGCGTTCAGTGCCTTCATGACACATAAACTTGAAGTGCAGTCAAACTGCACAAATCTCATCAAAAACTACACAAATCTTTGCACAAACTACTCAGAACTACTTGAATATGAAGGAACTACATGATTCTTGTTGATTTTCTGCTGGGATTTGCTGTTTTCACTACTTTTAATACAGAGTTCAAAAACAGGCTCAATTCAGCGTTCAGTACGTTTTTGATACTTCATGCTAACATGGAATCATACTAAACAAATCTCTTCAAAAACTGCACGAATCTCTGCACAAACTACTCAGAACTACTTGAATATGAAGGAACTACATGATTCCTGTTGATTTTCTTCTGGGATTTAATGATTTCACTACATTTAATACAGAGTTCAAAAACAGGCTCAATTCAGCGTTCAGTGCGTTTTTGATGCTTCATGCTAACTGCAATCAAACTGCACAAATCTCATCAAAAACTACACAAATCTCTGCAGAAACTACTAAAAACTACTTGAATATGAAGGAACTAGATGATTCATGTTGATTTTCTGCCCGGATTTAATGATTTCACTACATTTCATACAGAGTTGAAAAACAGGCTCAATTCAGCGTTGAGTGCCTTTATGACACATAAACTTGAAGTGCAGTCAAACTGCACAAATCTCTTCAAAAACTACACAAATCTCTGCAGAAACTACTAAAAACTACTTGAATATGAAGGAACTACATGATACTTGTTGATTTTCTGCTGGGATTTGCTGTTTTCACTACTTTTAATAGAGAGTTCAAAAAGAGGCTCAATTCAGCGTTCAGTGCGTTTTTAACACTTCATGCTAACATGCAATCAAACTGCACAAATCTCATCAAAAACTACACAAATCTCTGCACAAACTACTCAGAACTACTTGAATATGAAGGAAGTACCTGATTCTTGTTGATTTTCTGCTGGGATTTGCTGTTTTCACTACTTTTAATACAGAGTTCAAAAACAGGCTCAATTCAGCGTTCAGTGCGTTTTTGACACTTCATGCTAACATGCAATCAAACTGCACAAATCTCATCAAAAACTACACAAATCTCTGCACAAACTACTCAGAACAACTTGAATATGAAGGAACTACATGATTCCTATTGTGATTTTCTGCAGGGATTTACTGTTTTCACTACTTTTAATACAGAGTTCAAAAACAGGCTCAATTCAGCGTTCATTGCTTTTTTGATACTTCATGCTAACATGGAATCATACTAAACAAATCTCTTCAAAAACTGCACAAATCTCTGCCCAAACTACTCAGAACTACTTCAATATGAAGGAACTACATGATACCTGTTGATTTTCTGCTGGGATTTGCTGTTTTCACTACTTTTAATACAGAGTTCAAAAACAGGCTCAATTCAGCGTTCAGTACGTTTTTGATACTTCATGCTAACATGGAATCATACTAAACAAATCTCTTCAAAAACTGCACAAATCTCTGCACAAACTACTCAGAACAACTTGAATATGAAGGAACTACATGATTCCTATTGATTTTCTGCTGGGATTTGTTGTTTTCACTACTTTTAATAGAGAGTTCAAAAACAGGCTCAATTCAGCGTTGAGTGCCTTTATGACACATAAACTTGAAGTGCAGTCAAACTGCACAAATCTCTTCAAAAACTACACAAATCTCTGCACAAACTACTCAGAACAACTTGAATATGAAGGAACTACATGATTCCTGTTGATTTTCTGCTGGGATTTGCTGTTTTCACTACTTTTAATACAGAGTTCAAAAACAGACTCAATTCAGCGTTCAGTGCCTTCATGACACATAAACTTGAAGTGCAGTCAAACTGCACAAATCTCATCAAAAACTACACAAATCTCTGCACAAACTACTCAGAACTACTTGAATATGAAGGGAATACATGATTCTCGTTGATTTTCTGCTGGGATTTGCTGTTTTCACTACTTTTAATAGAGAGTTCAAAAACAGGCTCAATTCAGCGTTCAGTGCGTTTTTAACACTTCATGCTAACATGCAATCAAACTGCACAAATCTCATCAAAAACTACACAAATCTCTGCACAAACTACTCAGAACAACTTGAATATGAAGGAACTACATGATTCCTGTTGATTTTCTGCTGGGATTTGCTGTTTTCACTACTTTTAATAGAGAGTTCAAAAACAGGCTCAATTCAGCGTTCAGTGCGTTTTTAACACTTCATGCTAACATGCAATCAAACTGCACAAATCTCATCAAAGACTACACAAATCTTTGCACAAACTACTCAGAACTACTTGAATATGAAGGAAGTACCTGATTCTTGTTGATTTTCTGCTGGGATTTGCTGTTTTCACTACTTTTAATACAGAGTTGATAAACAGGCTCAATTCAGCGTTGAGTGCCTTTATGACACATAAACTTGAAGTGCAGTCAAACTGCACAAATCTCTTCAAAAACTACACAAATCTCTGCACAAACTACTCAGAACAACTTGAATATGAAGGAACTACATGATTCCTGTTGATTTTCTGCTGGGATTTGCTGTTTCAATACTTTTAATACAGAGTTCAAAAACAGGCTCAATTCAGCGTTCAATACGTTTTTGATACTTCATGCTAACATGGAATCATATTAAACAAATCTCTTCAAAAACTGCACAAATCTCTGCACAAACTACTCAGAACTACTTGAATATGAAGGGAATACATGATTCTCGTTGATTTTCTGCTGGGATTTGCTGTTTTCACTACTTTTAATAGAGAGTTCAAAAACAGGCTCAATTCAGCGTTCAGTGCGTTTTTAACACTTCATGCTAACATGCAATCAAACTGCACAAATCTCATCAAAAACTACACAAATCTCTGCACAAACTACTCAGAACAACTTGAATATGAAGGAACTACATGATTCCTATTGTGATTTTCTGCTGGGATTTACTGTTTTCACTACTTTTAATACAGAGTTCAAAAACAGGCTCAATTCAGCGTTCATTGCTTTTTTGATACTTCATGCTAACATGGAATCATACTAAACAAATCTCTTCAAAAACTGCACAAATCTCTGCACAAACTACTCAGAACTACTTGAATATGAAGGGAATACATAATTTTCGTTGATTTTCTGCTGGGATTTGCTGTTTTCACTACTTTTAATACGGAGTTCAAAAACAGGCTCAATTCAGCATTGAGTGCGTTTATGACTAACCAACTTGAAATGAAATCAAACTGCACAAATCTCTGCACAAACTACTCAGAACAACTTGAATATGAAGGAACTACATGATTCCTGTTGATTTTCTGCTGGGATTTGCTGTTTTCACTACTTTTAATAGAGAGTTCAAAAACAGGCTCAATTCAGCGTTCAGTGCGTTTTTAACACTTCATGCTAACATGCAATCAAACTGCACAAATCTCATCAAAAACTACACAAATCTCTGCACAAACTACTCAGAACAACTTGAATATGAAGGAACTACATGATTCCTGTTGATTTTCTGCTGGGATTTGCTGTTTTCACTACTTTTAATACAGAGTTCAAAAACAGGCTCAATTCAGCGTTCAGTGCGTTTTTGACACTTCATGCTAACATGCAATCAAACTGCACAAATCTCATCAAAAACTACACAAATCTCTGCACAAACTACTCAGAACAACTTGAATATGAAGGAACTACATGATTCCTATTGTGATTTTCTGCTGGGATTTACTGTTTTCACTACTTTTAATACAGAGTTCAAAAACAGGCTCAATTCAGCGTTCATTGCTTTTTTGATACTTCATGCTAACATGGAATCATACTAAACAAATCTCTTCAAAAACTGCACAAATCTCTGCCCAAACTACTCAGAACTACTTCAATATGAAGGAACTACATGATACCTGTTGATTTTCTGCTGGGATTTGCTGTTTTCACTACTTTTAATACAGAGTTCAAAAACAGGCTCAATTCAGCGTTCAGTACGTTTTAGATACTTCATGCTAACATGGAATCATACTAAACAAATCTCTTCAAAAACGGCACAAATCTCTGCACAAACTACTCAGAACTACTTGAATATGAAGGAACTACATGATTCCTGTTGATTTTCTGCTGGGATTTGCTGTTTTCACTACTTTTAATACAGAGTTCAAAAACAGACTCAATTCAGCGTTCAGTGCCTTTATGACACATAAACTTGAAGTGCAGTCAAACTGCACAAATCTCTTCAAAAACTGCAGAAATCTCTGCACAAACTACTCAGAACTACTTGAATATGAAGGAACTACATGATTCCTGTTGATTTTCTTCTGGGATTTAATGATTTCACTACATTTAATACAGAGTTCAAAAACAGGCTCAATTCAGCGTTCAGTGCGTTTTTGATGCTTCATGCTAACTACAATCAAACTGCACAAATCTCATCAAAAACTACACAAATCTCTGCACAAACTACTCAGAACTACTTGAATATGAAGGGAATACATGATTTTCGTTGATTTTCTGCTGGGATTTGCTGTTTTCACTACTTTTAATACAGAGTTCAAAAACAGGCTCAATTCAGCATTGAGTGCGTTTATGACTAACCAACTTGAAATGAAATCAAACTGCACAAATCTCTGCACAAACTACTCAGAACAACTTGAATATGAAGGAACTACATGATTCCTGTTGATTTTCTGCTGGGATTTGCTGTTTTCACTACTTTTAATAGAGAGTTCAAAAACAGGCTCAATTCAGCGTTCAGTGCGTTTTTAACACTTCATGCTAACATGCAATCAAACTGCACAAATCTCATCAAAAACTACACAAATCTCTGCACAAACTACTCAGAACTACTTGAATATGAAGGAAGTACCTGATTCTTGTTGATTTTCTGCTGGGATTTGCTGTTTTCACTACTTTTAATACAGAGTTCAAAAACAGGCTCAATTCAGCGTTGAGTACCTTTATGACACATAAACTTGAAGTGCAGTCAAAATGCACAAATCTCTTCAAGAACTACACAAATCTCTGCAGAAACTACTAAAAACTACTTGAATATGAAGGAACTACATGATTCCTGTTGATTTTCTGCTGGGATTTGCTGTTTTCACTACTTTTAATAGAGAGTTCAAAAACAGGCTCAATTCAGCGTTCAGTGCGTTTTTAACACTTCATGCTAACATGCAATCAAACTGCACAAATCTCATCAAAGACTACACAAATCTTTGCACAAACTACTCAGAACTACTTGAATATGAAGGAAGTACCTGATTCTTGTTGATTTTCTGCTGGGATTTGCTGTTTTCACTACTTTTAATACAGAGTTGAAAAACAGGCTCAATTCAGCGTTGAGTGCCTTTATGACACATAAACTTGAAGTGCAGTCAAACTGCACAAATCTCTTCAAAAACTACACAAATCTCTGCACAAACTACTCAGAACTACTTGAATATGAAGGAAGTACCTGATTCTTGTTGATTTTCTGCTGGGATTTGCTGTTTTCACTACTTTTAATACAGAGTTCAAAAACAGGCTCAATTCAGCGTTGAGTGCCTTTATGACACATAAACTTGAAGTGCAGTCAAAATGCACAAATCTCTTCAAGAACTACACAAATCTCTGCAGAAACTACTAAAAACTACTTGAATATGAAGGAACTACATGATTCCTGTTGATTTTCTGCTGGGATTTGCTGTTTTCACTACTTTTAATAGAGAGTTCAAAAACAGGCTCAATTCAGCGTTCAGTGCGTTTTTAACACTTCATGCTAACATGCAATCAAACTGCACAAATCTCATCAAAAACTACACAAATCTCTGCACAAACTACTCAGAACTACTTGAATATGAAGGAAGTACCTGATTCTTGTTGATTTTCTGCTGGGATTTGCTGTTTTCACTACTTTTAATACAGAGTTCAAAAACAGGCTCAATTCAGCGTTCAGTGCGTTTTTAACACTTCATGCTAACATGCAATCAAACTGCACAAATCTCATCAAAAACTACACAAATCTTTGCACAAACTACTCAGAACTACTTGAATATGAAGGAACTACATGATTCTTGTTGATTTTGTGCAGGGATTTGCTGATTTCGCTACTTTTAATAGAAAGTTCAAAAACAGACTCAATTCAGCGTTCAGTGCCTTTATGACACATAAACTTGAAGTGCAGTCAAACTGCACAAATCTCTTGAAGAACTACACAAATCTCTGCAGAAACTACTAAAAACTACTTGAATATGAAGGAACTACATGATTCCTGTTGATTTTCTGCTGGGATTTGCTGTTTTCACTACTTTTAATATAGAGTTCAAAAACAGGCTCAATTCAGCGTTCAGTGCCTTTATGACACATAAACTTGAAGTGCAGTCAAACTGCACAAATCTCTTCAAAAACTACAGAAATCTCTGCAGAAACTACTAAAAACTACTTGAATATGAAGGAACTACATGATTCATGTTGATTTTCTGCCCGGATTTAATGATTTCACTACATTTAATACAGAGTTGAAAAACAGGCTCAATTCAGCGTTGAGTGCCTTTATGACACATAAACTTGAAGTGCAGTCAAACTGCACAAATCTCTTCAAAAACTACACAAATCTCTGCAGAAACTACTAAAAACTACTTGAATATGAAGGAACTACATGATACTTGTTGATTTTCTGCTGGGATTTGCTGTTTTCACTACTTTTAATAGAGAGTTCAAAAACAGGCTCAATTCAGCGTTCAGTGCGTTTTTAACACTTCATGCTAACATGCAATCAAACTGCACAAATCTCATCAAAAACTACACAAATCTTTGCACAAACTACTCAGAACTACTTGAATATGAAGGAACTACATGATTCTTGTTGATTTTCTGCAGGGATTTGCTGATTTCGCTACTTTTAATAGAAAGTTCAAAAACAGGCTCAATTCAGCATTGGGTGCGTTTGTGACTCATCAACTTGAAAATGAAATCAAACTGCACAAATCTCATCAAAAACTACACAAATCTCTGCACAAACTACTCAGAACAACTTGAATATGAAGGAACTACATGATTCCTGTTGATTTTCTGCTTGGATTTGCTGTTTTCACTACTTTTAATAGAGAGTTCAAAAACAGGCTCAATTCAGCGTTCAGTGCGTTTTTAACACTTCATGCTAACATGCAATCAAACTGCACAAATCTCATCAAAAACTACACAAATCTCTGCACAAACTACTCAGAACTACTTGAATATGAAGGAAGTACCTGATTCTTGTTGATTTTCTGCTGGGATTTGCTGTTTTCACTACTTTTAATACAGAGTTCAAAAACAGGCTCAATTCAGCGTTCAGTGCGTTTTTGAAACTTCATGCTAACATGCAATCAAACTGCACAAATCTCATCAAAAACTACACAAATCTCTGCACAAACTACTCAGAACAACTTGAATATGAAGGAACTACATGATTCCTATTGTTTTTCTGCTGGGATTTGTTGTTTTCACTACTTTTAATAGAGAGTTCAAAAACAGGCTCAATTCAGCGTTCAGTGCCTTTATGACACATAAACTTGAAGTGCAGTCAAACTGCACAAATCTCTTCAAGAACTACACAAATCTCTCCAGAAACTACTAAAAACTACTTGAATATGAAGGAACTACATGATTCCTGTTGATTTTCTGCTGGGATTTGCTGTTTTCACTACTTTTAATAGAGAGTTCAAAAACAGGCTCAATTCAGCGTTCAGTGCTTTCATGACACATAAACTTGAAGTGCAGTCAAACTGCACAAATCTCTTCAAAAACTACACAAATCTCTGCACAAACTACTCAGAACAACTTGAATATGAAGGAACTACATGATTCCTGTTGATTTTCTGCTGGGATTTGCTGTTTTCACTACTTTTAATACAGAGTTCAAAAACAGACTCAATTCAGCGTTCAGTGCCTTCATGACACATAAACTTGAAGTGCAGTCAAACTGCACAAATCTCATCAAAAACTACACAAATCTCTGCACAAACTACTCAGAACAACTTGAATATGACGGAACTACATGATACCTGTTGATTTTCTGCTGGGATTTGCTGTTTTCACTACTTTTAATACAGAGTTCAAAAACAGGCTCAATTCAGCGTTCAGTACGTTTTTGATACTTCATGTTAACATGGAATCATACTGAACAAATCTCTTCAAAAACTGCACAAATCTCTGCACAAACTACTCAGAACTACTTGAATATGAAGGAACTACATGATTCCTGTTGATTTTCTTCTGGGATTTAATGATTTCACTACATTTAATACAGAGTTCAAAAACAGGCTCAATTCAGCGTTCAGTGCGTTTTTAACACTTCATGCTAACATGCAATCAAACTGCACAAATCTCATCAAAAACTACACAAATCTCTGCACAAACTACTCAGAACAACTTGAATATGAAGGAACTACATGATTCCTGTTGATTTTCTGCTGGGATTTGCTGTTTTCACTACTTTTAATAGAGAGTTCAAAAACAGGCTCAATTCAGCGTTCAGTGCGTTTTTAACACTTCATGCTAACATGCAATCAAACTGCACAAATCTCATCAAAAACTACACAAATCTCTGCACAAACTACTCAGAACTACTTGAATATGAAGGAACTACATGATTCATGTTGATTTTCTGCCCGGATTTAATGATTTCACTACATTTAATACAGAGTTGAAAAACAGGCTCAATTCAGCGTTCAGTGCGTTTTTAACACTTCATGCTAACATGGAATCATACTAAACAAATCTCTTCAAAAACTGCACAAACTACTCAGAACTACTTGAATATGAAGGAACTACATGATTCCTGTTGTTTTTCTGCTGGGATTTGCTGTTTTCACTACTTTTAATAGAGAGTTCAAAAACAGGCTCAATTCAGCGTTCAGTGCGTTTTTAACACTTCATGCTAACATGCAATCAAACTGCACAAATCTCATCAAAAACTACACAAATCTCTGCACAAACTACTCAGAACTACTTGAATATGAAGGAAGTACCTGATTCTTGTTGATTTTCTGCTGGGATTTGCTGTTTTCACTACTTTTAATATAGAGTTCAAAAACAGGCTCAATTCAGCGTTCAGTGCCTTTATGACACATAAACTTGAAGTGCAGTCAAACTGCACAAATCTCTTCAAAAACTACACAAATCTCTGCAGAAACTACTAAAAACTACTTGAATATGAAGGAACTACATGATTCATGTTGATTTTCTGCCCGGATTTAATGATTTCACTACATTTAATACAGAGTTGAAAAACAGGCTCAATTCAGCGTTGAGTGCCTTTATGACACATAAACTTGAAGTGCAGTCAAACTGCACAAATCTCTTCAAAAACTACACAAATCTCTGCACAAACTACTCAGAACAACTTGAATATGAAGGAACTACATGATTCCTGTTGATTTTCTGCTGGGATTTGCTGTTTTCACTACTTTTAATACAGAGTTCAAAAACAGACTCAATTCAGCGTTCAGTGCCT
This sequence comes from Remorina albescens, assembly GCA_034769265.1. Lineage (NCBI taxonomy): Eukaryota > Metazoa > Chordata > Actinopteri > Carangiformes > Echeneidae > Remorina > Remorina albescens. The sequence goes on from CM068478.1 coordinate 24,211,008, forward strand.
TCATGACACATAAACTTGAAGTGCAGTCAAACTGCACAAATCTCATCAAAAACTACACAAATCTCTGCACAAACTACTCAGAACAACTTGAATATGACGGAACTACATGATACCTGTTGATTTTCTGCTGGGATTTGCTGTTTTCACTACTTTTAATACAGAGTTCAAAAACAGGCTCAATTCAGCGTTCAGTACGTTTTTGATACTTCATGTTAACATGGAATCATACTGAACAAATCTCTTCAAAAACTGCACAAATCTCTGCACAAACTACTCAGAACTACTTGAATATGAAGGAACTACATGATTCCTGTTGATTTTCTTCTGGGATTTAATGATTTCACTACATTTAATACAGAGTTCAAAAACAGGCTCAATTCAGCGTTCAGTGCGTTTTTAACACTTCATGCTAACATGCAATCAAACTGCACAAATCTCATCAAAAACTACACAAATCTCTGCACAAACTACTCAGAACAACTTGAATATGAAGGAACTACATGATTCCTGTTGATTTTCTGCTGGGATTTGCTGTTTTCACTACTTTTCATAGAGAGTTCAAAAACAGGCTCAATTCAGCGTTCAGTGCGTTTTTAACACTTCATGCTAACATGCAATCAAACTGCACAAATCTCATCAAAAACTACACAAATCTCTGCACAAACTACTCAGAACTACTTGAATATGAAGGAACTACATGATTCATGTTGATTTTCTGCCCGGATTTAATGATTTCACTACATTTAATACAGAGTTGAAAAACAGGCTCAATTCAGCGTTCAGTGCGTTTTTAACACTTCATGCTAACATGGAATCATACTAAACAAATCTCTTCAAAAACTGCACAAACTACTCAGAACTACTTGAATATGAAGGAACTACATGATTCCTGTTGATTTTCTGCTGGGATTTGCTGTTTTCACTACTTTTAATAGAGAGTTCAAAAACAGGCTCAATTCAGCGTTCAGTGCGTTTTTAACACTTCATGCTAACATGCAATCAAACTGCACAAATCTCATCAAAAACTACACAAATCTCTGCACAAACTACTCAGAACTACTTGAATATGAAGGAAGTACCTGATTCTTGTTGATTTTCTGCTGGGATTTGCTGTTTTCACTACTTTTAATATAGAGTTCAAAAACAGGCTCAATTCAGCGTTCAGTGCCTTTATGACACATAAACTTGAAGTGCAGTCAAACTGCACAAATCTCTTCAAAAACTACACAAATCTCTGCAGAAACTACTAAAAACTACTTGAATATGAAGGAACTACATGATTCATGTTGATTTTCTGCCCGGATTTAATGATTTCACTACATTTAATACAGAGTTGAAAAACAGGCTCAATTCAGCGTTGAGTGCCTTTATGACACATAAACTTGAAGTGCAGTCAAACTGCACAAATCTCTTCAAGAACTACACAAATCTCTGCAGTAACTACTAAAAACTACTTGAATATGAAGGAACTACATGATTCCTGTTGATTTTCTGCTGGGATTTGCTGTTTTCACTACTTTTAATAGAGAGTTCAAAAACAGGCTCAATTCAGCGTTCAGTGCGTTTTTAACACTTCATGCTAACATGCAATCAAACTGCACAAATCTCATCAAAGACTACACAAATCTTTGCACAAACTACTCAGAACTACTTGAATATGAAGGAAGTACCTGATTCTTGTTGATTTTCTGCTGGGATTTGCTGTTTTCACTACTTTTAATACAGAGTTGAAAAACAGGCTCAATTCAGCGTAGAGTGCCTTTATGACACATAAACTTGAAGTGCAGTCAAACTGCACAAATCTCTTCAAAAACTACACAAATCTCTGCACAAACTACTCAGAACAACTTGAATATGAAGGAACTACATGATTCCTATTGATTTTCTGCTGGGATTTACTGTTTTCACTACTTTTAATACAGAGTTCAAAAATAGGCTCAATTCAGCGTTCAGTGCTTTTTTGATACTTCATGCTAAAATGGAATCATACTAAACAAATCTCTTCAAAAACTGTACAAATCTCTGCACAAACTACTCAGAACTACTTGAATATGAAGGACGTACCTGATTCTTGTTGTTTTCTGCTGGGATTTGCTGATTTCACTACTTTTAATACAGAGTTCAAAAACAGGCTCAATTCAGCATTGGGTGCGTTTGTGACTCATCAACTTGAAATGAAATCAAAATGCACAAATCTCATCAAAAACTACACAAATCTCTGCACAAACTACTCAGAACAACTTGAATATGACGGAACTACATGATTCCTGTTGATTTTCTGCTGGGATTTGCTGTTTTCACTACTTTTAATACAGAGTTCAAAAACAGGCTCAATTCAGCGTTCAGTGCCTTTATGACACATAAACTTGAAGTGCAGTCAAACTGCACAAATCTCTTCAAAAACTACACAAATCTCTGCAGAAACTACTAAAAACTACTTGAATATGAAGGAACTACATGATTCATGTTGATTTTCTGCCCGGATTTAATGATTTCACTACATTTAATACAGAGTTGAAAAACAGGCTCAATTCAGCGTTGAGTGCCTTTATGACACATAAACTTGAAGTGCAGTCAAACTGCACAAATCTCTTCAAAAACTACACAAATCTCTGCACAAACTACTCAGAACAACTTGAATATGAAGGAACTACATGATTCCTGTTGTTTTCTGCTGGGATTTCCTTTTTTCACTACTTTTAATACAGAGTTCAAAAACAGACTCAATTCAGCGTTCAGTACCTCATGACACATAAACTTGAAGTGCAGTCAAACTGCACAAATCTCTTCAAGAACTACACAAATCTCTGCAGAAACTACTAAAAACTACTTGAATATGAAGGAACTACATGATTCCTGTTGATTTTCTGCTGGGATTTGCTGTTTTCACTACTTTTAATAGAGAGTTCAAAAACAGGCTCAATTCAGCGTTCAGTGCGTTTTTAACACTTCATGCTAACATGCAATCAAACTGCACAAATCTCATCAAAAACTACACAAATCTCTGCACAAACTACTCAGAACTACTTGAATATGAAGGAAGTACCTGATTCTTGTTGATTTTCTGCTGGGATTTGCTGTTTTCACTACTTTTAATACAGAGTTCAAAAACAGGCTCAATTCAGCGTTCAGTGCCTTTATGACACATAAACTTGAAGTGCAGTCAAACTGCACAAATCTCTTCAAAAACTACACAAATCTCTGCAGAAACTACTAAAATTTACTTGAATATGAAGGAACTACATGATTCATGTTGATTTTCTGCCCGGATTTAATGATTTCACTACTTTTAATACAGAGTTGAAAAACAGGCTCAATTCAGCGTTGAGTGCCTTTATGACACATAAACTTGAAGTGCAGTCAAACTGCACAAATCTCTTCAAAAACTACACAAATCTCTGCACAAACTACTCAGAACTACTTCAATATGAAGGAACTACATGATACCTGTTGATTTTCTACTGGGATTTGCTGTTTTCACTACTTTTAATACAGAGTTCAAAAACAGGCTCAATTCAGCGTTCAGTACGTTTTTGATACTTCATGCTAACATGGAATCATATTAAACAAATCTCTTCAAAAACTGCACAAATCTCTGCACAAACTACTCAGAACTACTTGAATATGAAGGAACTACATGATTCCTGTTGATTTTCTGCTGGGATTTGCTGTTTTCACTACTTTTAATACAGAGTTCAAAAACAGACTCAATTCAGCGTTCAGTGCCTTCATGACACATAAACTTGAAGTGCAGTCAAACTGCACAAATCTCATCAAAAACTACACAAATCTCTGCACAAACTACTCAGAACAACTTGAATATGACGGAACTACATGATACCTGTTGATTTTCTGCTGGGATTTGCTGTTTTCACTACTTTTAATACAGAGTTCAAAAACAGGCTCAATTCAGCGTTCAGTACGTTTTTGATACTTCATGTTAACATGGAATCATACTAAACAAATCTCTTCAAAAACTGCACAAATCTCTGCACAAACTACTCAGAACTACTTGAATATGAAGGAACTACATGATTCCTGTTGATTTTCTTCTGGGATTTAATGATTTCACTACATTTTATACAGAGTTCAAAAACAGGCTCAATTCAGCGTTCAGTGCGTTTTTAACACTTCATGCTAACATGCAATCAAACTGCACAAATCTCATCAAAAACTACACAAATCTTTGCACAAACTACTCAGAACTACTTGAATATGAAGGAACTACATGATTCTTGTTGATTTTCTGCAGGGATTTGCTGATTTCGCTACTTTTAATAGAAAGTTCAAAGACAGACTCAATTCAGCGTTCAGTGCCTTTATGACACATAAACTTGAAGTGCAGTCAAACTGCACAAATCTCTTCAAGAACTACACAAATCTCTGCAGAAACTACTAAAAACTACTTGAATATGAAGGAACTACATGATTCCTGTTGATTTTCTGCTGGGATTTGCTGTTTTCACTACTTTTAATAGAGAGTTCAAAAACAGGCTCAATTCAGCGTTCAGTGCGTTTTTAACACTTCATGCTAACATGCAATCAAACTGCACAAATCTCATCAAAAACTACACAAATCTTTGCACAAACTACTCAGAACTACTTGAATATGAAGGAACTACATGATTCTTGTTGATTTTCTGCAGGGATTTGCTGATTTCGCTACTTTTAATAGAAAGTTCAAAAACAGGCTCAATTCAGCATTGGGTGCGTTTGTGACTCATCAACTTGAAATGAAATCAAAATACACAAATCTCATCAAAAACTACACAAATCTCTGCACAAACTACTCAGAACAACTTGAATATGAAGGAACTACATGATTCCTATTGTGATTTTCTGCTGGGATTTACTGTTTTCAGTACTTTTAATACAGGGTTCAAAAACAGGCTCAATTCAGCGTTCAGTGCTTTTTTGATACTTCATGCTAACATGGAATCATACTAAACAAATCTCTTCAAAAACTGCACAAATCTCTGCCCAAACTACTCAGAACTACTTCAATATGAAGGAACTACATGATACCTGTTGATTTTCTGCTGGGATTTGCTGTTTTCACTACTTTTAATACAGAGTTCAAAAACAGGCTCAATTCAGCGTTCAGTACGTTTTTGATACTTCTTGCTAACATGGAATCATATTAAACAAATCTCTTCAAAAACTGCACAAATCTCTGCACAAACTACTCAGAACTACTTGAATATGAAGGGAATACATGATTCTCGTTGATTTTCTGCTGGGATTTGCTGTTTTCACTACTTTTAATAGAGAGTTCAAAAACAGGCTCAATTCAGCGTTCAGTGCGTTTTTAACACTTCATGCTAACATGCAATCAAACTGCACAAATCTCATCAAAAACTACACAAATCTCTGCACAAACTACTCAGAACTACTTGAATATGAAGGAAGTACCTGATTCTTGTTGATTTTCTGCTGGGATTTGCTGTTTTCACTACTTTTAATACAGAGTTCAAAAACAGGCTCAATTCAGCGTTCAGTGCCTTTATGACACATAAACTTGAAGTGCAGTCAAACTGCACAAATCTCTTCAAAAACTACACAAATCTCTGCAGAAACTACTAAAATTTACTTGAATATGAAGGAACTACATGATTCATGTTGATTTTCTGCCCGGATTTAATGATTTCACTACTTTTAATACAGAGTTGAAAAACAGGCTCAATTCAGCGTTGAGTGCCTTTATGACACATAAACTTGAAGTGCAGTCAAACTGCACAAATCTCTTCAAAAACTGCACAAATCTCTGCACAAACTACTCAGAACTACTTGAATATGAAGGGAATACATGATTCTCGTTGATTTTCTGCTGGGATTTGCTGTTTTCACTACTTTTAATAGAGAGTTCAAAAACAGGCTCAATTCAGCGTTCAGTGCGTTTTTAACACTTCATGCTAACATGCAATCAAACTGCACAAATCTCATCAAAAACTACACAAATCTTTGCACAAACTACTCAGAACTACTTGAATATGAAGGAACTACATGATTCTTGTTGATTTTCTGCAGGGATTTGCTGATTTCGCTACTTTTAATAGAAAGTTCAAAAACAGACTCAATTCAGCGTTCAGTGCCTTTATGACACATAAACTTGAAGTGCAGTCAAACTGCACAAATCTCTTCAAGAACTACACAAATCTCTGCAGAAACTACTCAGAACCACTTGAATATGAAGGAACTACATGATTCCTGTTGATTTTCTGCTGGGATTTGCTGTTTTCACTACTTTTAATAGAGAGTTCAAAAACAGGCTCAATTCAGCGTTCAGTGCGTTTTTAACACTTCATGCTAACATGCAATCAAACTGCACAAATCTCATCAAAAACTACACAAATCTTTGCACAAACTACTCAGAACTACTTGAATATGAAGGAACTACATGATTCTTGTTGATTTTCTGCAGGGATTTGCTGATTTCGCTACTTTTAATAGAAAGTTCAAAAACAGGCTCAATTCAGCATTGGCTGCGTTTGTGACTCATCAACTTGAAATGAAATCAAAATGCACAAATCTCATCAAAAACTACACAAATCTCTGCACAAACTACTCAGAACAACTTGAATATGACGGAACTACATGATACCTGTTGATTTTCTGCTGGGATTTGCTGTTTTCACTACTTTTAATACAGAGTTCAAAAACAGGCTCAATTCAGCGTTCAGTACGTTTTTGATACTTCATGTTAACATGGAATCATACTAAACAAATCTCTTCAAAAACTGCACAAATCTCTGCCCAAACTACTCAGAACTACTTCAATATGAAGGAACTACATGATACCTGTTGATTTTCTGCTGGGATTTGCTGTTTTCACTACTTTTAATACAGAGTTCAAAAACAGGCTCAATTCAGCGTTCAGTGCGTTTTTGATGCTTCATGCTAACTGCAATCAAACTGCACAAATCTCATCAAAAACTACACAAATCTCTGTACAAACTACTCAGAACTACTTGAATATGAAGGAAGTACCTGATTCTTGTTGATTTTCTGCTGGGATTTGCTGTTTTCACTACTTTTAATACAGAGTTCAAAAACAGGCTCAATTCAGCGTTCAGTGCGTTTTTAACACTTCATGCTAACATGCAATCAAACTGCACAAATCTCATCAAAAACTACACAAATCTCTGCACAAACTACTCAGAACAACTTGAATATGAAGGAACTACATGATACCTGTTGATTTTCTGCTGGGATTTGCTGTTTTCACTACTTTTAATACAGAGTTCAAAAACAGGCTCAATTCAGCGTTCAGTGCGTTTTTGACACTTCATGCTAACATGCAATCAAACTGCACAAATCTCATCAAAAACTACACAAATCTCTGCACAAACTACTCAGAACAACTTGAATATGAAGGAACTACATGATTCCTATTGATTTTCTGCTGGGATTTGTTGTTTTCACTACTTTTAATAGAGAGTTCAAAAACAGGCTCAATTCAGCGTTCAGTGCGTTTTTAACACTTCATGCTAACATGCAATCAAACTGCACAAATCTCATCAAAAACTACACAAATCTTTGCACAAACTACTCAGAACTACTTGAATATGAAGGAACTACATGATTCTTGTTGATTTTCTGCAGGGATTTGCTGATTTCGCTACTTTTAATAGAAAGTTCAAAAACAGACTCAATTCAGCGTTCAGTGCCTTTATGACACATAAACTTGAAGTGCAGTCAAACTGCACAAATCTCTTCAAGAACTACACAAATCTCTTCAGAAACTACTCAGAACCACTTGAATATGAAGGAACTACATGATTCCTGTTGATTTTCTGCTGGGATTTGCTGTTTTCACTACTTTTAATAGAGAGTTCAAAAACAGGCTCAATTCAGCGTTCAGTGCGTTTTTAACACTTCATGCTAACATGCAATCAAACTGCACAAATCTCATCAAAAACTACACAAATCTTTGCACAAACTACTCAGAACTACTTGAATATGAAGGAACTACATGATTCTTGTTGATTTTCTGCAGGGATTTGCTGATTTCGCTACTTTTAATAGAAAGTTCAAAAACAGGCTCAATTCAGCATTGGCTGCGTTTGTGACTCATCAACTTGAAATGAAATCAAAATGCACAAATCTCATCAAAAACTACACAAATCTCTGCACAAACTACTCAGAACAACTTGAATATGAAGGAACTACATGATACCTGTTGATTTTCTGCTGGGATTTGCTGTTTTCACTACTTTTAATACAGAGTTCAAAAACAGGCTCAATTCAGCGTTCAGTACGTTTTTGATACTTCATGCTAACATGGAATCATATTAAACAAATCTCTTCAAAAACTGCACAAATCTCTGCACAAACGACTCAGAACTACTTGAATATGAAGGAACTACATGATTCCTGTTGATTTTCTGCTGGGATTTGCTGTTTTCACTACTTTTAATACAGAGTTCAAAAACAGACTCAATTCAGCGTTCAGTGCCTTCATGACACATAAACTTGAAGTGCAGTCAAACTGCACAAATCTCATCAAAAACTACACAAATCTCTGCACAAACTACTCAGAACAACTTGAATATGACGGAACTACATGATACCTGTTGATTTTCTGCTGGGATTTGCTGTTTTCACTACTTTTAATACAGAGTTCAAAAACAGGCTCAATTCAGCGTTCAGTACGTTTTTGATACTTCATGTTAACATGGAATCATACTAAACAAATCTCTTCAAAAACTGCACAAATCTCTGCACAAACTACTCAGAACTACTTGAATATGAAGGAACTACATGATTCCTGTTGATTTTCTTCTGGGATTTAATGATTTCACTACATTTTATACAGAGTTCAAAAACAGGCTCAATTCAGCGTTCAGTGCGTTTTTGATGCTTCATGCTAACTGCAATCAAACTGCACAAATCTCATCAAAAACTACACAAATCTTTGCACAAACTACTCAGAACTACTTGAATATGAAGGAACTACATGATTCTTGTTGATTTTCTGCAGGGATTTGCTGATTTCGCTACTTTTAATAGAAAGTTCAAAAACAGACTCAATTCAGCGTTCAGTGCCTTTATGACACATAAACTTGAAGTGCAGTCAAAATGCACAAATCTCTTCAAGAACTACACAAATCTCTGCAGAAACTACTAAAAACTACTTGAATATGAAGGAACTACATGATTCCTGTTGATTTTCTGCTGGGATTTGCTGTTTTCACTACTTTTAATAGAGAGTTCAAAAACAGGCTCAATTCAGCGTTCAGTGCGTTTTTAACACTTCATGCTAACATGCAATCAAATTGCACAAATCTCATCAAAAACTACACAAATCTTTGCACAAACTACTCAGAACTACTTGAATATGAAGGAACTACATGATTCTTGATGATTTTCTGCAGGGATTTGCTGATTTTGCTACTTTTAATAGAAAGTTCAAAAACAGGCTCAATTCAGCATTGGGTGCGTTTGTGACTCATCAACTTGAAATGAAATCAAAATACACAAATCTCATCAAAAACTACACAAATCTCTGCACAAACTACTCAGAACAACTTGAATATGAAGGAACTACATGATTCCTATTGTGATTTTCTGCTGGGATTTACTGTTTTCAGTACTTTTAATACAGAGTTCAAAAACAGGCTCAATTCAGCGTTCAGTGCTTTTTTGATACTTCATGCGAACATGGAATCATACTAAACAAATCTCTTCAAAAACTGCACAAATCTCTGCCCAAACTACTCAGAACTACTTCAGTATGAAGGAACTACATGATTCCTGTTGATTTTCTGCTGGGATTTGCTGTTTTCACTACTTTTAATACAGAGTTCAAAAACAGGCTCAATTCAGCGTTCAGTACGTTTTTGATACTTCATGCTAACATGGAATCATATTAAACAAATCTCTTCAAAAACTGCACAAATCTCTGCAGAAACTACTCAGAACTACTTGAATATGAAGGGAATACATGATTCTCGTTGATTTTCTGCTGGGATTTGCTGTTTTCACTACTTTTAATAGAGAGTTCAAAAACAGGCTCAATTCAGCGTTCAGTGCGTTTTTAACACTTCATGCTAACATGCAATCAAACTGCACAAATCTCATCAAAAACTACACAAATCTCTGCACAAACTACTCAGAACTACTTGAATATGAAGGAACTACATGATTCATGTTGATTTTCTGCCCGGATTTAATGATTTCACTACATTTAATACAGAGTTGAAAAACAGGCTCAATTCAGCGTTGAGTGCCTTTATGACACATAAACTTGAAGTGCAGTCAAACTGCACAAATCTCTTCAAAAACTACACAAATCTCTGCACAAACTACTCAGAACAACTTGAATATGAAGGAACTACATGATTCCTGTTGATTTTCTGCTGGGATTTGCTGTTTTCACTACTTTTAATACAGAGTTCAAAAACAGACTCAATTCAGCGTTCAGTGCCTTCATGACACATAAACTTGAAGTGCAGTCAAACTGCACAAATCTCATCAAAAACTACACAAATCTTTGCACAAACTACTCAGAACTACTTGAATATGAAGGAACTACATGATTCTTGTTGATTTTCTGCTGGGATTTGCTGTTTTCACTACTTTTAATACAGAGTTCAAAAACAGGCTCAATTCAGCGTTCAGTACGTTTTTGATACTTCATGCTAACATGGAATCATACTAAACAAATCTCTTCAAAAACTGCACAAATCTCTGCACAAACTACTCAGAACTACTTGAATATGAAGGAACTACATGATTCCTGTTGATTTTCTTCTGGGATTTAATGATTTCACTACATTTAATACAGAGTTCAAAAACAGGCTCAATTCAGCGTTCAGTGCGTTTTTGATGCTTCATGCTAACTGCAATCAAACTGCACAAATCTCATCAAAAACTACACAAATCTCTGCAGAAACTACTAAAAACTACTTGAATATGAAGGAACTAGATGATTCATGTTGATTTTCTGCCCGGATTTAATGATTTCACTACATTTCATACAGAGTTGAAAAACAGGCTCAATTCAGCGTTGAGTGCCTTTATGACACATAAACTTGAAGTGCAGTCAAACTGCACAAATCTCTTCAAAAACTACACAAATCTCTGCAGAAACTACTAAAAACTACTTGAATATGAAGGAACTACATGATACTTGTTGATTTTCTGCTGGGATTTGCTGTTTTCACTACTTTTAATAGAGAGTTCAAAAACAGGCTCAATTCAGCGTTCAGTGCGTTTTTAACACTTCATGCTAACATGCAATCAAACTGCACAAATCTCATCAAAAACTACACAAATCTCTGCACAAACTACTCAGAACTACTTGAATATGAAGGAAGTACCTGATTCTTGTTGATTTTCTGCTGGGATTTGCTGTTTTCACTACTTTTAATACAGAGTTCAAAAACAGGCTCAATTCAGCGTTCAGTGCGTTTTTGAAACTTCATGCTAACATGCAATCAAACTGCACAAATCTCATCAAAAACTACACAAATCTCTGCACAAACTACTCAGAACAACTTGAATATGAAGGAACTACATGATTCCTATTGATTTTCTGCTGGGATTTGTTGTTTTCACTACTTTTAATAGAGAGTTCAAAAACAGGCTCAATTCAGCGTTCAGTGCCTTTATGACACATAAACTTGAAGTGCAGTCAAACTGCACAAATCTCTTCAAGAACTACACAAATCTCTCCAGAAACTACTAAAAACTACTTGAATATGAAGGAACTACATGATTCCTGTTGATTTTCTGCTGGGATTTGCTGTTTTCACTACTTTTAATAGAGAGTTCAAAAACAGGCTCAATTCAGCGTTGAGTGCCTTTATGACACATAAACTTGAAGTGCAGTCAAACTGCACAAATCTCTTCAAAAACTACACAAATCTCTGCACAAACTACTCAGAACAACTTGAATATGAAGGAACTACATGATTCCTGTTGATTTTCTGCTGGGATTTGCTGTTTTCACTACTTTTTATACAGAGTTCAAAAACAGACTCAATTCAGCGTTCAGTGCGTTTTTGATGCTTCATGCTAACTGCAATCAAACTGCACAAATCTCATCAAAAACTACACAAATCTCTGCACAAACTACTCAGAACTACTTGAATATGAAGGGAATACATGATTCTCGTTGATTTTCTGCTGGGATTTGCTGTTTTCACTACTTTTAATAGAGAGTTCAAAAACAGGCTCAATTCAGCGTTCAGTGCGTTTTTAACACTTCATGCTAACATGCAATCAAACTGCACAAATCTCATCAAAAACTACACAAATCTCTGCACAAACTACTCAGAACAACTTGAATATGAAGGAACTACATGATTCCTGTTGATTTTCTGCTGGGATTTGCTGTTTTCACTACTTTTAATAGAGAGTTCAAAAACAGGCTCAATTCAGCGTTCAGTGCGTTTTTAACACTTCATGCTAACATGCAATCAAACTGCACAAATCTCATCAAAAACTACACAAATCTCTGCACAAACTACTCAGAACTACTTGAATATGAAGGAACTACATGATTCATGTTGATTTTCTGCCCGGATTTAATGATTTCACTACATTTAATACAGAGTTTAAAAACAGGCTCAATTCAGCGTTCAGTGCGTTTTTGATGCTTCATGCTAACTGCAATCAAACTGCACAAATCTCATCAAAAACTACACAAATCTCTGCACAAACTACTCAGAACTACTTGAATATGAAGGGAATACATGATTCTCGTTGATTTTCTGCTGGGATTTGCTGTTTTCACTACTTTTAATAGAGAGTTCAAAAACAGGCTCAATTCAGCGTTCAGTGCGTTTTTAACACTTCATGCTAACATGCAATCAAACTGCACAAATCTCATCAAAAACTACACAAATCTCTGCACAAACTACTCAGAACAACTTGAATATGAAGGAACTACATGATTCCTGTTGATTTTCTGCTGGGATTTGCTGTTTTCACTACTTTTAATAGAGAGTTCAAAAACAGGCTCAATTCAGCGTTCAGTGCGTTTTTAACACTTCATGCTAACATGCAATCAAACTGCACAAATCTCATCAAAAACTACACAAATCTCTGCACAAACTACTCAGAACTACTTGAATATGAAGGAACTACATGATTCATGTTGATTTTCTGACCGGATTTAATGATTTCACTACATTTAATACAGAGTTGAAAAACAGGCTCAATTCAGCGTTCAGTGCGTTTTTAACACTTCATGCTAACATGGAATCATACTAAACAAATCTCTTCAAAAACTGCACAAACTACTCAGAACTACTTGAATATGAAGGAACTACATGATTCCTGTTGATTTTCTTCTTGGATTTAATGATTTCACTACATTTAATACAGAGTTCAAAAACAGGCTCAATTCAGCGTTCAGTGCGTTTTTGATGCTTCATGCTAACTGCAATCAAACTGCACAAATCTCATCAAAAACTACACAAATCTCTGCAGAAACTACTAAAAACTACTTGAATATGAAGGAACTACATGATACCTGTTGATTTTCTGCTGGGATTTGCTGTTTTCACTACTTTTAATACAGAGTTCAAAAACAGGCTCAATTCAGCGTTGAGTGCCTTTATGACACATAAACTTGAAGTGCAGTCAAACTGCACAAATCCCTTCAAAAACTACACAAATCTCTGCAGAAACTACTAAAAACTACTTGAATATGAAGGAACTACATGATACCTGTTGATTTTCTGCTGGGATTTGCTGTTTTCACTACTTTTAATACAGAGTTCAAAAACAGACTCAATTCAGCGTTCAGTGCCTTCATGACTCATAAACTTAAAGTGCAGTCAAACTGCACAAATCTCATCAAAAACTACACAAATCTTTGCACAAACTACTCAGAACTACTTGAATATGAAGGAACTACATGATTCTTGTTGATTTTCTGCAGGGATTTGCTGATTTCGCTACTTTTAATAGAAAGTTCAAAAACAGGCTCAATTCAGCATTGGGTGCGTTTGTGACTCATCAACTTGAAATGAAATCAAAATGCACAAATCTCATCAAAAACTACACAAATCTCTGCACAAACTACTCAGAACAACTTGAATATGAAGGAACTACATGATTCCTATTGTGATTTTCTGCTGGGATTTACTGTTTTCACTACTTTTAATAGAGAGTTCAAAAACAGGCTCAATTCAGCGTTCAGTGCGTTTTTAACACTTCATGCTAACATGCAATCAAACTGCACAAATCTCATCAAAAACTACACAAATCTCTGCACAAACTACTCAGAACTACTTGAATATGAAGGAAGTACCTGATTCTTGTTGATTTTCTGCTGGGATTTGCTGTTTTCACTACTTTTAATATAGAGTTCAAAAACAGGCTCAATTCAGCGTTCAGTGCCTTTATGACACATAAACTTGAAGTGCAGTCAAACTGCACAAATCTCTTCAAAAACTACACAAATCTCTGCAGAAACTACTAAAAACTACTTGAATATGAAGGAACTACATGATTCATGTTGATTTTCTGCCCGGATTTAATGATTTCACTACATTTAATACAGAGTTGAAAAACAGGCTCAATTCAGCGTTGAGTGCCTTTATGACACATAAACTTGAAGTGCAATCAAACTGCACAAATCTCTTCAAAAACTACACAAATCTCTGCAGAAACTACTAAAAACTACTTGAATATGAAGGAACTACATGATACCTGTTGATTTTCTGCTGGGATTTGCTGTTTTCACTACTTTTAATAGAGAGTTCAAAAACAGGCTCAATTCAGCGTTCAGTGCGTTTTTAACACTTCATGCTAACATGCAATCAAACTGCACAAATCTCATCAAAAACTACACAAATCTTTGCACAAACTACTCAGAACTACTTGAATATGAAGGAACTACATGATTCTTGTTGATTTTCTGCAGGGATTTGCTCATTTCGCTACTTTTAATAGAAAGTTCAAAAACAGGTTCAATTCAGCATTGGGTGCGTTTTTGACTCATCAACTTGAAAATGAAATCAAACTGCACAAATCTCATCAAAAACTACACAAATCTCTGCACAAACTACTCAGAACAACTTGAATATGACGGAACTACATGATTCCTGTTGATTTTCTGCTGGGATTTGCTGTTTTCACTACTTTTAATACAGAGTTCAAAAAACAGGCTCAATTCAGCGTTCAGTGCCTTTATGACACATAAACTTGAAGTGCAGTCAAACTGCACAAATCTCTTCAAAAACTACACAAATCTCTGCACAAACTACTCAGAACAACTTGAATATGAAGGAACTACATGATTCCTATTGTTTTTCTGCTGGGATTTGTTGTTTTCACTACTTTTAATAGAGAGTTCAAAAACAGGCTCAATTCAGCGTTCAGTGCCTTTATGACACATAAACTTGAAGTGCAGTCAAACTGCACAAATCTCTTCAAGAACTACACAAATCTCTCCAGAAACTACTAAAAACTACTTGAATATGAAGGAACTACATGATTCATGTTGATTTTCTGCCCGGATTTAATGATTTCACTACATTTAATACAGAGTTGAAAAACAGGCTCAATTCAGCGTTCAGTGCGTTTTTAACACTTCATGCTAACATGGAATCATACTAAACAAATCTCTTCAAAAACTGCACAAACTACTCAGAACTACTTGAATATGAAGGAACTACATGATTCCTGTTGTTTTTCTGCTGGGATTTGCTGTTTTCACTACTTTTAATAGAGAGTTCAAAAACAGGCTCAATTCAGCGTTCAGTGCGTTTTTAACACTTCATGCTAACATGCAATCAAACTGCACAAATCTCATCAAAAACTACACAAATCTCTGCACAAACTACTCAGAACTACTTGAATATGAAGGAAGTACCTGATTCTTGTTGATTTTCTGCTGGGATTTGCTGTTTTCACTACTTTTAATATAGAGTTCAAAAACAGGCTCAATTCAGCGTTCAGTGCCTTTATGACACATAAACTTGAAGTGCAGTCAAACTGCACAAATCTCTTCAAAAACTACACAAATCTCTGCAGAAACTACTAAAAACTACTTGAATATGAAGGAACTACATGATTCATGTTGATTTTCTGCCCGGATTTAATGATTTCACTACATTTAATACAGAGTTGAAAAACAGGCTCAATTCAGCGTTGAGTGCCTTTATGACACATAAACTTGAAGTGCAGTCAAACTGCACAAATCTCTTCAAAAACTACACAAATCTCTGCACAAACTACTCAGAACAACTTGAATATGAAGGAACTACATGATTCCTGTTGATTTTCTGCTGGGATTTGCTGTTTTCACTACTTTTAATACAGAGTTCAAAAACAGACTCAATTCAGCGTTCAGTGCCTTCATGACACATAAACTTGAAGTGCAGTCAAACTGCACAAATCTCATCAAAAACTACACAAATCTCTGCACAAACTACTCAGAACAACTTGAATATGACGGAACTACATGATACCTGTTGATTTTCTGCTGGGATTTGCTGTTTTCACTACTTTTAATACAGAGTTCAAAAACAGGCTCAATTCAGCGTTCAGTACGTTTTTGATACTTCATGTTAACATGGAATCATACTGAACAAATCTCTTCAAAAACTGCACAAATCTCTGCACAAACTACTCAGAACTACTTGAATATGAAGGAACTACATGATTCCTGTTGATTTTCTTCTGGGATTTAATGATTTCACTACATTTAATACAGAGTTCAAAAACAGGCTCAATTCAGCGTTCAGTGCGTTTTTAACACTTCATGCTAACATGCAATCAAACTGCACAAATCTCATCAAAAACTACACAAATCTCTGCACAAACTACTCAGAACTACTTGAATATGAAGGAAGTACCTGATTCTTGTTGATTTTCTGCTGGGATTTGCTGTTTTCACTACTTTTAATATAGAGTTCAAAAACAGGCTCAATTCAGCGTTCAGTGCCTTTATGACACATAAACTTGAAGTGCAGTCAAACTGCACAAATCTCTTCAAAAACTACACAAATCTCTGCAGAAACTACTAAAAACTACTTGAATATGAAGGAACTACATGATTCATGTTGATTTTCTGCCCGGATTTAATGATTTCACTACATTTAATACAGAGTTGAAAAACAGGCTCAATTCAGCGTTGAGTGCCTTTATGACACATAAACTTGAAGTGCAGTCAAACTGCACAAATCTCTTCAAAAACTACACAAATCTCTGCACAAACTACTCAGAACAACTTGAATATGAAGGAACTACATGATTCCTGTTGATTTTCTGCTGGGATTTGCTGTTTTCACTACTTTTAATACAGAGTTCAAAAACAGACTCAATTCAGCGTTCAGTGCCTTCATGACACATAAACTTGAAGTGCAGTCAAACTGCACAAATCTCATCAAAAACTACACAAATCTCTGCACAAACTACTCAGAACAACTTGAATATGACGGAACTACATGATACCTGTTGATTTTCTGCTGGGATTTGCTGTTTTCACTACTTTTAATACAGAGTTCAAAAACAGGCTCAATTCAGCGTTCAGTACGTTTTTGATACTTCATGTTAACATGGAATCATACTGAACAAATCTCTTCAAAAACTGCACAAATCTCTGCACAAACTACTCAGAACTACTTGAATATGAAGGAACTACATGATTCCTGTTGATTTTCTTCTGGGATTTAATGATTTCACTACATTTAATACAGAGTTCAAAAACAGGCTCAATTCAGCGTTCAGTGCGTTTTTAACACTTCATGCTAACATGCAATCAAACTGCACAAATCTCATCAAAAACTACACAAATCTCTGCACAAACTACTCAGAACAACTTGAATATGAAGGAACTACATGATTCCTGTTGATTTTCTGCTGGGATTTGCTGTTTTCACTACTTTTAATAGAGAGTTCAAAAACAGGCTCAATTCAGCGTTCAGTGCGTTTTTAACACTTCATGCTAACATGCAATCAAACTGCACAAATCTCATCAAAAACTACACAAATCTCTGCACAAACTACTCAGAACTACTTGAATATGAAGGAACTACATGATTCATGTTGATTTTCTGCCCGGATTTAATGATTTCACTACATTTAATACAGAGTTGAAAAACAGGCTCAATTCAGCGTTCAGTGCGTTTTTAACACTTCATGCTAACATGGAATCATACTAAACAAATCTCTTCAAAAACTGCACAAACTACTCAGAACTACTTGAATATGAAGGAACTACATGATTCCTGTTGATTTTCTGCTGGGATTTGCTGTTTTCACTACTTTTAATAGAGAGTTCAAAAACAGGCTCAATTCAGCGTTCAGTGCGTTTTTAACACTTCATGCTAACATGCAATCAAACTGCACAAATCTCATCAAAAACTACACAAATCTCTGCACAAACTACTCAGAACTACTTGAATATGAAGGAAGTACCTGATTCTTGTTGATTTTCTGCTGGGATTTGCTGTTTTCACTACTTTTAATATAGAGTTCAAAAACAGGCTCAATTCAGCGTTCAGTGCCTTTATGACACATAAACTTGAAGTGCAGTCAAACTGCACAAATCTCTTCAAAAACTACACAAATCTCTGCAGAAACTACTAAAAACTACTTGAACATGAAGGAACTACATGATTCATGTTGATTTTCTGCCCGGATTTAATGATTTCACTACATTTAATACAGAGTTGAAAAACAGGCTCAATTCAGCGTAGAGTGCCTTTATGACACATAAACTTGAAGTGCAGTCAAACTGCACAAATCTCTTCAAAAACTACACAAATCTCTGCACAAACTACTCAGAACAACTTGAATATGAAGGAACTACATGATTCCTATTGATTTTCTGCTGGGATTTACTGTTTTCACTACTTTTAATACAGAGTTCAAAAATAGGCTCAATTCAGCGTTCAGTGCTTTTTTGATACTTCATGCTAAAATGGAATCATACTAAACAAATCTCTTCAAAAACTGCACAAATCTCTGCACAAACTACTCAGAACTACTTGAATATGAAGGACGTACCTGATTCTTGTTGTTTTCTGCTGGGATTTGCTGATTTCACTACTTTTAATACAGAGTTCAAAAACAGGCTCAATTCAGCATTGGGTGCGTTTGTGACTCATCAACTTGAAATGAAATCAAAATGCACAAATCTCATCAAAAACTACACAAATCTCTGCACAAACTACTCAGAACAACTTGAATATGACGGAACTACATGATTCCTGTTGATTTTCTGCTGGGATTTGCTGTTTTCACTACTTTTAATACAGAGTTCAAAAACAGGCTCAATTCAGCGTTCAGTGCCTTTATGACACATAAACTTGAAGTGCAGTCAAACTGCACAAATCTCTTCAAAAACTACACAAATCTCTGCAGAAACTACTAAAAACTACTTGAATATGAAGGAACTACATGATTCATGTTGATTTTCTGCCCGGATTTAATGATTTCACTACATTTAATACAGAGTTGAAAAACAGGCTCAATTCAGCGTTGAGTGCCTTTATGACACATAAACTTGAAGTGCAGTCAAACTGCACAAATCTCTTCAAAAACTACACAAATCTCTGCACAAACTACTCAGAACAACTTGAATATGAAGGAACTACATGATTCCTGTTGTTTTCTGCTGGGATTTGCTGTTTTCACTACTTTTAATACAGAGTTCAAAAACAGACTCAATTCAGCGTTCAGTACCTCATGACACATAAACTTGAAGTGCAGTCAAACTGCACAAATCTCTTCAAGAACTACACAAATCTCTGCAGAAACTACTAAAAACTACTTGAATATGAAGGAACTACATGATTCCTGTTGATTTTCTGCTGGGATTTGCTGTTTTCACTACTTTTAATAGAGAGTTCAAAAACAGGCTCAATTCAGCGTTCAGTGCGTTTTTAACACTTCATGCTAACATGCAATCAAACTGCACAAATCTCATCAAAAACTACACAAATCTTTGCACAAACTACTCAGAACTACTTGAATATGAAGGAACTACATGATTCTTGTTGATTTTCTGCAGGGATTTGCTGATTTCGCTACTTTTAATAGAAAGTTCAAAAACAGGCTCAATTCAGCATTGGGTGCGTTTGTGACTCATCAACTTGAAATGAAATCAAAATACACAAATCTCATCAAAAACTACACAAATCTCTGCACAAACTACTCAGAACAACTTGAATATGAAGGAACTACATGATTCCTATTGTGATTTTCTGCTGGGATTTACTGTTTTCAGTACTTTTAATACAGAGTTCAAAAACAGGCTCAATTCAGCGTTCAGTGCTTTTTTGATACTTCATGCTAACATGGAATCATACTAAACAAATCTCTTCAAAAACTGCACAAATCTCTGCCCAAACTACTCAGAACTACTTCAATATGAAGGAACTACATGATACCCGTTGATTTTCTGCTGGGATTTGCTGTTTTCACTACTTTTAATACAGAGTTCAAAAACAGGCTCAATTCAGCGTTCAGTACGTTTTTGATACTTCATGCTAACATGGAATCATATTAAACAAATCTCTTCAAAAACTGCACAAATCTCTGCACAAACTACTCAGAACTACTTGAATATGAAGGGAATACATGATTCTCGTTGATTTTCTGCTGGGATTTGCTGTTTTCACTACTTTTAATAGAGAGTTCAAAAACAGGCTCAATTCAGCGTTCAGTGCGTTTTTAACACTTCATGCTAACATGCAATCAAACTGCACAAATCTCATCAAAAACTACACAAATCTCTGCACAAACTACTCAGAACTACTTGAATATGAAGGAAGTACCTGATTCTTGTTGATTTTCTGCTGGGATTTGCTGTTTTCACTACTTTTAATACAGAGTTCAAAAACAGGCTGAATTCAGCGTTCAGTGCCTTTATGACACATAAACTTGAAGTGCAGTCAAACTGCACAAATCTCTTCAAAAACTACACAAATCTCTGCAGAAACTACTAAAATTTACTTGAATATGAAGGAACTACATGATTCATGTTGATTTTCTGCCCGGATTTAATGATTTCACTACTTTTAATACAGAGTTGAAAAACAGGCTCAATTCAGCGTTGAGTGCCTTTATGACACATAAACTTGAAGTGCAGTCAAACTGCACAAATCTCTTCAAAAACTACACAAATCTCTGCACAAACTACTCAGAACTACTTCAATATGAAGGAACTACATGATACCTGTTGATTTTCTACTGGGATTTGCTGTTTTCACTACTTTTAATACAGAGTTCAAAAACAGGCTCAATTCAGCGTTCAGTACGTTTTTGATACTTCATGCTAACATGGAATCATATTAAACAAATCTCTTCAAAAACTGCACAAATCTCTGCACAAACTACTCAGAACTACTTGAATATGAAGGAACTACATGATTCCTGTTGATTTTCTGCTGGGATTTGCTGTTTTCACTACTTTTAATACAGAGTTCAAAAACAGACTCAATTCAGCGTTCAGTGCCTTCATGACACATAAACTTGAAGTGCAGTCAAACTGCACAAATCTCATCAAAAACTACACAAATCTCTGCACAAACTACTCAGAACAACTTGAATATGAAGGAACTACATGATTCTTGTTGATTTTCTGCAGGGATTTGCTGATTTCGCTACTTTTAATAGAAAGTTCAAAGACAGACTCAATTCAGCGTTCAGTGCCTTTATGACACATAAACTTGAAGTGCAGTCAAACTGCACAAATCTCTTCAAGAACTACACAAATCTCTGCAGAAACTACTAAAAACTACTTGAATATGAAGGAACTACATGATTCCTGTTGATTTTCTGCTGGGATTTGCTGTTTTCACTACTTTTAATAGAGAGTTCAAAAACAGGCTCAATTCAGCGTTCAGTGCGTTTTTAACACTTCATGCTAACATGCAATCAAACTGCACAAATCTCATCAAAAACTACACAAATCTTTGCACAAACTACTCAGAACTACTTGAATATGAAGGAACTACATGATTCTTGTTGATTTTCTGCAGGGATTTGCTGATTTCGCTACTTTTAATAGAAAGTTCAAAAACAGGCTCAATTCAGCATTGGGTGCGTTTGTGACTCATCAACTTGAAATGAAATCAAAATACACAAATCTCATCAAAAACTACACAAATCTCTGCACAAACTACTCAGAACAACTTGAATATGAAGGAACTACATGATTCCTATTGTGATTTTCTGCTGGGATTTACTGTTTTCAGTACTTTTAATACAGAGTTCAAAAACAGGCTCAATTCAGCGTTCAGTGCTTTTTTGATACTTCATGCTAACATGGAATCATACTAAACAAATCTCTTCAAAAACTGCACAAATCTCTGCCCAAACTACTCAGAACTACTTCAATATGAAGGAACTACATGATACCTGTTGATTTTCTGCTGGGATTTGCTGTTTTCACTACTTTTAATACAGAGTTCAAAAACAGGCTCAATTCAGCGTTCAGTACGTTTTTGATACTTCTTGCTAACATGGAATCATATTAAACAAATCTCTTCAAAAACTGCACAAATCTCTGCACAAACTACTCAGAACTACTTGAATATGAAGGGAATACATGATTCTCGTTGATTTTCTGCTGGGATTTGCTGTTTTCACTACTTTTAATAGAGAGTTCAAAAACAGGCTCAATTCAGCGTTCAGTGCGTTTTTAACACTTCATGCTAACATGCAATCAAACTGCACAAATCTCATCAAAAACTACACAAATCTCTGCACAAACTACTCAGAACTACTTGAATATGAAGGAAGTACCTGATTCTTGTTGATTTTCTGCTGGGATTTGCTGTTTTCACTACTTTTAATACAGAGTTCAAAAACAGGCTCAATTCAGCGTTCAGTGCCTTTATGACACATAAACTTGAAGTGCAGTCAAACTGCACAAATCTCTTCAAAAACTACACAAATCTCTGCAGAAACTACTAAAATTTACTTGAATATGAAGGAACTACATGATTCATGTTGATTTTCTGCCCGGATTTAATGATTTCACTACTTTTAATACAGAGTTGAAAAACAGGCTCAATTCAGCGTTGAGTGCCTTTATGACACATAAACTTGAAGTGCAGTCAAACTGCACAAATCTCTTCAAGAACTACACAAATCTCTTCAGAAACTACTAAAAACTACTTGAATATGAAGGAACTACATGATTCCTGTTGATTTTCTGCTGGGATTTGCTGTTTTCACTACTTTTAATAGAGAGTTCAAAAACAGGCTCAATTCAGCGTTCAGTGCGTTTTTAACACTTCATGCTAACATGCAATCAAACTGCACAAATCTCATCAAAAACTACACAAATCTTTGCACAAACTACTCAGAACTACTTGAATATGAAGGAACTACATGATTCTTGTTGATTTTCTGCAGGGATTTGCTGATTTCGCTACTTTTAATAGAAAGTTCAAAAACAGGCTCAATTCAGCATTGGCTGCGTTTGTGACTCATCAACTTGAAATGAAATCAAAATGCACAAATCTCATCAAAAACTACACAAATCTCTGCACAAACTACTCAGAACAACTTGAATATGACGGAACTACATGATACCTGTTGATTTTCTGCTGGGATTTGCTGTTTTCACTACTTTTAATACAGAGTTCAAAAACAGGCTCAATTCAGCGTTCAGTACGTTTTTGATACTTCATGTTAACATGGAATCATACTAAACAAATCTCTTCAAAAACTGCACAAATCTCTGCCCAAACTACTCAGAACTACTTCAATATGAAGGAACTACATGATACCTGTTGATTTTCTGCTGGGATTTGCTGTTTTCACTACTTTTAATACAGAGTTCAAAAACAGGCTCAATTCAGCGTTCAGTGCGTTTTTGATGCTTCATGCTAACTGCAATCAAACTGCACAAATCTCATCAAAAACTACACAAATCTCTGTACAAACTACTCAGAACTACTTGAATATGAAGGAAGTACCTGATTCTTGTTGATTTTCTGCTGGGATTTGCTGTTTTCACTACTTTTAATACAGAGTTCAAAAACAGGCTCAATTCAGCGTTCAGTGCGTTTTTAACACTTCATGCTAACATGCAATCAAACTGCACAAATCTCATCAAAAACTACACAAATCTCTGCACAAACTACTCAGAACAACTTGAATATGAAGGAACTACATGATACCTGTTGATTTTCTGCTGGGATTTGCTGTTTTCACTACTTTTAATACAGAGTTCAAAAACAGGCTCAATTCAGCGTTCAGTGCGTTTTTGATGCTTCATGCTAACTGCAATCAAACTGCACAAATCTCATCAAAAACTACACAAATCTCTGTACAAACTACTCAGAACTACTTGAATATGAAGGAAGTACCTGATTCTTGTTGATTTTCTGCTGGGATTTGCTGTTTTCACTACTTTTAATACAGAGTTCAAAAACAGGCTCAATTCAGCGTTCAGTGCGTTTTTGATGCTTCATGCTAACTGCAATCAAACTGCAAAAATCTCATCAAAAACTACACAAATCTCTGCACAAACTACTCAGAACAACTTGAATATGACGGAACTACATGATTCCTGTTGATTTTCTGCTGGGATTTGCTGTTTTCACTACTTTTAATACAGAGTTCAAAAACAGGCTCAATTCAGCGTTCAGTGCGTTTTTGACACTTCATGCTAACATGCAATCAAACTGCACAAATCTCATCAAAAACTACACAAATCTCTGCACAAACTACTCAGAACAACTTGAATATGAAGGAACTACATGATTCCTATTGATTTTCTGCTGGGATTTGTTGTTTTCACTACTTTTAATAGAGAGTTCAAAAACAGGCTCAATTCAGCGTTCAGTGCGTTTTTAACACTTCATGCTAACATGCAATCAAACTGCACAAATCTCATCAAAAACTACACAAATCTTTGCACAAACTACTCAGAACTACTTGAATATGAAGGAACTACATGATTCTTGTTGATTTTCTGCAGGGATTTGCTGATTTCGCTACTTTTAATAGAAAGTTCAAAAACAGACTCAATTCAGCGTTCAGTGCCTTTATGACACATAAACTTGAAGTGCAGTCAAACTGCACAAATCTCTTCAAGAACTACACAAATCTCTTCAGAAACTACTCAGAACCACTTGAATATGAAGGAACTACATGATTCCTGTTGATTTTCTGCTGGGATTTGCTGTTTTCACTACTTTTAATAGAGAGTTCAAAAACAGGCTCAATTCAGCGTTCAGTGCGTTTTTAACACTTCATGCTAACATGCAATCAAACTGCACAAATCTCATCAAAAACTACACAAATCTTTGCACAAACTACTCAGAACTACTTGAATATGAAGGAACTACATGATTCTTGTTGATTTTCTGCAGGGATTTGCTGATTTCGCTACTTTTAATAGAAAGTTCAAAAACAGGCTCAATTCAGCATTGGCTGCGTTTGTGACTCATCAACTTGAAATGAAATCAAAATGCACAAATCTCATCAAAAACTACACAAATCTCTGCACAAACTACTCAGAACAACTTGAATATGAAGGAACTACATGATACCTGTTGATTTTCTGCTGGGATTTGCTGTTTTCACTACTTTTAATACAGAGTTCAAAAACAGGCTCAATTCAGCGTTCAGTACGTTTTTGATACTTCATGCTAACATGGAATCATATTAAACAAATCTCTTCAAAAACTGCACAAATCTCTGCACAAACGACTCAGAACTACTTGAATATGAAGGAACTACATGATTCCTGTTGATTTTCTGCTGGGATTTGCTGTTTTCACTACTTTTAATACAGAGTTCAAAAACAGACTCAATTCAGCGTTCAGTGCCTTCATGACACATAAACTTGAAGTGCAGTCAAACTGCACAAATCTCATCAAAAACTACACAAATCTCTGCACAAACTACTCAGAACAACTTGAATATGACGGAACTACATGATACCTGTTGATTTTCTGCTGGGATTTGCTGTTTTCACTACTTTTAATACAGAGTTCAAAAACAGGCTCAATTCAGCGTTCAGTACGTTTTTGATACTTCATGTTAACATGGAATCATACTAAACAAATCTCTTCAAAAACTGCACAAATCTCTGCACAAACTACTCAGAACTACTTGAATATGAAGGAACTACATGATTCCTGTTGATTTTCTTCTGGGATTTAATGATTTCACTACATTTTATACAGAGTTCAAAAACAGGCTCAATTCAGCGTTCAGTGCGTTTTTGATGCTTCATGCTAACTGCAATCAAACTGCACAAATCTCATCAAAAACTACACAAATCTTTGCACAAACTACTCAGAACTACTTGAATATGAAGGAACTACATGATTCTTGTTGATTTTCTGCAGGGATTTGCTGATTTCGCTACTTTTAATAGAAAGTTCAAAAACAGACTCAATTCAGCGTTCAGTGCCTTTATGACACATAAACTTGAAGTGCAGTCAAAATGCACAAATCTCTTCAAGAACTACACAAATCTCTGCAGAAACTACTAAAAACTACTTGAATATGAAGGAACTACATGATTCCTGTTGATTTTCTGCTGGGATTTGCTGTTTTCACTACTTTTAATAGAGAGTTCAAAAACAGGCTCAATTCAGCGTTCAGTGCGTTTTTAACACTTCATGCTAACATGCAATCAAATTGCACAAATCTCATCAAAAACTACACAAATCTTTGCACAAACTACTCAGAACTACTTGAATATGAAGGAACTACATGATTCTTGATGATTTTCTGCAGGGATTTGCTGATTTTGCTACTTTTAATAGAAAGTTCAAAAACAGGCTCAATTCAGCATTGGGTGCGTTTGTGACTCATCAACTTGAAATGAAATCAAAATACACAAATCTCATCAAAAACTACACAAATCTCTGCACAAACTACTCAGAACAACTTGAATATGAAGGAACTACATGATTCCTATTGTGATTTTCTGCTGGGATTTACTGTTTTCAGTACTTTTAATACAGAGTTCAAAAACAGGCTCAATTCAGCGTTCAGTGCTTTTTTGATACTTCATGCGAACATGGAATCATACTAAACAAATCTCTTCAAAAACTGCACAAATCTCTGCCCAAACTACTCAGAACTACTTCAGTATGAAGGAACTACATGATTCCTGTTGATTTTCTGCTGGGATTTGCTGTTTTCACTACTTTTAATACAGAGTTCAAAAACAGGCTCAATTCAGCGTTCAGTACGTTTTTGATACTTCATGCTAACATGGAATCATATTAAACAAATCTCTTCAAAAACTGCACAAATCTCTGCAGAAACTACTCAGAACTACTTGAATATGAAGGGAATACATGATTCTCGTTGATTTTCTGCTGGGATTTGCTGTTTTCACTACTTTTAATAGAGAGTTCAAAAACAGGCTCAATTCAGCGTTCAGTGCGTTTTTAACACTTCATGCTAACATGCAATCAAACTGCACAAATCTCATCAAAAACTACACAAATCTCTGCACAAACTACTCAGAACTACTTGAATATGAAGGAACTACATGATTCCTGTTGATTTTCTTCTGGGATTTAATGATTTCACTACATTTAATACAGAGTTCAAAAACAGGCTCAATTCAGCGTTCAGTGCGTTTTTGATGCTTCATGCTAACTGCAATCAAACTGCACAAATCTCATCAAAAACTACACAAATCTCTGCAGAAACTACTAAAAACTACTTGAATATGAAGGAACTAGATGATTCATGTTGATTTTCTGCCCGGATTTAATGATTTCACTACATTTCATACAGAGTTGAAAAACAGGCTCAATTCAGCGTTGAGTGCCTTTATGACACATAAACTTGAAGTGCAGTCAAACTGCACAAATCTCTTCAAAAACTACACAAATCTCTGCAGAAACTACTAAAAACTACTTGAATATGAAGGAACTACATGATACTTGTTGATTTTCTGCTGGGATTTGCTGTTTTCACTACTTTTAATAGAGAGTTCAAAAACAGGCTCAATTCAGCGTTCAGTGCGTTTTTAACACTTCATGCTAACATGCAATCAAACTGCACAAATCTCATCAAAAACTACACAAATCTCTGCACAAACTACTCAGAACTACTTGAATATGAAGGAAGTACCTGATTCTTGTTGATTTTCTGCTGGGATTTGCTGTTTTCACTACTTTTAATACAGAGTTCAAAAACAGGCTCAATTCAGCGTTCAGTGCGTTTTTGAAACTTCATGCTAACATGCAATCAAACTGCACAAATCTCATCAAAAACTACACAAATCTCTGCACAAACTACTCAGAACAACTTGAATATGAAGGAACTACATGATTCCTATTGATTTTCTGCTGGGATTTGTTGTTTTCACTACTTTTAATAGAGAGTTCAAAAACAGGCTCAATTCAGCGTTCAGTGCCTTTATGACACATAAACTTGAAGTGCAGTCAAACTGCACAAATCTCTTCAAGAACTACACAAATCTCTCCAGAAACTACTAAAAACTACTTGAATATGAAGGAACTACATGATTCCTGTTGATTTTCTGCTGGGATTTGCTGTTTTCACTACTTTTAATAGAGAGTTCAAAAACAGGCTCAATTCAGCGTTGAGTGCCTTTATGACACATAAACTTGAAGTGCAGTCAAACTGCACAAATCTCTTCAAAAACTACACAAATCTCTGCACAAACTACTCAGAACAACTTGAATATGAAGGAACTACATGATTCCTGTTGATTTTCTGCTGGGATTTGCTGTTTTCACTACTTTTAATACAGAGTTCAAAAACAGACTCAATTCAGCGTTCAGTGCCTTCATGACACATAAACTTGAAGTGCAGTCAAACTGCACAAATCTCATCAAAAACTACACAAATCTCTGCACAAACTACTCAGAACAACTTGAATATGACGGAACTACATGATACCTGTTGATTTTCTGCTGGGATTTGCTGTTTTCACTACTTTTAATACAGAGTTCAAAAACAGGCTCAATTCAGCGTTCAGTACGTTTTTGATACTTCATGTTAACATGGAATCATACTAAACAAATCTCTTCAAAAACTGCACAAATCTCTGCACAAACTACTCAGAACTACTTGAATATGAAGGAACTACATGATTCTTGTTGATTTTCTGCAGGGATTTGCTGATTTCGCTACTTTTAATAGAAAGTTCAAAAACAGACTCAATTCAGCGTTCAGTGCCTTTATGACACATAAACTTGAAGTGCAGTCAAACTGCACAAATCTCTTCAAGAACTACACAAATCTCTTCAGAAACTACTCAGAACCACTTGAATATGAAGGAACTACATGATTCCTGTTGATTTTCTGCTGGGATTTGCTGTTTTCACTACTTTTAATAGAGAGTTCAAAAACAGGCTCAATTCAGCGTTCAGTGCGTTTTTAACACTTCATGCTAACATGCAATCAAACTGCACAAATCTCATCAAAAACTACACAAATCTTTGCACAAACTACTCAGAACTACTTGAATATGAAGGAACTACATGATTCTTGTTGATTTTCTGCAGGGATTTGCTGATTTCGCTACTTTTAATAGAAAGTTCAAAAACAGGCTCAATTCAGCATTGGCTGCGTTTGTGACTCATCAACTTGAAATGAAATCAAAATGCACAAATCTCATCAAAAACTACACAAATCTCTGCACAAACTACTCAGAACAACTTGAATATGAAGGAACTACATGATACCTGTTGATTTTCTGCTGGGATTTGCTGTTTTCACTACTTTTAATACAGAGTTCAAAAACAGGCTCAATTCAGCGTTCAGTACGTTTTTGATACTTCATGCTAACATGGAATCATATTAAACAAATCTCTTCAAAAACTGCACAAATCTCTGCACAAACGACTCAGAACTACTTGAATATGAAGGAACTACATGATTCCTGTTGATTTTCTGCTGGGATTTGCTGTTTTCACTACTTTTAATACAGAGTTCAAAAACAGACTCAATTCAGCGTTCAGTGCCTTCATGACACATAAACTTGAAGTGCAGTCAAACTGCACAAATCTCATCAAAAACTACACAAATCTCTGCACAAACTACTCAGAACAACTTGAATATGACGGAACTACATGATACCTGTTGATTTTCTGCTGGGATTTGCTGTTTTCACTACTTTTAATACAGAGTTCAAAAACAGGCTCAATTCAGCGTTCAGTACGTTTTTGATACTTCATGTTAACATGGAATCATACTAAACAAATCTCTTCAAAAACTGCACAAATCTCTGCACAAACTACTCAGAACTACTTGAATATGAAGGAACTACATGATTCCTGTTGATTTTCTTCTGGGATTTAATGATTTCACTACATTTTATACAGAGTTCAAAAACAGGCTCAATTCAGCGTTCAGTGCGTTTTTGATGCTTCATGCTAACTGCAATCAAACTGCACAAATCTCATCAAAAACTACACAAATCTTTGCACAAACTACTCAGAACTACTTGAATATGAAGGAACTACATGATTCTTGTTGATTTTCTGCAGGGATTTGCTGATTTCGCTACTTTTAATAGAAAGTTCAAAAACAGACTCAATTCAGCGTTCAGTGCCTTTATGACACATAAACTTGAAGTGCAGTCAAAATGCACAAATCTCTTCAAGAACTACACAAATCTCTGCAGAAACTACTAAAAACTACTTGAATATGAAGGAACTACATGATTCCTGTTGATTTTCTGCTGGGATTTGCTGTTTTCACTACTTTTAATAGAGAGTTCAAAAACAGGCTCAATTCAGCGTTCAGTGCGTTTTTAACACTTCATGCTAACATGCAATCAAATTGCACAAATCTCATCAAAAACTACACAAATCTTTGCACAAACTACTCAGAACTACTTGAATATGAAGGAACTACATGATTCTTGATGATTTTCTGCAGGGATTTGCTGATTTTGCTACTTTTAATAGAAAGTTCAAAAACAGGCTCAATTCAGCATTGGGTGCGTTTGTGACTCATCAACTTGAAATGAAATCAAAATACACAAATCTCATCAAAAACTACACAAATCTCTGCACAAACTACTCAGAACAACTTGAATATGAAGGAACTACATGATTCCTATTGTGATTTTCTGCTGGGATTTACTGTTTTCAGTACTTTTAATACAGAGTTCAAAAACAGGCTCAATTCAGCGTTCAGTGCTTTTTTGATACTTCATGCGAACATGGAATCATACTAAACAAATCTCTTCAAAAACTGCACAAATCTCTGCCCAAACTACTCAGAACTACTTCAGTATGAAGGAACTACATGATTCCTGTTGATTTTCTGCTGGGATTTGCTGTTTTCACTACTTTTAATACAGAGTTCAAAAACAGGCTCAATTCAGCGTTCAGTACGTTTTTGATACTTCATGCTAACATGGAATCATATTAAACAAATCTCTTCAAAAACTGCACAAATCTCTGCAGAAACTACTCAGAACTACTTGAATATGAAGGGAATACATGATTCTCGTTGATTTTCTGCTGGGATTTGCTGTTTTCACTACTTTTAATAGAGAGTTCAAAAACAGGCTCAATTCAGCGTTCAGTGCGTTTTTAACACTTCATGCTAACATGCAATCAAACTGCACAAATCTCATCAAAAACTACACAAATCTCTGCACAAACTACTCAGAACTACTTGAATATGAAGGAACTACATGATTCCTGTTGATTTTCTTCTGGGATTTAATGATTTCACTACATTTAATACAGAGTTCAAAAACAGGCTCAATTCAGCGTTCAGTGCGTTTTTGATGCTTCATGCTAACTGCAATCAAACTGCACAAATCTCATCAAAAACTACACAAATCTCTGCAGAAACTACTAAAAACTACTTGAATATGAAGGAACTAGATGATTCATGTTGATTTTCTGCCCGGATTTAATGATTTCACTACATTTCATACAGAGTTGAAAAACAGGCTCAATTCAGCGTTGAGTGCCTTTATGACACATAAACTTGAAGTGCAGTCAAACTGCACAAATCTCTTCAAAAACTACACAAATCTCTGCAGAAACTACTAAAAACTACTTGAATATGAAGGAACTACATGATACTTGTTGATTTTCTGCTGGGATTTGCTGTTTTCACTACTTTTAATAGAGAGTTCAAAAACAGGCTCAATTCAGCGTTCAGTGCGTTTTTAACACTTCATGCTAACATGCAATCAAACTGCACAAATCTCATCAAAAACTACACAAATCTCTGCACAAACTACTCAGAACTACTTGAATATGAAGGAAGTACCTGATTCTTGTTGATTTTCTGCTGGGATTTGCTGTTTTCACTACTTTTAATACAGAGTTCAAAAACAGGCTCAATTCAGCGTTCAGTGCGTTTTTGAAACTTCATGCTAACATGCAATCAAACTGCACAAATCTCATCAAAAACTACACAAATCTCTGCACAAACTACTCAGAACAACTTGAATATGAAGGAACTACATGATTCCTATTGATTTTCTGCTGGGATTTGTTGTTTTCACTACTTTTAATAGAGAGTTCAAAAACAGGCTCAATTCAGCGTTCAGTGCCTTTATGACACATAAACTTGAAGTGCAGTCAAACTGCACAAATCTCTTCAAGAACTACACAAATCTCTCCAGAAACTACTAAAAACTACTTGAATATGAAGGAACTACATGATTCCTGTTGATTTTCTGCTGGGATTTGCTGTTTTCACTACTTTTAATAGAGAGTTCAAAAACAGGCTCAATTCAGCGTTGAGTGCCTTTATGACACATAAACTTGAAGTGCAGTCAAACTGCACAAATCTCTTCAAAAACTACACAAATCTCTGCACAAACTACTCAGAACAACTTGAATATGAAGGAACTACATGATTCCTGTTGATTTTCTGCTGGGATTTGCTGTTTTCACTACTTTTAATACAGAGTTCAAAAACAGACTCAATTCAGCGTTCAGTGCCTTCATGACACATAAACTTGAAGTGCAGTCAAACTGCACAAATCTCATCAAAAACTACACAAATCTCTGCACAAACTACTCAGAACAACTTGAATATGACGGAACTACATGATACCTGTTGATTTTCTGCTGGGATTTGCTGTTTTCACTACTTTTAATACAGAGTTCAAAAACAGGCTCAATTCAGCGTTCAGTACGTTTTTGATACTTCATGTTAACATGGAATCATACTAAACAAATCTCTTCAAAAACTGCACAAATCTCTGCACAAACTACTCAGAACTACTTGAATATGAAGGAACTACATGATTCCTGTTGATTGTCTTCTGGGATTTAATGATTTCACTACATTTAATACAGAGTTTAAAAACAGGCTCAATTCAGCGTTCAGTGCGTTTTTGATGCTTCATGCTAACTGCAATCAAACTGCACAAATCTCATCAAAAACTACACAAATCTCTGCACAAACTACTCAGAACTACTTGAATATGAAGGGAATACATGATTCTCGTTGATTTTCTGCTGGGATTTGCTGTTTTCACTACTTTTAATAGAGAGTTCAAAAACAGGCTCAATTCAGCGTTCAGTGCGTTTTTAACACTTCATGCTAACATGCAATCAAACTGCACAAATCTCATCAAAAACTACACAAATCTCTGCACAAACTACTCAGAACAACTTGAATATGAAGGAACTACATGATTCCTGTTGATTTTCTGCTGGGATTTGCTGTTTTCACTACTTTTAATAGAGAGTTCAAAAACAGGCTCAATTCAGCGTTCAGTGCGTTTTTAACACTTCATGCTAACATGCAATCAAACTGCACAAATCTCATCAAAAACTACACAAATCTCTGCACAAACTACTCAGAACTACTTGAATATGAAGGAACTACATGATTCATGTTGATTTTCTGCCCGGATTTAATGATTTCACTACATTTAATACAGAGTTTAAAAACAGGCTCAATTCAACGTTCAGTGCGTTTTTGATGCTTCATGCTAACTGCAATCAAACTGCACAAATCTCATCAAAAACTACACAAATCTCTGCACAAACTACTCAGAACTACTTGAATATGAAGGGAATACATGATTCTCGTTGATTTTCTGCTGGGATTTGCTGTTTTCACTACTTTTAATAGAGAGTTCAAAAACAGGCTCAATTCAGCGTTCAGTGCGTTTTTAACACTTCATGCTAACATGCAATCAAACTGCACAAATCTCATCAAAAACTACACAAATCTCTGCACAAACTACTCAGAACAACTTGAATATGAAGGAACTACATGATTCCTGTTGATTTTCTGCTGGGATTTGCTGTTTTCACTACTTTTAATAGAGAGTTCAAAAACAGTCTCAATTCAGCGTTCAGTGCGTTTTTAACACTTCATGCTAACATGCAATCAAACTGCACAAATCTCATCAAAAACTACACAAATCTCTGCACAAACTACTCAGAACTACTTGAATATGAAGGAACTACATGATTCATGTTGATTTTCTGACCGGATTTAATGATTTCACTACATTTAATACAGAGTTGAAAAACAGGCTCAATTCAGCGTTCAGTGCGTTTTTAACACTTCATGCTAACATGGAATCATACTAAACAAATCTCTTCAAAAACTGCACAAACTACTCAGAACTACTTGAATATGAAGGAACTACATGATTCCTGTTGATTTTCTTCTTGGATTTAATGATTTCACTACATTTAATACAGAGTTCAAAAACAGGCTCAATTCAGCGTTCAGTGCGTTTTTGATGCTTCATGCTAACTGCAATCAAACTGCACAAATCTCATCAAAAACTACACAAATCTCTGCAGAAACTACTAAAAACTACTTGAATATGAAGGAACTACATGATACCTGTTGATTTTCTGCTGGGATTTGCTGTTTTCACTACTTTTAATACAGAGTTCAAAAACAGGCTCAATTCAGCGTTGAGTGCCTTTATGACACATAAACTTGAAGTGCAGTCAAACTGCACAAATCCCTTCAAAAACTACACAAATCTCTGCAGAAACTACTAAAAACTACTTGAATATGAAGGAACTACATGATACCTGTTGATTTTCTGCTGGGATTTGCTGTTTTCACTACTTTTAATACAGAGTTCAAAAACAGACTCAATTCAGCGTTCAGTGCCTTCATGACTCATAAACTTAAAGTGCAGTCAAACTGCACAAATCTCATCAAAAACTACACAAATCTTTGCACAAACTACTCAGAACTACTTGAATATGAAGGAACTACATGATTCTTGTTGATTTTCTGCAGGGATTTGCTGATTTCGCTACTTTTAATAGAAAGTTCAAAAACAGGCTCAATTCAGCATTGGGTGCGTTTGTGACTCATCAACTTGAAATGAAATCAAAATGCACAAATCTCATCAAAAACTACACAAATCTCTGCACAAACTACTCAGAACAACTTGAATATGAAGGAACTACATGATTCCTATTGTGATTTTCTGCTGGGATTTACTGTTTTCACTACTTTTAATAGAGAGTTCAAAAACAGGCTCAATTCAGCGTTCAGTGCGTTTTTAACACTTCATGCTAACATGCAATCAAACTGCACAAATCTCATCAAAAACTACACAAATCTCTGCACAAACTACTCAGAACTACTTGAATATGAAGGAAGTACCTGATTCTTGTTGATTTTCTGCTGGGATTTGCTGTTTTCACTACTTTTAATATAGAGTTCAAAAACAGGCTCAATTCAGCGTTCAGTGCCTTTATGACACATAAACTTGAAGTGCAGTCAAACTGCACAAATCTCTTCAAAAACTACACAAATCTCTGCAGAAACTACTAAAAACTACTTGAATATGAAGGAACTACATGATTCATGTTGATTTTCTGCCCGGATTTAATGATTTCACTACATTTAATACAGAGTTGAAAAACAGGCTCAATTCAGCGTTGAGTGCCTTTATGACACATAAACTTGAAGTGCAGTCAAACTGCACAAATCTCTTCAAGAACTACACAAATCTCTGCAGTAACTACTAAAAACTACTTGAATATGAAGGAACTACATGATTCCTGTTGATTTTCTGCTGGGATTTGCTGTTTTCACTACTTTTAATAGAGAGTTCAAAAACAGGCTCAATTCAGCGTTCAGTGCGTTTTTAACACTTCATGCTAACATGCAATCAAACTGCACAAATCTCATCAAAGACTACACAAATCTTTGCACAAACTACTCAGAACTACTTGAATATGAAGGAAGTACCTGATTCTTGTTGATTTTCTGCTGGGATTTGCTGTTTTCACTACTTTTAATACAGAGTTGAAAAACAGGCTCAATTCAGCGTAGAGTGCCTTTATGACACATAAACTTGAAGTGCAGTCAAACTGCACAAATCTCTTCAAAAACTACACAAATCTCTGCACAAACTACTCAGAACAACTTGAATATGAAGGAACTACATGATTCCTATTGATTTTCTGCTGGGATTTGCTGTTTTCACTACTTTTAATACAGAGTTCAAAAACAGACTCAATTCAGCGTTCAGTGCCTTCATGACACATAAATTTGAAGTGCAGTCAAACTGCACAAATCTCATCAAAAACTACACAAATCTTTGCACAAACTACTCAGAACTACTTGAATATGAAGGAACTACATGATTCTTGTTGATTTTCTGCTGGGATTTGCTGTTTTCACTACTTTTAATACAGAGTTCAAAAACAGGCTCAATTCAGCGTTCAGTACGTTTTTGATACTTCATGCTAACATGGAATCATACTAAACAAATCTCTTCAAAAACTGCACAAATCTCTGCACAAACTACTCAGAACTACTTGAATATGAAGGAACTACATGATTCCTGTTGATTTTCTTCTGGGATTTAATGATTTCACTACATTTAATACAGAGTTCAAAAACAGGCTCAATTCAGCGTTCAGTGCGTTTTTGATGCTTCATGCTAACTGCAATCAAACTGCACAAATCTCATCAAAAACTACACAAATCTCTGCAGAAACTACTAAAAACTACTTGAATATGAAGGAACTACATGATTCATGTTGATTTTCTGCCCGGATTTAATGATTTCACTACATTTAATACAGAGTTGAAAAACAGGCTCAATTCAGCGTTGAGTGCCTTTATGACACATAAACTTGAAGTGCAGTCAAACTGCACAAATCTCTTCAAAAACTACACAAATCTCTGCACAAACTACTAAAAACTACTTGAATATGAAGGAAATACATGATACCTGTTGATTTTCTGCTGGGATTTGCTGTTTTCACTACTTTTAATACAGAGTTCAAAAACAGACTCAATTCAGCGTTCAGTGCCTTCATGACACATAAATTTGAAGTGCAGTAAAACTGCACAAATCTCATCAAAAACTACACAAATCTTTGCACAAACTACTCAGAACTACTTGAATATGAAGGAACTACATGATTCTTGTTGATTTTCTGCTGGGATTTGCTGTTTTCACTACTTTTAATACAGAGTTCAAAAACAGGCTCAATTCAGCGTTCAGTACGTTTTTGATACTTCATGCTAACATGGAATCATACTAAACAAATCTCTTCAAAAACTGCACAAATCTCTGCACAAACTACTCAGAACTACTTGAATATGAAGGAACTACATGATTCCTGTTGATTTTCTTCTGGGATTTAATGATTTCACTACATTTAATACAGAGTTCAAAAACAGGCTCAATTCAGCGTTCAGTGCGTTTTTGATGCTTCATGCTAACTGCAATCAAACTGCACAAATCTCATCAAAAACTACACAAATCTCTGCAGAAACTACTAAAAACTACTTGAATATGAAGGAACTACATGATTCATGTTGATTTTCTGCCCGGATTTAATGATTTCACTACATTTAATACAGAGTTGAAAAACAGGCTCAATTCAGCGTTGAGTGCCTTTATGACACATAAACTTGAAGTGCAGTCAAACTGCACAAATCTCTTCAAAAACTACACAAATCTCTGCACAAACTACTAAAAACTACTTGAATATGAAGGAACTACATGATACCTGTTGATTTTCTGCTGGGATTTGCTGTTTTCACTACTTTTAATACAGAGTTCAAAAACAGACTCAATTCAGCGTTCAGTGCCTTCATGACACATAAATTTGAAGTGCAGTCAAACTGCACAAATCTCATCAAAAACTACACAAATCTTTGCACAAACTACTCAGAACTACTTGAATATGAAGGAACTACATGATTCTTGTTGATTTTCTGCTGGGATTTGCTGTTTTCACTACTTTTAATACAGAGTTCAAAAACAGGCTCAATTCAGCGTTCAGTACGTTTTTGATACTTCATGCTAACATGGAATCATACTAAACAAATCTCTTCAAAAACTGCACAAATCTCTGCACAAACTACTCAGAACTACTTGAATATGAAGGAACTACATGATTCCTGTTGATTTTCTTCTGGGATTTAATGATTTCACTACATTTAATACAGAGTTCAAAAACAGGCTCAATTCAGCGTTCAGTGCGTTTTTGATGCTTCATGCTAACTGCAATCAAACTGCACAAATCTCATCAAAAACTACACAAATCTCTGCAGAAACTACTAAAAACTACTTGAATATGAAGGAACTACATGATTCATGTTGATTTTCTGCCCGGATTTAATGATTTCACTACATTTAATACAGAGTTGAAAAACAGGCTCAATTCAGCGTTGAGTGCCTTTATGACACATAAACTTGAAGTGCAATCAAACTGCACAAATCTCTTCAAAAACTACACAAATCTCTGCAGAAACTACTAAAAACTACTTGAATATGAAGGAACTACATGATACCTGTTGATTTTCTGCTGGGATTTGCTGTTTTCACTACTTTTAATAGAGAGTTCAAAAACAGGCTCAATTCAGCGTTCAGTGCGTTTTTAACACTTCATGCTAACATGCAATCAAACTGCACAAATCTCATCAAAAACTACACAAATCTTTGCACAAACTACTCAGAACTACTTGAATATGAAGGAACTACATGATTCTTGTTGATTTTCTGCAGGGATTTGCTCATTTCGCTACTTTTAATAGAAAGTTCAAAAACAGGTTCAATTCAGCATTGGGTGCGTTTTTGACTCATCAACTTGAAAATGAAATCAAACTGCACAAATCTCATCAAAAACTACACAAATCTCTGCACAAACTACTCAGAACAACTTGAATATGACGGAACTACATGATTCCTGTTGATTTTCTGCTGGGATTTGCTGTTTTCACTACTTTTAATACAGAGTTCAAAAAACAGGCTCAATTCAGCGTTCAGTGCCTTTATGACACATAAACTTGAAGTGCAGTCAAACTGCACAAATCTCTTCAAAAACTACACAAATCTCTGCACAAACTACTCAGAACAACTTGAATATGAAGGAACTACATGATTCCTATTGATTTTCTGCTGGGATTTACTGTTTTCACTACTTTTAATACAGAGTTCAAAAATAGGCTCAATTCAGCGTTCAGTGCTTTTTTGATACTTCATGCTAACATGGAATCATACTAAACAAATCTCTTCAAAAACTGCACAAATCTCTGCACAAACTACTCAGAACTACTTGAATATGACGGAACTACATGATACCTGTTGATTTTCTGCTGGGATTTGCTGTTTTCACTACTTTTAATACAGAGTTCAAAAACAGGCTCAATTCAGCGTTCAGTACGTTTTTAACACTTCATGCTAACATGCAATCAAACTGCACAAATCTCATCAAAAACTACACAAATCTTTGCACAAACTACTCAGAACTACTTGAATATGAAGGAACTACATGATTCTTGTTGATTTTCTGCAGGGATTTGCTGATTTCGCTACTTTTAATAGAAAGTTCAAAAACAGGCTCAATTCAGCATTGGGTGCGTTTGTGACTCATCAACTTGAAATGAAATCAAACTGCACAAATCTCTGCACAAACTACTCAGAACTACTTGAATATGAAGGAACTACATGATTCTTGTTGATTTTCTGCAGGGATTTGCTGATTTCTCTGCTTTTAATAGAAAGTTCAAAAACAGGCTCAATTCAGCATTGGGTGCGTTTGTGACTCATCAACTTGAAATGAAATCAAACTGCACAAATCTCATCAAAAACTACACAAATCTCTGCACAAACTACTCAGAACTACTTGAATATGAAGGAAGTACCTGATTCTTATTGATTTTCTGCTGGGATTTGCTGTTTTCACTACTTTTAATACAGAGTTCAAAAACAGGCTCAATTCAGCGTTCAGTGCGTTTTTGATACTTCATGCTAACATGGAATCATACTTAACAAATCTCTTCAAAACCTACACAAATCTCTGCACAAACTACTCAGAACTACTTGAATATGAAGGAACTACATGATTCATGTTGATTTTCTGCCCGGATTTAATGATTTCACTACATTTAATACAGAGTTGAAAAACAGGCTCAATTCAGCGTTCAGTGCCTTTATGACACATAAACTTGAAGTGCAGTCAAACTGCACAAATCTCTTCAAAAACTACACAAATCTCTGCAGAAACTACTAAAAACTACTTCAATATGAAGGAACTACATGATTCCTGTTGATTTTCTTCTGGGATTTAATGATTTCCTTACATTTAATACAGAGTTGAAAAACAGGCTCAATTCAGCGTTCAATGCGTTTTTGATACTTCATGCTAACTTGCAATCAAACTGCACAAATCTCATCAAAACTACACAAATCTCTGCACAAACTACTCAGAACTACTTGAATATGAAGGAAGTACCTGATTCTTGTTGATTTTCTGCTGGGATTTGCTGTTTTCACTACTTTTAATACAGAGTTCAAAAACAAGCTCAATTCAGCATTGGGTGCGTTTGTGACTCATCAACTTGAAATGAAATCAAACTGCGCAAATCTCATCAAAAACTACACAAATCTCTGCACAAACTACTCAGAACTACTTGAATATGAAGGAAGTACCTGATTCTTGTTGATTTTCTGCAGGGATTTACTGTTTTCACTACTTTTAATACAGAGTTCAAAAACAGGCTCAATTCAGCGTTCATTGCTTTTTTGATACTTCATGCTAACATGGAATCATACTAAACAAATCTCTTCAAAAACTGCACAAATCTCTGCCCAAACTACTCAGAACTACTTCAATATGAAGGAACTACATGATACCTGTTGATTTTCTGCTGGGATTTGCTGTTTTCACTACTTTTAATACAGAGTTCAAAAACAGGCTCAATTCAGCGTTCATTGCTTTTTTGATACTTCATGCTAACATGGAATCATACTAAACAAATCTCTTCAAAAACTGCACAAATCTCTGCCCAAACTACTCAGAACTACTTCAATATGAAGGAACTACATGATACCTGTTGAT
This sequence comes from Remorina albescens, assembly GCA_034769265.1. Taxonomy (NCBI): domain Eukaryota; kingdom Metazoa; phylum Chordata; class Actinopteri; order Carangiformes; family Echeneidae; genus Remorina; species Remorina albescens. The sequence goes on from CM068478.1 coordinate 24,252,215, forward strand.
TTTCTGCTGGGATTTGCTGTTTTCACTACTTTTAATAGAGAGGTCAAAAACAGGCTCAATTCAGCGTTCAGTGCGTTTTTAACACTTCATGCTAACATGCAATCAAACTGCACAAATCTCATCAAAAACTACACAAATCTCTGCACAAACTACTCAGAATTACTTGAATATGAAGAAAGTACCTGATTCTTGTTGATTTTCTGCAGGGATTTACTGTTTTCACTACTTTTAATACAGAGTTCAAAAACAGGCTCAATTCAGCGTTCATTGCTTTTTTGATACTTCATGCTAACATGGAATCATACTAAACAAATCTCTTCAAAAACTACACAAATCTCTGCACAAACTACTCAGAACAACTTGAATATGAAGGAACTACATGATTCCTATTGATTTTCTGCTGGGATTTGTTGTTTTCACTACTTTTAATAGAGAGTTCAAAAACAGGCTCAATTCAGCGTTGAGTGCCTTTATGACACATAAACTTGAAGTGCAGTCAAACTGCACAAATCTCTTCAAAAACTACACAAATCTCTGCACAAACTACTCAGAACAACTTGAATATGAAGGAACTACATGATTCCTGTTGATTTTCTGCTGGGATTTGCTGTTTCACTACTTTTAATAGAGAGTTCAAAAACAGGCTCAATTCAGCGTTCAGTGCGTTTTTAACACTTCATGCTAACATGCAATCAAACTGCACAAATCTCATCAAAAACTACACAAATCTCTGCACAAACTACTCAGAACAACTTGAATATGAAGGAACTACATGATTCCTGTTGATTTTCTGCTGGGATTTGCTGTTTCACTACTTTTAATAGAGAGTTCAAAAACAGGCTCAATTCAGCGTTCAGTGCGTTTTTAACACTTCATGCTAACATGCAATCAAACTGCACAAATCTCATCAAAAACTACACAAATCTCTGCACAAACTACTCAGAACTACTTGAATATGAAGGAACTACATGATTCATGTTGATTTTCTGCCCGGATTTAATGATTTCACTACATTTAATACAGAGTTGAAAAACAGGCTCAATTCAGCGTTCAGTACGTTTTTGATACTTCATGCTAACATGGAATCATACTAAACAAATCTCATCAAAAACTACACAAATCTCTGCACAAACTACTCAGAACAACTTGAATATGAAGGAACTACATGATTCCTGTTGATTTTCTGCTGGGATTTGCTGTTTTCACTACTTTTAATAGAGAGTTCAAAAACAGGCTCAATTCAGCGTTCAGTGCGTTTTTAACACTTCATGCTAACATGCAATCAAACTGCACAAATCTCATCAAAGACTACACAAATCTTTGCACAAACTACTCAGAACTACTTGAATATGAAGGAAGTACCTGATTCTTGTTGATTTTCTGCTGGGATTTGCTGTTTTCACTACTTTTAATACAGAGTTGAAAAACAGGCTCAATTCAGCGTTGAGTGCCTTTATGACACATAAACTTGAAGTGCAGTCAAACTGCACAAATCTCTTCAAAAACTACACAAATCTCTGCACAAACTACTCAGAACAACTTGAATATGAAGGAACTACATGATTCCTGTTGATTTTCTGCTGGGATTTGCTGTTTTCAATACTTTTAATACAGAGTTCAAAAACAGGCTCAATTCAGCGTTCAATACGTTTTTGATACTTCATGCTAACATGGAATCATATTAAACAAATCTCTTCAAAAACTGCACAAATCTCTGCACAAACTACTCAGAACTACTTGAATATGAAGGGAATACATGATTCTCGTTGATTTTCTGCTGGGATTTGCTGTTTTCACTACTTTTAATAGAGAGTTCAAAAACAGGCTCAATTCAGCGTTCAGTGCGTTTTTAACACTTCATGCTAACATGCAATCAAACTGCACAAATCTCATCAAAAACTACACAAATCTCTGCACAAACTACTCAGAACAACTTGAATATGAAGGAACTACATGATTCCTATTGTGATTTTCTGCTGGGATTTACTGTTTTCACTACTTTTAATACAGAGTTCAAAAACAGGCTCAATTCAGCGTTCATTGCTTTTTTGATACTTCATGCTAACATGGAATCATACTAAACAAATCTCTTCAAAAACTGCACAAATCTCTGCACAAACTACTCAGAACTACTTGAATATGAAGGGAATACATAATTTTCGTTGATTTTCTGCTGGGATTTGCTGTTTTCACTACTTTTAATACAGAGTTCAAAAACAGGCTCAATTCAGCATTGAGTGCGTTTATGACTAACCAACTTGAAATGAAATCAAACTGCACAAATCTCTGCACAAACTACTCAGAACAACTTGAATATGAAGGAACTACATGATTCCTATTGATTTTCTGCTGGGATTTGTTGTTTTCACTACTTTTAATAGAGAGTTCAAAAACAGGCTCAATTCAGCGTTCAGTGCGTTTTTAACACTTCATGCTAACATGCAATCAAACTGCACAAATCTCATCAAAAACTACACAAATCTTTGCACAAACTACTCAGAACTACTTGAATATGAAGGAACTACATGATTCTTGTTGATTTTCTGCAGGGATTTGCTGATTTCGCTACTTTTAATAGAAAGTTCAAAAACAGACTCAATTCAGCGTTCAGTACCTTTATGACACATAAACTTGAAGTGCAGTCAAACTGCACAAATCTCTTCAAGAACTACACAAATCTCTGCAGAAACTACTAAAAACTACTTGAATATGAAGGAACTACATGATTCCTGTTGATTTTCTGCTGGGATTTGCTGTTTTCACTACTTTTAATAGATAGTTCAAAACCAGGCTCAATTCAGCGTTCAGTGCGTTTTTAACACTTCATGCTAACATGCAATCAAACTGCACAAATCTCATCAAAAACTACACAAATCTCTGCACAAACTACTCAGAACTACTTGAATATGAAGGAAGTACCTGATTCTTGTTGATTTTCTGCTGGGATTTGCTGTTTTCACTACTTTTAATACAGAGTTCAAAAACAGGCTCAATTCAGCGTTCAGTGCGTTTTTAACACTTCATGCTAACATGCAATCAAACTGCACAAATCTCATCAAAAACTACACAAATCTTTGCACAAACTACTCAGAACTACTTGAATATGAAGGAACTACATGATTCTTGTTGATTTTGTGCAGGGATTTGCTGATTTCGCTACTTTTAATAGAAAGTTCAAAAACAGACTCAATTCAGCGTTCAGTGCCTTTATGACACATAAACTTGAAGTGCAGTCAAACTGCACAAATCTCTTCAAAAACTACAGAAATCTCTGCAGAAACTACTAAAAACTACTTGAATATGAAGGAACTACATGATTCATGTTGATTTTCTGCCCGGATTTAATGATTTCACTACTTTTAATACAGAGTTGAAAAACAGGCTCAATTCAGCGTTGAGTGCCTTTATGACACATAAACTTGAAGTGCAGTCAAACTGCACAAATCTCTTCAAAAACTACACAAATCTCTGCACAAACTACTCAGAACAACTTGAATATGAAGGAACTACATGATTCCTATTGTGATTTTCTGCTGGGATTTACTGTTTTCACTACTTTTAATACAGAGTTCAAAAACAGGCTCAATTCAGCGTTCAGTACGTTTTAGATACTTCATGCTAACATGGAATCATACTAAACAAATCTCTTCAAAAACTGCACAAATCTCTGCACAAACTACTCAGAACTACTTGAATATGAAGGAACTACATGATTCCTGTTGATTTTCTGCTGGGATTTGCTGTTTTCACTACTTTTAATACAGAGTTCAAAAACAGGCTCAATTCAGCGTTCAGTACGTTTTAGATACTTCATGCTAACATGGAATCATACTAAACAAATCTCTTCAAAAACTGCACAAATCTCTGCAAAAACTACTCAGAACTACTTGAATATGAAGGAACTACATGATTCCTGTTGATTTTCTGCTGGGATTTGCTGTTTTCACTACTTTTAATACAGAGTTCAAAAACAGACTCAATTCAGCGTTCAGTGCCTTTATGACACATAAACTTGAAGTGCAGTCAAACTGCACAAATCTCTTCAAAAACTGCACAAATCTCTGCACAAACTACTCAGAACTACTTGAATATGAAGGAACTACATGATTCCTGTTGATTTTCTTCTGGGATTTAATGATTTCACTACATTTAATACAGAGTTCAAAAACAGGCTCAATTCAGCGTTCAGTGCGTTTTTGATGCTTCATGCTAACTACAATCAAACTGCACAAATCTCATCAAAAACTACACAAATCTCTGCACAAACTACTCAGAACTACTTGAATATGAAGGGAATACATGATTTTCGTTGATTTTCTGCTGGGATTTGCTGTTTTCACTACTTTTAATACAGAGTTCAAAAACAGGCTCAATTCAGCATTGAGTGCGTTTATGACTAACCAACTTGAAATGAAATCAAACTGCACAAATCTCTGCACAAACTACTCAGAACTACTTGAATATGAAGGAAGTACCTGATTCTTGTTGATTTTCTGCTGGGATTTGCTGTTTTCACTACTTTTAATACAGAGTTCAAAAACAGGCTCAATTCAGCGTTCAGTGCGTTTTTAACACTTCATGCTAACATGCAATCAAACTGCACAAATCTCATCAAAAACTACACAAATCTTTGCACAAACTACTCAGAACTACTTGAATATGAAGGAACTACATGATTCCTGTTGATTTTCTGCTGGGATTTGCTGTTTTCACTACTTTTAATACAGAGTTCAAAAACAGACTCAATTCAGCGTTCAGTGCCTTCATGACACATAAACTTGAAGTGCAGTCAAACTGCACAAATCTCATCAAAAACTACACAAATCTCTGCACAAACTACTCAGAACTACTTGAATATGAAGGGAATACATGATTCTCGTTGATTTTCTGCTGGGATTTGCTGTTTTCACTACTTTTAATAGAGAGTTCAAAAACAGGCTCAATTCAGCGTTCAGTGCGTTTTTAACACTTCATGCTAACATGCAATCAAACTGCACAAATCTCATCAAAAACTACACAAATCTCTGCACAAACTACACAAATCTCTGCACAAACTACTCAGAACAACTTGAATATGAAGGAACTACATGATTCCTGTTGATTTTCTGCTGGGATTTGCTGTTTTCACTACTTTTAATAGAGAGTTCAAAAACAGGCTCAATTCAGCGTTCAGTGCGTTTTTAACACTTCATGCTAACATGCAATCAAACTGCACAAATCTCATCAAAAACTACACAAATCTCTGCACAAACTACTCAGAACAACTTGAATATGAAGGAACTACATGATTCCTGTTGATTTTCTGCTGGGATTTGCTGTTTTCACTACTTTTAATACAGAGTTCAAAAACAGGCTCAATTCAGCGTTCAGTGCGTTTTTGACACTTCATGCTAACATGCAATCAAACTGCACAAATCTCATCAAAAACTACACAAATCTCTGCACAAACTACTCAGAACAACTTGAATATGAAGGAACTACATGATTCCTATTGTGATTTTCTGCTGGGATTTACTGTTTTCACTACTTTTAATACAGAGTTCAAAAACAGGCTCAATTCAGCGTTCATTGCTTTTTTGATACTTCATGCTAACATGGAATCATACTAAACAAATCTCTTCAAAAACGGCACAAATCTCTGCACAAACTACTCAGAACTACTTGAATATGAAGGAACTACATGATTCCTGTTGATTTTCTGCTGGGATTTGCTGTTTTCACTACTTTTAATACAGAGTTCAAAAACAGACTCAATTCAGCGTTCAGTGCCTTTATGACACATAAACTTGAAGTGCAGTCAAACTGCACAAATCTCTTCAAAAACTGCACAAATCTCTGCACAAACTACTCAGAACTACTTGAATATGAAGGAACTACATGATTCCTGTTGATTTTCTTCTGGGATTTAATGATTTCACTACATTTAATACAGAGTTCAAAAACAGGCTCAATTCAGCGTTCAGTGCGTTTTTGATGCTTCATGCTAACTACAATCAAACTGCACAAATCTCATCAAAAACTACACAAATCTCTGCACAAACTACTCAGAACTACTTGAATATGAAGGGAATACATGATTTTCGTTGATTTTCTGCTGGGATTTGCTGTTTTCACTACTTTTAATACAGAGTTCAAAAACAGGCTCAATTCAGCATTGAGTGCGTTTATGACTAACCAACTTGAAATGAAATCAAACTGCACAAATCTCTGCACAAACTACTCAGAACAACTTGAATATGAAGGAACTACATGATTCCTGTTGATTTTCTGCTGGGATTTGCTGTTTTCACTACTTTTAATACAGAGTTCAAAAACAGGCTCAATTCAGCGTTCAGTACGTTTTTGATACTTCATGTTAACATGGAATCATACTAAACAAATCTCTTCAAAAACTGCACAAATCTCTGCACAAACTACTCAGAACTACTTGAATATGAACGAACTACACGATTCCTGTTGATTTTCTGCTGGGATTTGCTGTTTTCACTACTTTTAATAGAGAGTTCAAAAACAGGCTCAATTCAGCGTTCAGTGCGTTTTTAACACTTCATGCTAACATGCAATCAAACTGCACAAATCTCATCAAAGACTACACAAATCTTTGCACAAACTACTCAGAACTACTTGAATATGAAGGAAGTACCTGATTCTTGTTGATTTTCTGCTGGGATTTGCTGTTTTCACTACAGAGTTGAAAAACAGGCTCAATTCAGCGTTGAGTGCCTTTATGACACATAAACTTGAAGTGCAGTCAAACTGCACAAATCTCTTCAAAAACTACACAAATCTCTGCACAAACTACTCAGAACTACTTGAATATGAAGGAAGTACCTGATTCTTGTTGATTTTCTGCTGGGATTTGCTGTTTTCACTACTTTTAATACAGAGTTCAAAAACAGGCTCAATTCAGCGTTGAGTGCCTTTATGACACATAAACTTGAAGTGCAGTCAAAATGCACAAATCTCTTCAAGAACTACACAAATCTCTGCAGAAACTACTAAAAACTACTTGAATATGAAGGAACTACATGATACCTGTTGATTTTCTGCTGGGATTTGCTGTTTTCACTACTTTTAATAGAGAGTTCAAAAACAGGCTCAATTCAGCGTTCAGTGCGTTTTTAACACTTCATGCTAACATGCAATCAAACTGCACAAATCTCATCAAAAACTACACAAATCTTTGCACAAACTACTCAGAACTACTTGAATATGAAGGAACTACATGATTCTTGTTGATTTTGTGCAGGGATTTGCTGATTTCGCTACTTTTAATAGAAAGTTCAAAAACAGACTCAATTCAGCGTTCAGTGCCTTTATGACACATAAACTTGAAGTGCAGTCAAACTGCACAAATCTCTTGAAGAACTACACAAATCTCTGCAGAAACTACTAAAAACTACTTGAATATGAAGGAACTACATGATTCCTGTTGATTTTCTGCTGGGATTTGCTGTTTTCACTACTTTTAATATAGAGTTCAAAAACAGGCTCAATTCAGCGTTCAGTGCCTTTATGACACATAAACTTGAAGTGCAGTCAAACTGCACAAATCTCTTCAAAAACTACAGAAATCTCTGCAGAAACTACTAAAAACTACTTGAATATGAAGGAACTACATGATTCATGTTGATTTTCTGCCCGGATTTAATGATTTCACTACATTTAATACAGAGTTGAAAAACAGGCTCAATTCAGCGTTGAGTGCCTTTATGACACATAAACTTGAAGTGCAGTCAAACTGCACAAATCTCTTCAAAAACTACACAAATCTCTGCAGAAACTACTAAAAACTACTTGAATATGAAGGAACTACATGATACTTGTTGATTTTCTGCTGGGATTTGCTGTTTTCACTACTTTTAATAGAGAGTTCAAAAACAGGCTCAATTCAGCGTTCAGTGCGTTTTTAACACTTCATGCTAACATGCAATCAAACTGCACAAATCTCATCAAAAACTACACAAATCTTTGCACAAACTACTCAGAACTACTTGAATATGAAGGAACTACATGATTCTTGTTGATTTTCTGCAGGGATTTGCTGATTTCGCTACTTTTAATAGAAAGTTCAAAAACAGGCTCAATTCAGCATTGGGTGCGTTTGTGACTCATCAACTTGAAAATGAAATCAAACTGCACAAATCTCATCAAAAACTACACAAATCTCTGCACAAACTACTCAGAACAACTTGAATATGAAGGAACTACATGATTCCTGTTGATTTTCTGCTTGGATTTGCTGTTTTCACTACTTTTAATAGAGAGTTCAAAAACAGGCTCAATTCAGCGTTCAGTGCGTTTTTAACACTTCATGCTAACATGCAATCAAACTGCACAAATCTCATCAAAAACTACACAAATCTCTGCACAAACTACTCAGAACTACTTGAATATGAAGGAAGTACCTGATTCTTGTTGATTTTCTGCTGGGATTTGCTGTTTTCACTACTTTTAATACAGAGTTCAAAAACAGGCTCAATTCAGCGTTCAGTGCGTTTTTGAAACTTCATGCTAACATGCAATCAAACTGCACAAATCTCATCAAAAACTACACAAATCTCTGCACAAACTACTCAGAACAACTTGAATATGAAGGAACTACATGATTCCTATTGATTTTCTGCTGGGATTTGTTGTTTTCACTACTTTTAATAGAGAGTTCAAAAACAGGCTCAATTCAGCGTTCAGTGCCTTTATGACACATAAACTTGAAGTGCAGTCAAACTGCACAAATCTCTTCAAGAACTACACAAATCTCTCCAGAAACTACTAAAAACTACTTGAATATGAAGGAACTACATGATTCCTGTTGATTTTCTGCTGGGATTTGCTGTTTTCACTACTTTTAATAGACAGTTCAAAAACAGGCTCAATTCAGCGTTGAGTGCCTTTATGACACATAAACTTGAAGTGCAGTCAAACTGCACAAATCTCTTCAAAAACTACACAAATCTCTGCACAAACTACTCAGAACAACTTGAATATGAAGGAACTACATGATTCCTGTTGATTTTCTGCTGGGATTTGCTGTTTTCACTACTTTTAATACAGAGTTCAAAAACAGACTCAATTCAGCGTTCAGTGCCTTCATGACACATAAACTTGAAGTGCAGTCAAACTGCACAAATCTCATCAAAAACTACACAAATCTCTGCACAAACTACTCAGAACAACTTGAATATGACGGAACTACATGATACCTGTTGATTTTCTGCTGGGATTTGCTGTTTTCACTACTTTTAATACAGAGTTCAAAAACAGGCTCAATTCAGCGTTCAGCACGTTTTTGATACTTCATGTTAACATGGAATCATACTGAACAAATCTCTTCAAAAACTGCACAAATCTCTGCACAAACTACTCAGAACTACTTGAATATGAAGGAACTACATGATTCCTGTTGATTTTCTTCTGGGATTTAATGATTTCACTACATTTAATACAGAGTTCAAAAACAGGCTCAATTCAGCGTTCAGTGCGTTTTTAACACTTCATGCTAACATGCAATCAAACTGCACAAATCTCATCAAAAACTACACAAATCTCTGCACAAACTACTCAGAACAACTTGAATATGAAGGAACTACATGATTCCTGTTGATTTTCTGCTGGGATTTGCTGTTTTCACTACTTTTAATAGAGAGTTCAAAAACAGGCTCAATTCAGCGTTCAGTGCGTTTTTAACACTTCATGCTAACATGCAATCAAACTGCACAAATCTCATCAAAAACTACACAAATCTCTGCACAAACTACTCAGAACTACTTGAATATGAAGGAACTACATGATTCATGTTGATTTTCTGCCCGGATTTAATGATTTCACTACATTTAATACAGAGTTGAAAAACAGGCTCAATTCAGCGTTCAGTGCGTTTTTAACACTTCATGCTAACATGGAATCATACTAAACAAATCTCTTCAAAAACTGCACAAACTACTCAGAACTACTTGAATATGAAGGAACTACATGATTCCTGTTGATTTTCTGCTGGGATTTGCTGTTTTCACTACTTTTAATAGAGAGTTCAAAAACAGGCTCAATTCAGCGTTCAGTGCGTTTTTAACACTTCATGCTAACATGCAATCAAACTGCACAAATCTCATCAAAAACTACACAAATCTCTGCACAAACTACTCAGAACTACTTGAATATGAAGGAAGTACCTGATTCTTGTTGATTTTCTGCTGGGATTTGCTGTTTTCACTACTTTTAATATAGAGTTCAAAAACAGGCTCAATTCAGCGTTCAGAGCCTTTATGACACATAAACTTGAAGTGCAGTCAAACTGCACAAATCTCTTCAAAAACTACACAAATCTCTGCACAAACTACTCAGAACAACTTGAATATGAAGGAACTACATGATTCCTGTTGATTTTCTGCTGGGATTTGCTGTTTTCACTACTTTTAATACAGAGTTCAAAAACAGACTCAATTCAGCGTTCAGTGCCTTCATGACACATAAACTTGAAGTGCAGTCAAACTGCACAAATCTCATCAAAAACTACACAAATCTCTGCACAAACTACTCAGAACAACTTGAATATGACGGAACTACATGATACCTGTTGATTTTCTGCTGGGATTTGCTGTTTTCACTACTTTTAATACAGAGTTCAAAAACAGGCTCAATTCAGCGTTCAGTACGTTTTTGATACTTCATGTTAACATGGAATCATACTGAACAAATCTCTTCAAAAACTGCACAAATCTCTGCACAAACTACTCAAAACTACTTGAATATGAAGGAACTACATGATTCCTGTTGATTTTCTTCTGGGATTTAATGATTTCACTACATTTAATACAGAGTTCAAAAACAGGCTCAATTCAGCGTTCAGTGCGTTTTTAACACTTCATGCTAACATGCAATCAAACTGCACAAATCTCATCAAAAACTACACAAATCTCTGCACAAACTACTCAGAACAACTTGAATATGAAGGAACTACATGATTCCTGTTGATTTTCTGCTGGGATTTGCTGTTTTCACTACTTTTCATAGAGAGTTCAAAAACAGGCTCAATTCAGCGTTCAGTGCGTTTTTAACACTTCATGCTAACATGCAATCAAACTGCACAAATCTCATCAAAAACTACACAAATCTCTGCACAAACTACTCAGAACTACTTGAATATGAAGGAACTACATGATTCATGTTGATTTTCTGCCCGGATTTAATGATTTCACTACATTTAATACAGAGTTGAAAAACAGGCTCAATTCAGCGTTCAGTGCGTTTTTAACACTTCATGCTAACATGGAATCATACTAAACAAATCTCTTCAAAAACTGCACAAACTACTCAGAACTACTTGAATATGAAGGAACTACATGATTCCTGTTGATTTTCTGCTGGGATTTGCTGTTTTCACTACTTTTAATAGAGAGTTCAAAAACAGGCTCAATTCAGCGTTCAGTGCGTTTTTAACACTTCATGCTAACATGCAATCAAACTGCACAAATCTCATCAAAAACTACACAAATCTCTGCACAAACTACTCAGAACTACTTGAATATGAAGGAAGTACCTGATTCTTGTTGATTTTCTGCTGGGATTTGCTGTTTTCACTACTTTTAATATAGAGTTCAAAAACAGGCTCAATTCAGCGTTCAGTGCCTTTATGACACATAAACTTGAAGTGCAGTCAAACTGCACAAATCTCTTCAAAAACTACACAAATGTCTGCAGAAACTACTAAAAACTACTTGAATATGAAGGAACTACATGATTCATGTTGATTTTCTGCCCGGATTTAATGATTTCACTACATTTAATACAGAGTTGAAAAACAGGCTCAATTCAGCGTTGAGTGCCTTTATGACACATAAACTTGAAGTGCAGTCAAACTGCACAAATCTCTTCAAGAACTACACAAATCTCTGCAGTAACTACTAAAAACTACTTGAATATGAAGGAACTACATGATTCCTGTTGATTTTCTGCTGGGATTTGCTGTTTTCACTACTTTTAATAGAGAGTTCAAAAACAGGCTCAATTCAGCGTTCAGTGCGTTTTTAACACTTCATGCTAACATGCAATCAAACTGCACAAATCTCATCAAAGACTACACAAATCTTTGCACAAACTACTCAGAACTACTTGAATATGAAGGAAGTACCTGATTCTTGTTGATTTTCTGCTGGGATTTGCTGTTTTCACTACTTTTAATACAGAGTTGAAAAACAGGCTCAATTCAGCGTAGAGTGCCTTTATGACACATAAACTTGAAGTGCAGTCAAACTGCACAAATCTCTTCAAAAACTACACAAATCTCTGCACAAACTACTCAGAACAACTTGAATATGAAGGAACTACATGATTCCTATTGATTTTCTGCTGGGATTTACTGTTTTCACTACTTTTAATACAGAGTTCAAAAATAGGCTCAATTCAGCGTTCAGTGCTTTTTTGATACATCATGCTAAAATGGAATCATACTAAACAAATCTCTTCAAAAACTGCACAAATCTCTGCACAAACTACTCAGAACTACTTGAATATGAAGGACGTACCTGATTCTTGTTGTTTTCTGCTGGGATTTGCTGATTTCACTACTTTTAATACAGAGTTCAAAAACAGGCTCAATTCAGCATTGGGTGCGTTTGTGACTCATCAACTTGAAATGAAATCAAAATGCACAAATCTCATCAAAAACTACACAAATCTCTGCACAAACTACTCAGAACAACTTGAATATGACGGAACTACATGATACCTGTTGATTTTCTGCTGGGATTTGCTGTTTTCACTACTTTTAATACAGAGTTCAAAAACAGGCTCAATTCAGCGTTCAGTGCCTTTATGACACATAAACTTGAAGTGCAGTCAAACTGCACAAATCTCTTCAAAAACTACACAAATCTCTGCAGAAACTACTAAAAACTACTTGAATATGAAGGAACTACATGATTCATGTTGATTTTCTGCCCGGATTTAATGATTTCACTACATTTAATACAGAGTTGAAAAACAGGCTCAATTCAGCGTTGAGTGCCTTTATGACACATAAACTTGAAGTGCAGTCAAACTGCACAAATCTCTTCAAAAACTACACAAATCTCTGCACAAACTACTAAAAACTACTTGAATATGAAGGAACTACATGATTCCTGTTGATTTTCTGCTGGGATTTGCTGTTTTCACTACTTTTAATAGAGAGTTCAAAAACAGGCTCAATTCAGCGTTCAGTGCGTTTTTAACACTTCATGCTAACATGCAATCAAACTGCACAAATCTCATCAAAAACTACACAAATCTTTGCACAAACTACTCAGAACTACTTGAATATGAAGGAACTACATGATTCTTGTTGATTTTCTGCAGGGATTTGCTGATTTCGCTACTTTTAATAGAAAGTTCAAAAACAGGCTCAATTCAGCATTGGGTGCGTTTGTGACTCATCAACTTGAAATGAAATCAAAATACACAAATCTCATCAAAAACTACACAAATCTCTGCACAAACTACTCAGAACAACTTGAATATGAAGGAACTACATGATTCCTATTGTGATTTTCTGCTGGGATTTACTGTTTTCAGTACTTTTAATACAGAGTTCAAAAACAGGCTCAATTCAGCGTTCAGTGCTTTTTTGATACTTCATGCTAACATGGAATCATACTAAACAAATCTCTTCAAAAACTGCACAAATCTCTGCCCAAACTACTCAGAACTACTTCAATATGAAGGAACTACATGATACCCGTTGATTTTCTGCTGGGATTTGCTGTTTTCACTACTTTTAATAGAGAGTTCAAAAACAGGCTCAATTCAGCGTTCAGTGCGTTTTTAACACTTCATGCTAACATGCAATCAAACTGCACAAATCTCATCAAAAACTACACAAATCTCTGCACAAACTACTCAGAACTACTTGAATATGAAGGAAGTACCTGATTCTTGTTGATTTTCTGCTGGGATTTGCTGTTTTCACTACTTTTAATACAGAGTTCAAAAACAGGCTCAATTCAGCGTTCAGTGCCTTTATGACACATAAACTTGAAGTGCAGTCAAACTGCACAAATCTCTTCAAAAACTACACAAATCTCTGCAGAAACTACTAAAATTTACTTGAATATGAAGGAACTACATGATTCATGTTGATTTTCTGCCCGGATTTAATGATTTCACTACTTTTAATACAGAGTTGAAAAACAGGCTCAATTCAGCGTTGAGTGCCTTTATGACACATAAACTTGAAGTGCAGTCAAACTGCACAAATCTCTTCAAAAACTACACAAATCTCTGCACAAACTACTCAGAACTACTTCAATATGAAGGAACTACATGATACCTGTTGATTTTCTACTGGGATTTGCTGTTTTCACTACTTTTAATACAGAGTTCAAAAACAGGCTCAATTCAGCGTTCAGTACGTTTTTGATACTTCATGCTAACATGGAATCATATTAAACAAATCTCTTCAAAAACTGCACAAATCTCTGCACAAACTACTCAGAACTACTTGAATATGAAGGAACTACATGATTCCTGTTGATTTTCTGCTGGGATTTGCTGTTTTCACTACTTTTAATACAGAGTTCAAAAACAGACTCAATTCAGCGTTCAGTGCCTTCATGACACATAAACTTGAAGTGCAGTCAAACTGCACAAATCTCATCAAAAACTACACAAATCTCTGCACAAACTACTCAGAACAACTTGAATATGACGGAACTACATGATACCTGTTGATTTTCTGCTGGGATTTGCTGTTTTCACTACTTTTAATACAGAGTTCAAAAACAGGCTCAATTCAGCGTTCAGTACGTTTTTGATACTTTATGTTAACATGGAATCATACTAAACAAATCTCATCAAAAACTACACAAATCTTTGCAGAAACTACTCAGAACTACTTGAATATGAAGGAACTACATGATTCTTGTTGATTTTCTGCAGGGATTTGCTGATTTCGCTACTTTTAATAGAAAGTTCAAAAACAGGCTCAATTCAGCATTGGGTGCGTTTGTGACTCATCAACTTGAAATGAAATCAAAATACACAAATCTCATCAAAAACTACACAAATCTCTGCACAAACTACTCAGAACAACTTGAATATGAAGGAACTACATGATTCCTATTGTGATTTTCTGCTGGGATTTACTGTTTTCAGTACTTTTAATACAGAGTTCAAAAACAGGCTCAATTCAGCGTTCAGTGCTTTTTTGATACTTCATGCTAACATGGAATCATACTAAACAAATCTCTTCAAAAACTGCACAAATCTCTGCCCAAACTACTCAGAACTACTTCAATATGAAGGAACTACATGATACCTGTTGATTTTCTGCTGGGATTTGCTGTTTTCACTACTTTTAATACAGAGTTCAAAAACAGGCTCAATTCAGCGTTCAGTACGTTTTTGATACTTCTTGCTAACATGGAATCATATTAAACAAATCTCTTCAAAAACTGCACAAATCTCTGCACAAACTACTCAGAACTACTTGAATATGAAGGGAATACATGATTCTCGTTGATTTTCTGCTGGGATTTGCTGTTTTCACTACTTTTAATAGAGAGTTCAAAAACAGGCTCAATTCAGCGTTCAGTGCGTTTTTAACACTTCATGCTAACATGCAATCAAACTGCACAAATCTCATCAAAAACTACACAAATCTCTGCACAAACTACTCAGAACTACTTGAATATGAAGGAAGTACCTGATTCTTGTTGATTTTCTGCTGGGATTTGCTGTTTTCACTACTTTTAATACAGAGTTCAAAAACAGGCTCAATTCAGCGTTCAGTGCCTTTATGACACATAAACTTGAAGTGCAGTCAAACTGCACAAATCTCTTCAAAAACTACACAAATCTCTGCAGAAACTACTAAAATTTACTTGAATATGAAGGAACTACATGATTCATGTTGATTTTCTGCCCGGATTTAATGATTTCACTACTTTTAATACAGAGTTGAAAAACAGGCTCAATTCAGCGTTGAGTGCCTTTATGACACATAAACTTGAAGTGCAGTCAAACTGCACAAATCTCTTCAAAAACTGCACAAATCTCTGCACAAACTACTCAGAACTACTTGAATATGAAGGGAATACATGATTCTCGTTGATTTTCTGCTGGGATTTGCTGTTTTCACTACTTTTAATAGAGAGCTCAAAAACAGGCTCAATTCAGCGTTCAGTGCGTTTTTAACACTTCATGCTAACATGCAATCAAACTGCACAAATCTCATCAAAAACTACACAAATCTTTGCACAAACTACTCAGAACTACTTGAATATGAAGGAACTACATGATTCTTGTTGATTTTCTGCAGGGATTTGCTGATTTCGCTACTTTTAATAGAAAGTTCAAAAACAGACTCAATTCAGCGTTCAGTGCCTTTATGACACATAAACTTGAAGTGCAGTCAAACTGCACAAATCTCTTCAAGAACTACACAAATCTCTGCAGAAACTACTCAGAACCACTTGAATATGAAGGAACTACATGATTCCTGTTGATTTTCTGCTGGGATTTGCTGTTTTCACTACTTTTAATAGAGAGTTCAAAAACAGGCTCAATTCAGCGTTCAGTGCGTTTTTAACACTTCATGCTAACATGCAATCAAACTGCACAAATCTCATCAAAAACTACACAAATCTTTGCACAAACTACTCAGAACTACTTGAATATGAAGGAACTACATGATTCTTGTTGATTTTCTGCAGGGATTTGCTGATTTCGCTACTTTTAATAGAAAGTTCAAAAACAGGCTCAATTCAGCATTGGCTGCGTTTGTGACTCATCAACTTGAAATGAAATCAAAATGCACAAATCTCATCAAAAACTACACAAATCTCTGCACAAACTACTCAGAACAACTTGAATATGACGGAACTACATGATACCTGTTGATTTTCTGCTGGGATTTGCTGTTTTCACTACTTTTAATACAGAGTTCAAAAACAGGCTCAATTCAGCGTTCAGTACGTTTTTGATACTTCATGTTAACATGGAATCATACTAAACAAATCTCTTCAAAAACTGCACAAATCTCTGCCCAAACTACTCAGAACTACTTCAATATGAAGGAACTACATGATACCTGTTGATTTTCTGCTGGGATTTGCTGTTTTCACTACTTTTAATACAGAGTTCAAAAACAGGCTCAATTCAGCGTTCAGTGCGTTTTTGATGCTTCATGCTAACTGCAATCAAACTGCACAAATCTCATCAAAAACTACACAAATCTCTGTACAAACTACTCAGAACTACTTGAATATGAAGGAAGTACCTGATTCTTGTTGATTTTCTGCTGGGATTTGCTGTTTTCACTACTTTTAATACAGAGTTCAAAAACAGGCTCAATTCAGCGTTCAGTGCGTTTTTAACACTTCATGCTAACATGCAATCAAACTGCACAAATCTCATCAAAAACTACACAAATCTCTGCACAAACTACTCAGAACAACTTGAATATGAAGGAACTACATGATACCTGTTGATTTTCTGCTGGGATTTGCTGTTTTCACTACTTTGAATACAGAGTTCAAAAACAGGCTCAATTCAGCGTTCAGTGCGTTTTTGATGCTTCATGCTAACTGCAATCAAACTGCACAAATCTCATCAAAAACTACACAAATCTCTGTACAAACTACTCAGAACTACTTGAATATGAAGGAAGTACCTGATTCTTGTAGATTTTCTGCTGGGATTTGCTGTTTTCACTACTTTTAATACAGAGTTCAAAAACAGGCTCAATTCAGCGTTCAGTGCGTTTTTGATGCTTCATGCTAACTGCAATCAAACTGCAAAAATCTCATCAAAAACTACACAAATCTCTGCACAAACTACTCAGAACTACTTGAATATGAAGGAAGTACCTGATTCTTGTTGATTTTCTGCTGGGATTTGCTGTTTTCACTACTTTTAATACAGAGTTCAAAAACAGGCTCAATTCAGCGTTCAGTGCGTTTTTAACACTTCATGCTAACATGCAATCAAACTGCACAAATCTCATCAAAAACTACACAAATCTCTGCACAAACTACTCAGAACAACTTGAATATGACGGAACTACATGATTCCTGTTGATTTTTATGCTGGGATTTGCTGTTTTCACTACTTTTAATACAGAGTTCAAAAACAGGCTCAATTCAGCGTTCAGTGCGTTTTTGACACTTCATGCTAACATGCAATCAAACTGCACAAATCTCATCAAAAACTACACAAATCTCTGCACAAACTACTCAGAACAACTTGAATATGAAGGAACTACATGATTCCTATTGATTTTCTGCTGGGATTTGTTGTTTTCACTACTTTTAATAGAGAGTTCAAAAACAGGCTCAATTCAGCGTTCAGTGCGTTTTTAACACTTCATGCTAACATGCAATCAAACTGCACAAATCTCATCAAAAACTACACAAATCTTTGCACAAACTACTCAGAACTACTTGAATATGAAGGAACTACATGATTCTTGTTGATTTTCTGCAGGGATTTGCTGATTTCGCTACTTTTAATAGAAAGTTCAAAAACAGACTCAATTCAGCGTTCAGTGCCTTTATGACACATAAACTTGAAGTGCAGTCAAACTGCACAAATCTCTTCAAGAACTACACAAATCTCTTCAGAAACTACTCAGAACCACTTGAATATGAAGGAACTACATGATTCCTGTTGATTTTCTGCTGGGATTTGCTGTTTTCACTACTTTTAATAGAGAGTTCAAAAACAGGCTCAATTCAGCGTTCAGTGCGTTTTTAACACTTCATGCTAACATGCAATCAAACTGCACAAATCTCATCAAAAACTACACAAATCTTTGCACAAACTACTCAGAACTACTTGAATATGAAGGAACTACATGATTCTTGTTGATTTTCTGCAGGGATTTGCTGATTTCGCTACTTTTAATAGAAAGTTCAAAAACAGGCTCAATTCAGCATTGGCTGCGTTTGTGACTCATCAACTTGAAATGAAATCAAAATGCACAAATCTCATCAAAAACTACACAAATCTCTGCACAAACTACTCAGAACAACTTGAATATGAAGGAACTACATGATACCTGTTGATTTTCTGCTGGGATTTGCTGTTTTCACTACTTTTAATACAGAGTTCAAAAACAGGCTCAATTCAGCGTTCAGTACGTTTTTGATACTTCATGCTAACATGGAATCATATTAAACAAATCTCTTCAAAAACTGCACAAATCTCTGCACAAACGACTCAGAACTACTTGAATATGAAGGAACTACATGATTCCTGTTGATTTTCTGCTGGGATTTGCTGTTTTCACTACTTTTAATACAGAGTTCAAAAACAGACTCAATTCAGCGTTCAGTGCCTTCATGACACATAAACTTGAAGTGCAGTCAAACTGCACAAATCTCATCAAAAACTACACAAATCTCTGCACAAACTACTCAGAACAACTTGAATATGACGGAACTACATGATACCTGTTGATTTTCTGCTGGGATTTGCTGTTTTCACTACTTTTAATACAGAGTTCAAAAACAGGCTCAATTCAGCGTTCAGTACGTTTTTGATACTTCATTTTAACATGGAATCATACTAAACAAATCTCTTCAAAAACTGCACAAATCTCTGCACAAACTACTCAGAACTACTTGAATATGAAGGAACTACATGATTCCTGTTGATTTTCTTCTGGGATTTAATGATTTCACTACATTTTATACAGAGTTCAAAAACAGGCTCAATTCAGCGTTCAGTGCGTTTTTGATGCTTCATGCTAACTGCAATCAAACTGCACAAATCTCATCAAAAACTACACAAATCTTTGCACAAACTACTCAGAACTACTTGAATATGAAGGAACTACATGATTCTTGTTGATTTTCTGCAGGGATTTGCTGATTTCGCTACTTTTAATAGAAAGTTCAAAAACAGACTCAATTCAGCGTTCAGTGCCTTTATGACACATAAACTTGAAGTGCAGTCAAAATGCACAAATCTCTTCAAGAACTACACAAATCTCTGCAGAAACTACTAAAAACTACTTGAATATGAAGGAACTACATGATTCCTGTTGATTTTCTGCTGGGATTTGCTGTTTTCACTACTTTTAATAGAGAGTTCAAAAACAGGCTCAATTCAGCGTTCAGTGCGTTTTTAACACTTCATGCTAACATGCAATCAAACTGCACAAATCTCATCAAAAACTACACAAATCTTTGCACAAACTACTCAGAACTACTTGAATATGAAGGAACTACATGATTCTTGATGATTTTCTGCAGGGATTTGCTGATTTTGCTACTTTTAATAGAAAGTTCAAAAACAGGCTCAATTCAGCATTGGGTGCGTTTGTGACTCATCAACTTGAAATGAAATCAAAATACACAAATCTCATCAAAAACTACACAAATCTCTGCACAAACTACTCAGAACTACTTCAATATGAAGGAACTACATGATTCCTGTTGATTTTCTGCTGGGATTTGCTGTTTTCACTACTTTTAATACAGAGTTCAAAAACAGGCTCAATTCAGCGTTCAGTACGTTTTTGATACTTCATGCTAACATGGAATCATATTAAACAAATCTCTTCAAAAACTGCACAAATCTCTGCACAAACTACTCAGAACTACTTGAATATGAAGGGAATACATGATTCTCGTTGATTTTCTGCTGGGATTTGCTGTTTTCACTACTTTTAATAGAGAGTTCAAAAACAGGCTCAATTCAGCGTTCAGTGCGTTTTTAACACTTCATGCTAACATGCAATCAAACTGCACAAATCTCATCAAAAACTACACAAATCTCTGCACAAACTACTCAGAACTACTTGAATATGAAGGAACTACATGATTCATGTTGATTTTCTGCCCGGATTTAATGATTTCACTACATTTAATACAGAGTTGAAAAACAGGCTCAATTCAGCGTTGAGTGCCTTTATGACACATAAACTTGAAGTGCAGTCAAACTGCACAAATCTCTTCAAAAACTACACAAATCTCTGCACAAACTACTCAGAACAACTTGAATATGAAGGAACTACATGATTCCTGTTGATTTTCTGCTGGGATTTGCTGTTTTCACTACTTTTAATACAGAGTTCAAAAACAGACTCAATTCAGCGTTCAGTGCCTTCATGACACATAAACTTGAAGTGCAGTCAAACTGCACAAATCTCATCAAAAACTACACAAATCTTTGCACAAACTACTCAGAACTACTTGAATATGAAGGAACTACATGATTCTTGTTGATTTTCTGCTGGGATTTGCTGTTTTCACTACTTTTAATACAGAGTTCAAAAACAGGCTCAATTCAGCGTTCAGTACGTTTTTGATACTTCATGCTAACATGGAATCATACTAAACAAATCTCTTCAAAAACTGCACAAATCTCTGCACAAACTACTCAGAACTACTTGAATATGAAGGAACTACATGATTCCTGTTGATTTTCTTCTGGGATTTAATGATTTCACTACATTTAATACAGAGTTCAAAAACAGGCTCAATTCAGCGTTCAGTGCGTTTTTGATGCTTCATGCTAACTGCAATCAAACTGCACAAATCTCATCAAAAACTACACAAATCTCTGCAGAAACTACTAAAAACTACTTGAATATGAAGGAACTAGATGATTCATGTTGATTTTCTGCCCGGATTTAATGATTTCACTACATTTCATACAGAGTTGAAAAACAGGCTCAATTCAGCGTTGAGTGCCTTTATGACACATAAACTTGAAGTGCAGTCAAACTGCACAAATCTCTTCAAAAACTACACAAATCTCTGCAGAAACTACTAAAAACTACTTGAATATGAAGGAACTACATGATACTTGTTGATTTTCTGCTGGGATTTGCTGTTTTCACTACTTTTAATAGAGAGTTCAAAAACAGGCTCAATTCAGCGTTCAGTGCGTTTTTAACACTTCATGCTAACATGCAATCAAACTGCAGAAATCTCATCAAAAACTACACAAATCTCTGCACAAACTACTCAGAACTACTTGAATATGAAGGAAGTACCTGATTCTTGTTGATTTTCTGCTGGGATTTGCTGTTTTCACTACTTTTAATACAGAATTCAAAAACAGGCTCAATTCAGCGTTCAGTGCGTTTTTGAAACTTCATGCTAACATGCAATCAAACTGCACAAATCTCATCAAAAACTACACAAATCTCTGCACAAACTACTCAGAACAACTTGAATATGAAGGAACTACATGATTCCTATTGATTTTCTGCTGGGATTTGTTGTTTTCACTACTTTTAATAGAGAGTTCAAAAACAGGCTCAATTCAGCGTTCAGTGCCTTTATGACACATAAACTTGAAGTGCAGTCAAACTGCACAAATCTCTTCAAGAACTACACAAATCTCTCCAGAAACTACTAAAAACTACTTGAATATGAAGGAACTACATGATTCCTGTTGATTTTCTGCTGGGATTTGCTGTTTTCACTACTTTTAATAGAGAGTTCAAAAACAGGCTCAATTCAGCGTTGAGTGCCTTTATGACACATAAACTTGAAGTGCAGTCAAACTGCACAAATCTCTTCAAAAACTACACAAATCTCTGCACAAACTACTCAGAACAACTTGAATATGAAGGAACTACATGATTCCTGTTGATTTTCTGCTGGGATTTGCTGTTTTCACTACTTTTAATACAGAGTTCAAAAACAGACTCAATTCAGCGTTCAGTACCTTCATGACACATAAACTTGAAGTGCAGTCAAACTGCACAAATCTCATCAAAAACTACACAAATCTCTGCACAAACTACTCAGAACAACTTGAATATGACGGAACTACATGATACCTGTTGATTTTCTGCTGGGATTTGCTGTTTTCACTACTTTTAATACAGAGTTCAAAAACAGGCTCAATTCAGCGTTCAGTACGTTTTTGATACTTCATGTTAACATGGAATCATACTAAACAAATCTCTTCAAAAACTGCACAAATCTCTGCACAAACTACTCAGAACTACTTGAATATGAAGGAACTACATGATTCCTGTTGATTTTCTTCTGGGATTTAATGATTTCACTACATTTAATACAGAGTTTAAAAACAGGCTCAATTCAGCGTTCAGTGCGTTTTTGATGCTTCATGCTAACTGCAATCAAACTGCACAAATCTCATCAAAAACTACACAAATCTCTGCACAAACTACTCAGAACTACTTGAATATGAAGGGAATACATGATTCTCGTTGATTTTCTGCTGGGATTTGCTGTTTTCACTACTTTTAATAGAGAGTTCAAAAACAGGCTCAATTCAGCGTTCAGTGCGTTTTTAACACTTCATGCTAACATGCAATCAAACTGCACAAATCTCATCAAAAACTACACAAATCTCTGCACAAACTACTCAGAACAACTTGAATATGAAGGAACTACATGATTCCTGTTGATTTTCTGCTGGGATTTGCTGTTTTCACTACTTTTAATAGAGAGTTCAAAAACAGGCTCAATTCAGCGTTCAGTGCGTTTTTAACACTTCATGCTAACATGCAATCAAACTGCACAAATCTCATCAAAAACTACACAAATCTCTGCACAAACTACTCAGAACTACTTGAATATGAAGGAACTACATGATTCATGTTGATTTTCTGCCCGGATTTAATGATTTCACTACATTTAATACAGAGTTTAAAAACAGGCTCAATTCAGCGTTCAGTGCGTTTTTGATGCTTCATGCTAACTGCAATCAAACTGCACAAATCTCATCAAAAACTACACAAATCTCTGCACAAACTACTCAGAACTACTTGAATATGAAGGGAATACATGATTCTCGTTGATTTTCTGCTGGGATTTGCTGTTTTCACTACTTTTAATAGAGAGTTCAAAAACAGGCTCAATTCAGCGTTCAGTGCGTTTTTAACACTTCATGCTAACATGCAATCAAACTGCACAAATCTCATCAAAAACTACACAAATCTCTGCACAAACTACTCAGAACAACTTGAATATGAAGGAACTACATGATTCCTGTTGATTTTCTGCTGGGATTTGCTGTTTTCACTACTTTTAATAGAGAGTTCAAAAACAGGCTCAATTCAGCGTTCAGTGCGTTTTTAACACT
Source organism: Remorina albescens (assembly GCA_034769265.1). Classification (NCBI taxonomy): domain Eukaryota; kingdom Metazoa; phylum Chordata; class Actinopteri; order Carangiformes; family Echeneidae; genus Remorina; species Remorina albescens. The sequence goes on from CM068478.1 coordinate 24,276,260, forward strand.
TCATGCTAACATGCAATCAAACTGCACAAATCTCATCAAAAACTACACAAATCTCTGCACAAACTACTCAGAACTACTTGAATATGAAGGAACTACATGATTCATGTTGATTTTCTGACCGGATTTAATGATTTCACTACATTTAATACAGAGTTGAAAAACAGGCTCAATTCAGCGTTCAGTGCGTTTTTAACACTTCATGCTAACATGGAATCATACTAAACAAATCTCTTCAAAAACTGCACAAACTACTCAGAACTACTTGAATATGAAGGAACTACATGATTCCTGTTGATTTTCTTCTTGGATTTAATGATTTCACTACATTTAATACAGAGTTCAAAAACAGGCTCAATTCAGCGTTCAGTGCGTTTTTGATGCTTCATGCTAACTGCAATCAAACTGCACAAATCTCATCAAAAACTACACAAATCTCTGCAGAAACTACTAAAAACTACTTGAATATGAAGGAACTACATGATACCTGTTGATTTTCTGCTGGGATTTGCTGTTTTCACTACTTTTAATACAGAGTTCAAAAACAGGCTCAATTCAGCGTTGAGTGCCTTTATGACACATAAACTTGAAGTGCAGTCAAACTGCACAAATCCCTTCAAAAACTACACAAATCTCTGCAGAAACTACTAAAAACTACTTGAATATGAAGGAACTACATGATACCTGTTGATTTTCTGCTGGGATTTGCTGTTTTCACTACTTTTAATACAGAGTTCAAAAACAGACTCAATTCAGCGTTCAGTGCCTTCATGACACATAAACTTGAAGTGCAGTCAAACTGCACAAATCTCATCAAAAACTACACAAATCTTTGCACAAACTACTCAGAACTACTTGAATATGAAGGAACTACATGATTCTTGTTGATTTTCTGCAGGGATTTGCTGATTTCGCTACTTTTAATAGAAAGTTCAAAAACAGGCTCAATTCAGCATTGGGTGCGTTTGTGACTCATCAACTTGAAATGAAATCAAAATGCACAAATCTCATCAAAAACTACACAAATCTCTGCACAAACTACTCAGAACAACTTGAATATGAAGGAACTACATGATTCCTATTGTGATTTTCTGCTGGGATTTACTGTTTTCACTACTTTTAATAGAGAGTTCAAAAACAGGCTCAATTCAGCGTTCAGTGCGTTTTTAACACTTCATGCTAACATGCAATCAAACTGCACAAATCTCATCAAAAACTACACAAATCTCTGCACAAACTACTCAGAACTACTTGAATATGAAGGAAGTACCTGATTCTTGTTGATTTTCTGCTGGGATTTGCTGTTTTCACTACTTTTAATATAGAGTTCAAAAACAGGCTCAATTCAGCGTTCAGTGCCTTTATGACACATAAACTTGAAGTGCAGTCAAACTGCACAAATCTCTTCAAAAACTACACAAATCTCTGCAGAAACTACTAAAAACTACTTGAATATGAAGGAACTACATGATTCATGTTGATTTTCTGCCCGGATTTAATGATTTCACTACATTTAATACAGAGTTGAAAAACAGGCTCAATTCAGCGTTGAGTGCCTTTATGACACATAAACTTGAAGTGCAGTCAAACTGCACAAATCTCTTCAAGAACTACACAAATCTCTGCAGTAACTACTAAAAACTACTTGAATATGAAGGAACTACATGATTCCTGTTGATTTTCTGCTGGGATTTGCTGTTTTCACTACTTTTAATACAGAGTTCAAAAACAGGCTCAATTCAGCGTTCAGTACGTTTTTGATACTTCATGCTAACATGGAATCATACTAAACAAATCTCTTCAAAAACTGCACAAATCTCTGCACAAACTACTCAGAACTACTTGAATATGAAGGAACTACATGATTCCTGTTGATTTTCTTCTGGGATTTAATGATTTCACTACATTTAATACAGAGTTCAAAAACAGGCTCAATTCAGCGTTCAGTGCGTTTTTGATGCTTCATGCTAACTGCAATCAAACTGCACAAATCTCATCAAAAACTACACAAATCTCTGCAGAAACTACTAAAAACTACTTGAATATGAAGGAACTACATGATTCATGTTGATTTTCTGCCCGGATTTAATGATTTCACTACATTTAATACAGAGTTGAAAAACAGGCTCAATTCAGCGTTGAGTGCCTTTATGACACATAAACTTGAAGTGCAGTCAAACTGCACAAATCTCTTCAAAAACTACACAAATCTCTGCACAAACTACTAAAAACTACTTGAATATGAAGGAACTACATGATACCTGTTGATTTTCTGCTGGGATTTGCTGTTTTCACTACTTTTAATACAGAGTTCAAAAACAGACTCAATTCAGCGTTCAGTGCCTTCATGACACATAAATTTGAAGTGCAGTCAAACTGCACAAATCTCATCAAAAACTACACAAATCTTTGCACAAACTACTCAGAACTACTTGAATATGAAGGAACTACATGATTCTTGTTGATTTTCTGCTGGGATTTGCTGTTTTCACTACTTTTAATACAGAGTTCAAAAACAGGCTCAATTCAGCGTTCAGTACGTTTTTGATACTTCATGCTAACATGGAATCATACTAAACAAATCTCTTCAAAAACTGCACAAATCTCTGCACAAACTACTCAGAACTACTTGAATATGACGGAACTACATGATACCTGTTGATTTTCTGCTGGGATTTGCTGTTTTCACTACTTTTAATACAGAGTTCAAAAACAGGCTCAATTCAGCGTTCAGTACGTTTTTAACACTTCATGCTAACATGCAATCAAACTGCACAAATCTCATCAAAAACTACACAAATCTTTGCACAAACTACTCAGAACTACTTGAATATGAAGGAACTACATGATTCTTGTTGATTTTCTGCAGGGATTTGCTGATTTCGCTACTTTTAATAGAAAGTTCAAAAACAGGCTCAATTCAGCATTGGGTGCGTTTGTGACTCATCAACTTGAAATGAAATCAAACTGCACAAATCTCTGCACAAACTACTCAGAACTACTTGAATATGAAGGAACTACATGATTCTTGTTGATTTTCTGCAGGGATTTGCTGATTTCTCTGCTTTTAATAGAAAGTTCAAAAACAGGCTCAATTCAGCATTGGGTGCGTTTGTGACTCATCAACTTGAAATGAAATCAAACTGCACAAATCTCATCAAAAACTACACAAATCTCTGCACAAACTACTCAGAACTACTTGAATATGAAGGAAGTACCTGATTCTTATTGATTTTCTGCTGGGATTTGCTGTTTTCACTACTTTTAATACAGAGTTCAAAAACAGGCTCAATTCAGCGTTCAGTGCGTTTTTGATACTTCATGCTAACATGGAATCATACTTAACAAATCTCTTCAAAACCTACACAAATCTCTGCACAAACTACTCAGAACTACTTGAATATGAAGGAACTACATGATTCATGTTGATTTTCTGCCCGGATTTAATGATTTCACTACATTTAATACAGAGTTGAAAAACAGGCTCAATTCAGCGTTCAGTGCCTTTATGACACATAAACTTGAAGTGCAGTCAAACTGCACAAATCTCTTCAAAAACTACACAAATCTCTGCAGAAACTACTAAAAACTACTTCAATATGAAGGAACTACATGATTCCTGTTGATTTTCTTCTGGGATTTAATGATTTCCTTACATTTAATACAGAGTTGAAAAACAGGCTCAATTCAGCGTTCAATGCGTTTTTGATACTTCATGCTAACTTGCAATCAAACTGCACAAATCTCATCAAAACTACACAAATCTCTGCACAAACTACTCAGAACTACTTGAATATGAAGGAAGTACCTGATTCTTGTTGATTTTCTGCTGGGATTTGCTGTTTTCACTACTTTTAATACAGAGTTCAAAAACAAGCTCAATTCAGCATTGGGTGCGTTTGTGACTCATCAACTTGAAATGAAATCAAACTGCGCAAATCTCATCAAAAACTACACAAATCTCTGCACAAACTACTCAGAACTACTTGAATATGAAGGAACTACATGATTCCTGTTGATTTTCTGCTGGGATTTGCTGTTTTCACTACTTTTAATAGAGAGGTCAAAAACAGGCTCAATTCAGCGTTCAGTGCGTTTTTAACACTTCATGCTAACATGCAATCAAACTGCACAAATCTCATCAAAAACTACACAAATCTCTGCACAAACTACTCAGAATTACTTGAATATGAAGAAAGCACCTGATTCTTGTTGATTTTCTGCTGGGATTTGCTGTTTTCACTACTTTTAATACAGAGTTCAAAAACAGGCTCAATTTAGCGTTCAGTGCGTTTTTGACACTTCATGCTAACATGCAATCAAACTGCACAAATCTCATCAAAAACTACACAAATCTCTGCACAAACTACTCAGAACTACTTGAATATGAAGGGAATACATGATTCTCGTTGATTTTCTGCTGGGATTTGCTGTTTTTACTACATTTAATACAGAGTTGAAAAACAGGCTCAATTCAGCGTTGAGTGCCTTTATGACACATAAACTTGAAGTGCAGTCAAACTTCACAAATCTCATCAAAAACTACACAAATCTCTGCACAAACTACTCAGAACAACTTGAATATGAAGGAACTACATGATTCCTATTGATTTTCTGCTGGGATTTACTGTTTTCACTACTTTTAATACAGAGTTCAAAAATAGCCTCAATTCAGCGTTCAGTGTTTTTTTGATACTTCATGCTAACATGGAATCATACTAAACAAATCTCTTCAAAAACTGCAGAAATCTCTGCACAAACTACTCAGAACTACTTGAATATGAAGGACGTACCTGATTCTTGTTGTTTTCTGCTGGGATTTGCTGATTTCACTACTTTTAATACAGAGTTCAAAAACAGGCTCAATTCAGCATTGAGTGCGTTTATGACTAACCAACTTGAAATGAAATCAAACTGCACAAATCTCTGCACAAACTACTCAGAACTACTTGAATATGAAGGAACTACATGATTCTTGTTGATTTTCTGCAGGGATTTGCTGATTTCGCTACTTTTAATAGAAAGTTCAAAAACAGGCTCAATTCAGCATTGGGTGCGTTTGTGACTCATCAACTTGAAATGAAATCAAACTGCACAAATCGCATCAAAAACTACACAAATCTCTGCACAAACTACTAAAAACTACTTGAATATGAAGGAACTACATGATTCCTGTTGATTTTCTACTGGGATTTGCTGTTTTCACTACTTTTAGTACAGAGTTCAAAAACAGGCTCAATTCAGCGTTCAGTGCGTTTTTGACACTTCATGCTAACATGCAATCAAACTGCACAAATCTCATCAAAAACTACACAAATCTCTGCACAAACTACTCAGAACCACTTGAATATGAAGGAACTACATGATTCCTGTTGATTTTCTGCTGGGATTTGCTGTTTTTGCTACTTTTAATACAGAGTTCAAAAACAGGCTCAATTCAGCGTTCAATGCGTTTTTGATACTTCATGCTAACTTGTAATCAAACTGCACAAATCTCATCAAAAACTACACAAATCTCTGCACAAACTACTCAGAACAACTTGAATATGAAGGAACTACATGATTCCTGTTGATTTTCTGCTGGGATTTGCTGTTTTCACTACTTTTAATAGAGAGTTCAAAAACAGGCTCAATTCAGCGTTCAGTGCGTTTTTAACACTTCATGCTAACATGCAATCAAACTGCACAAATCTCATCAAAAACTACACAAATCTCTGCACAAACTACTCAGAACCACTTGAATATGAAGGAACTACATGATTCCTATTGATTTTCTGCTGGGATTTACTGTTTTCACTACTTTTAATACAGAGTTCAAAAATAGCCTCAATTCAGCGTTCAGTGTTTTTTTGATACTTCATGCTAACATGGAATCATACTAAACAAATCTCTTCAAAAACTGCAGAAATCTCTGCACAAACTACTCAGAACTACTTGAATATGAAGGACGTACCTGATTCTTGTTGTTTTCTGCTGGGATTTGCTGATTTCACTACTTTTAATACAGAGTTCAAAAACAGGCTCAATTCAGCATTGAGTGCGTTTATAACTAACCAACTTGAAATGAAATCAAACTGCACAAATCTCTGCACAAACTACTCAGAACTACTTGAATATGAAGGAACTACATGATTCTTGTTGATTTTCTGCAGGGATTTGCTGATTTCGCTACTTTTAATAGAAAGTTCAAAAACAGGCTCAATTCAGCATTGGGTGCGTTTGTGACTCATCAACTTGAAATGAAATCAAACTGCACAAATCGCATCAAAAACTACACAAATCTCTGCACAAACTACTAAAAACTACTTGAATATGAAGGAACTACATGATTCCTGTTGATTTTCTACTGGGATTTGCTGTTTTCACTACTTTTAGTACAGAGTTCAAAAACAGGCTCAATTCAGCGTTCAGTGCGTTTTTGACACTTCATGCTAACATGCAATCAAACTGCACAAATCTCATCAAAAACTACACAAATCTCTGCACAAACTACTCAGAACCACTTGAATATGAAGGAACTACATGATTCCTGTTGATTTTCTGCTGGGATTTGCTGTTTTTACTACTTTTAATACAGAGTTCAAAAACAGGCTCAATTCAGCGTTCAATGCGTTTTTGATACTTCATGCTAACTTGTAATCAAACTGCACAAATCTCATCAAAAACTACACAAATCTCTGCACAAACTACTCAGAACAACTTGAATATGAAGGAACTACATGATTCCTGTTGATTTTCTGCTGGGATTTGCTGTTTTCACTACTTTTAATAGAGAGTTCAAAAACAGGCTCAATTCAGCGTTCAGTGCGTTTTTAACACTTCATGCTAACATGCAATCAAACTGCACAAATCTCATCAAAAACTACACAAATCTCTGCACAAACTACTCAGAACCACTTGAATATGAAGGAACTACATGATTCCTGTTGATTTTCTACTGGGATTTGCTGTTTTCACTACTTTTAGTACAGAGTTCAAAAACAGGCTCAATTCAGCGTTCAGTGCGTTTTTGACACTTCATGCTAACATGCAATCAAACTGCACAAATCTCATCAAAAACTACACAAATCTCTGCACAAACTACTCAGAACCACTTGAATATGAAGGAACTACATGATTCCTGCTGATTTTCTGCTGGGATTTGCTGTTTTTACTACTTTTAATACAGAGTTCAAAAACAGGCTCAATTCAGCGTTCAATGCGTTTTTGATACTTCATGCTAACTTGTAATCAAACTGCACAAATCTCATCAAAAACTACATAAATGTCTGCACAAACTACTCAGAACAACTTGAATATGAAGGAACTACATGATTCCTGTTGATTTTCTGCTGGGATTTGCTGTTTTCACTACTTTTAATAGAGAGTTCAAAAACAGGCTCAATTCAGCGTTCAGTGCGTTTTTAACACTTCATGCTAACATGCAATCAAACTGCACAAATCTCATCAAAAACTACACAAATCTCTGCACAAACTACTCAGAACTACTTGAATATGAAGGAACTACATGATTCCTGTTGATTTTCTTCTGGGATTTAATGATTTCACTACATTTAATACAGAGTTCAAAAACAGGCTCAATTCAGCGTTCAGTGCGTTTTTGATGCTTCATGCTAACTGCAATCAAACTGCACAAATCTCATCAAAAACTACACAAATCTCTGCACAAACTACTCAGAACAACTTGAATATGACGGAACTACATGATTCCTGTTGATTTTCTGCTGGGAATTGCTGTTTTCACTACTTTTAATACAGAGTTCAAAAACAGGCTCAATTCAGCATTGAGTGCGTTTATGACTAACCAACTTGAAATGAAATCAAACTGCACAAATCTCTTCAAGAACTACACAAATCTCTGCAGAAACTACTAAAAACTACTTGAATATGAAGGAACTACATGATTCCTGTTGATTTTCTGCTGGGATTTGCTGTTTTCACTACTTTTAATAGAGAGTTCAAAAACAGGCTCAATTCAGCGTTCAGTGCGTTTTTAACACTTCATGCTAACATGGAATCAAACTGCACAAATCTCATCAAAAACTACACAAATCTTTGCACAAACTACTCAGAACTACTTGAATATGAAGGAACTACATGATTCTTGTTGATTTTCTGCAGGGATTTCCTGATTTCGCTACTTTTAATAGAAAGTTCAAAAACAGGCTCAATTCAGCATTGGGTGCGTTTGTGACTCATCAACTTGAAATGAAATCAAAATACACAAATCTCATCAAAAACTACACAAATCTCTGCACAAACTACTCAGAACTACTTCAATATGAAGGAACTACATGATACCTGTTGATTTTCTGCTGGGATTTGCTGTTTTCACTACTTTTAATACAGAGTTCAAAAACAGGCTCAATTCAGCGTTCAGTACGTTTTTGATACTTCATGCTAACATGGAATCATATTAAACAAATCTCTTCAAAAACTGCACAAATCTCTGCACAAACTACTCAGAACAACTTGAATATGAAGGAACTACATGATTCCTGTTGATTTTCTGCTGGGATTTGCTGTTTTCACTACTTTTAATAGAGAGTTCAAAAACAGGCTCAATTCAGCGTTCAGTGCGTTTTTAACACTTCATGCTAACATGCAATCAAACTGCACAAATCTCATCAAAAACTACACAAATCTCTGCACAAACTACTCAGAACTACTTGAATATGAAGGAACTACATGATTCATGTTGATTTTCTGCCCGGATTTAATGATTTCACTACATTTAATACAGAGTTCAAAAACAGGCTCAATTCAGCGTTGAGTGCCTTTATGACACATAAACTTGAAGTGCAGTCAAACTGCACAAATCTCTTCAAAAACTACACAAATCTCTGCACAAACTACTCAGAACAACTTGAATATGAAGGAACTACATGATTCCTGTTGATTTTCTGCTGGGATTTGCTGTTTTCAATACTTTTAATACAGAGTTCAAAAACAGGCTCAATTCAGCGTTCAGTGCGTTTTTAACACTTCATGCTAACATGCAATCAAACTGCACAAATCTCATCAAAAACTACACAAATCTCTGCACAAACTACTCAGAACTACTTGAATATGAAGGAAGTACCTGATTCTTGTTGATTTTCTGCTGGGATTTGCTGTTTTCACTACTTTTAATACAGAGTTCAAAAACAGGCTCAATTCAGCGTTCAGTGCCTTTATGACACATAAACTTGAAGTGCAGTCAAAATGCACAAATCTCTTCAAAAACTACACAAATCTCTGCAGAAACTACTAAAAACTACTTGAATATGAAGGAACTACATGATTCATGTTGATTTTCTGCCCGGATTTAATGATTTCACTACATTTAATACAGAGTTGAAAAACAGGCTCAATTCAGCGTTGAGTGCCTTTATGACACATAAACTTGAAGTGCAGTCAAACTGCACAAATCTCTTCAAGAACTACACAAATCTCTACAGAAACTACTAAAAACTACTTGAATATGAAGGAACTACATGATTCCTGTTGATTTTCTGCTGGGATTTGCTGTTTTCACTACTTTTAATAGAGACTTCAAAAACAGGCTCAATTTAGCGTTCAGTGCGTTTTTAACACTTCATGCTAACATGCAATCAAACTGCACAAATCTCATCAAAAACTACACAAATCTCTGCACAAACTACTCAGAACAACTTCAATATGAAGGAACTACATGATTCCTGCTGATTTTCTGCTGGGATTTGCTGTTTTCACTACTTTTAATACAGAGTTCAAAAACAGACTCAATTCAGCGTTCAGTGCCTTCATGACACATAAACTTGAAGTGTAGTCAAACTGCACAAATCTCATCAAAAACTACACAAATCTTTGCACAAACTACTCAGAACTACTTGAATATGAAGGAACTACATGATTCTTGTTGATTTTCTGCAGGGATTTGCTGATTTCGCTACTTTTAATAGAAAGTTCAAAAACAGGCTCAATTCAGCATTGGGTGCGTTTGTGACACATCAACTTGAAATGAAATCAAAATGCACAAATCTCATCAAAAACTACACAAATCTCTGCACAAACTACTCAGAACAACTTGAATATGACGGAACTACATGATTCCTGTTGATTTTCTGCTGGGAATTGCTGTTTTCACTACTTTTAATACAGAGTTCAAAAACAGGCTCAATTCAGCGTTCAGTGCGTTTTTGACACTTCATGCTAACATGCAATCAAACTGCACAAATCTCATCAAAAACTACACAAATCTCTGCACAAACTACTCAGAACAACTTGAATATGAAGGAACTACATGATTCCTATTGTGATTTTCTGCAGGGATTTACTGTTTTCACTACTTTTAATACAGAGTTCAAAAACAGGCTCAATTCAGCGTTCATTGCTTTTTTGATACTTCATGCTAACATGGAATCATACTAAACAAATCTCTTCAAAAACTGCACAAATCTCTGCCCAAACTACTCAGAACTACTTCAATATGAAGGAACTACATGATACCTGTTGATTTTCTGCTGGGATTTGCTGTTTTCACTACTTTTAATACAGAGTTCAAAAACAGGCTCAATTCAGCGTTCAGTACGTTTTTGATACTTCATGCTAACATGGAATCATACTAAACAAATCTCTTCAAAAACTGCACAAATCTCTGCACAAACTACTCAGAACAACTTGAATATGAAGGAACTACATGATTCCTATTGATTTTCTGCTGGGATTTGTTGTTTTCACTACTTTTAATAGAGAGTTCAAAAACAGGCTCAATTCAGCGTTGAGTGCCTTTATGACACATAAACTTGAAGTGCAGTCAAACTGCACAAATCTCTTCAAAAACTACACAAATCTCTGCACAAACTACTCAGAACAACTTGAATATGAAGGAACTACATGATTCCTGTTGATTTTCTGCTGGGATTTGCTGTTTTCACTACTTTTAATACAGAGTTCAAAAACAGACTCAATTCAGCGTTCAGTGCCTTCATGACACATAAACTTGAAGTGCAGTCAAACTGCACAAATCTCATCAAAAACTACACAAATCTCTGCACAAACTACTCAGAACTACTTGAATATGAAGGGAATACATGATTCTCGTTGATTTTCTGCTGGGATTTGCTGTTTTCACTACTTTTAATAGAGAGTTCAAAAACAGGCTCAATTCAGCGTTCAGTGCGTTTTTAACACTTCATGCTAACATGCAATCAAACTGCACAAATCTCATCAAAAACTACACAAATCTCTGCACAAACTACTCAGAACAACTTGAATATGAAGGAACTACATGATTCCTGTTGATTTTCTGCTGGGATTTGCTGTTTCACTACTTTTAATAGAGAGTTCAAAAACAGGCTCAATTCAGCGTTCAGTGCGTTTTTAACACTTCATGCTAACATGCAATCAAACTGCACAAATCTCATCAAAAACTACACAAATCTCTGCACAAACTACTCAGAACTACTTGAATATGAAGGAACTACATGATTCATGTTGATTTTCTGCCCGGATTTAATGATTTCACTACATTTAATACAGAGTTGAAAAACAGGCTCAATTCAGCGTTCAGTACGTTTTTGATACTTCATGCTAACATGGAATCATACTAAACAAATCTCATCAAAAACTACACAAATCTCTGCACAAACTACTCAGAACTACTTGAATATGAAGGAAGTACCTGATTCTTGTTGATTTTCTGCTGGGATTTGCTGTTTTCACTACTTTTAATACAGAGTTGAAAAACAGGCTCAATTCAGCGTTGAGTGCCTTTATGACACATAAACTTGAAGTGCAGTCAAACTGCACAAATCTCTTCAAAAACTACACAAATCTCTGCACAAACTACTCAGAACAACTTGAATATGAAGGAACTACATGATTCCTGTTGATTTTCTGCTGGGATTTGCTGTTTTCAATACTTTTAATACAGAGTTCAAAAACAGGCTCAATTCAGCGTTCAATACGTTTTTGATACTTCATGCTAACATGGAATCATATTAAACAAATCTCTTCAAAAACTGCACAAATCTCTGCACAAACTACTCAGAACTACTTGAATATGAAGGGAATACATGATTCTCGTTGATTTTCTGCTGGGATTTGCTGTTTTCACTACTTTTAATAGAGAGTTCAAAAACAGGCTCAATTCAGCGTTCAGTGCGTTTTTAACACTTCATGCTAACATGCAATCAAACTGCACAAATCTCATCAAAAACTACACAAATCTCTGCACAAACTACTCAGAACAACTTGAATATGAAGGAACTACATGATTCCTATTGTGATTTTCTGCAGGGATTTACTGTTTTCACTACTTTTAATACAGAGTTCAAAAACAGGCTCAATTCAGCGTTCATTGCTTTTTTGATACTTCATGCTAACATGGAATCATACTAAACAAATCTCTTCAAAAACTGCACAAATCTCTGCACAAACTACTCAGAACTACTTGAATATGAAGGGAATACATAATTTTCGTTGATTTTCTGCTGGGATTTGCTGTTTTCACTACTTTTAATACAGAGTTCAAAAACAGGCTCAATTCATCATTGAGTGCGTTTATGACTAACCAACTTGAAATGAAATCAAACTGCACAAATCTCTGCACAAACTACTCAGAACAACTTGAATATGAAGGAACTACATGATTCCTATTGATTTTCTGCTGGGATTTGTTGTTTTCACTACTTTTAATAGAGAGTTCAAAAACAGGCTCAATTCAGCGTTCAGTGCGTTTTTAACACTTCATGCTAACATGCAATCAAACTGCACAAATCTCATCAAAAACTACAGAAATCTCTGCAGAAACTACTAAAAACTACTTGAATATGAAGGAACTACATGATTCATGTTGATTTTCTGCCCGGATTTAATGATTTCACTACTTTTAATACAGAGTTGAAAAACAGGCTCAATTCAGCGTTGAGTGCCCTTATGACACATAAACTTGAAGTGCAGTCAAACTGCACAAATCTCTTCAAAAACTACACAAATCTCTGCACAAACTACTCAGAACAACTTGAATATGAAGGAACTACATGATTCCTGTTGATTTTCTGCTGGGATTTGCTGTTTTCACTACTTTTAATACAGAGTTCAAAAACAGACTCAATTCAGCGTTCAGTGCCTTCATGACACATAAACTTGAAGTGCAGTCAAACTGCACAAATCTCATCAAAAACTACACAAATCTCTGCACAAACTACTCAGAACTACTTGAATATGAAGGGAATACATGATTCTCGTTGATTTTCTGCTGGGATTTGCTGTTTTCACTACTTTTAATAGAGAGTTCAAAAACAGGCTCAATTCAGCGTTCAGTGCGTTTTTAACACTTCATGCTAACATGCAATCAAACTGCACAAATCTCATCAAAAACTACACAAATCTCTGCACAAACTACTCAGAACAACTTGAATATGAAGGAACTACATGATTCCTGTTGATTTTCTGCTGGGATTTGCTGTTTTCACTACTTTTAATACAGAGTTCAAAAACAGGCTCAATTCAGCGTTCAGTGCGTTTTTGACACTTCATGCTAACATGCAATCAAACTGCACAAATCTCATCAAAAACTACACAAATCTCTGCACAAACTACTCAGAACAACTTGAATATGAAGGAACTACATGATTCCTATTGTGATTTTCTGCTGGGATTTACTGTTTTCACTACTTTTAATACAGAGTTCAAAAACAGGCTCAATTCAGCGTTCATTGCTTTTTTGATACTTCATGCTAACATGGAATCATACTAAACAAATCTCTTCAAAAACTGCACAAATCTCTGCCCAAACTACTCAGAACTACTTCAATATGAAGGAACTACATGATACCTGTTGATTTTCTGCTGGGATTTGCTGTTTTCACTACATTTAATACAGAGTTCAAAAACAGGCTCAATTCAGCGTTCAGTGCGTTTTTGATGCTTCATGCTAACTACAATCAAACTGCACAAATCTCATCAAAAACTACACAAATCTCTGCACAAACTACTCAGAACTACTTGAATATGAAGGGAATACATGATTTTCGTTGATTTTCTGCTGGGATTTGCTGTTTTCACTACTTTTAATACAGAGTTCAAAAACAGGCTCAATTCAGCATTGAGTGCGTTTATGACTAACCAACTTGAAATGAAATCAAACTGCACAAATCTCTGCACAAACTACTCAGAACAACTTGAATATGAAGGAACTACATGATTCCTATTGATTTTCTGCTGGGATTTGTTGTTTTCACTACTTTTAATAGAGAGTTCAAAAACAGGCTCAATTCAGCGTTCAGTGCGTTTTTAACACTTCATGCTAACATGCAATCAAACTGCACAAATCTCATCAAAAACTACACAAATCTCTGCACAAACTACTCAGAACTACTTGAATATGAAGGAAGTACCTGATTCTTGTTGATTTTCTGCTGGGATTTGCTGTTTTCACTACTTTTAATACAGAGTTCAAAAACAGGCTCAATTCAGCGTTGAGTACCTTTATGACACATAAACTTGAAGTGCAGTCAAAATGCACAAATCTCTTCAAGAACTACACAAATCTCTGCAGAAACTACTAAAAACTACTTGAATATGAAGGAACTACATGATTCCTGTAGATTTTCTGCTGGGATTTGCTGTTTTCACTACTTTTAATACAGAGTTGAAAAACAGGCTCAATTCAGCGTTGAGTGCCTTTATGACACATAAACTTGAAGTGCAGTCAAACTGCACAAATCTCTTCAAAAACTACACAAATCTCTGCACAAACTACTCAGAACTACTTGAATATGAAGGAAGTACCTGATTCTTGTTGATTTTCTGCTGGGATTTGCTGTTTTCACTACTTTTAATACAGAGTTCAAAAACAGGCTCAATTCAGCGTTGAGTGCCTTTATGACACATAAACTTGAAGTGCAGTCAAAATGCACAAATCTCTTCAAGAACTACACAAATCTCTGCAGAAACTACTAAAAACTACTTGAATATGAAGGAACTACATGATTCCTGTTGATTTTCTGCTGGGATTTGCTGTTTTCACTACTTTTAATAGAGAGTTCAAAAACAGGCTCAATTCA
Organism: Remorina albescens; assembly: GCA_034769265.1. Lineage (NCBI taxonomy): Eukaryota > Metazoa > Chordata > Actinopteri > Carangiformes > Echeneidae > Remorina > Remorina albescens. The sequence goes on from CM068478.1 coordinate 24,291,289, forward strand.
GCGTTCAGTGCGTTTTTAACACTTCATGCTAACATGCAATCAAACTGCACAAATCTCATCAAAAACTACACAAATCTCTGCACAAACTACTCAGAACAACTTGAATATGAAGGAACTACATGATTCCTGTTGATTTTCTGCTGGGATTTGCTGTTTTCACTACTTTTAATACAGAGTTCAAAAACAGGCTCAATTCAGCGTTCAGTGCGTTTTTGACACTTCATGCTAACATGCAATCAAACTGCACAAATCTCATCAAAAACTACACAAATCTCTGCACAAACTACTCAGAACAACTTGAATATGAAGGAACTACATGATTCCTATTGTGATTTTCTGCTGGGATTTACTGTTTTCACTACTTTTAATACAGAGTTCAAAAACAGGCTCAATTCAGCGTTCATTGCTTTTTTGATACTTCATGCTAACATGGAATCATACTAAACAAATCTCTTCAAAAACTGCACAAATCTCTGCCCAAACTACTCAGAACTACTTCAATATGAAGGAACTACATGATACCTGTTGATTTTCTGCTGGGATTTGCTGTTTTCACTACTTTTAATACAGAGTTCAAAAACAGGCTCAATTCAGCGTTGAGTACCTTTATGACACATAAACTTGAAGTGCAGTCAAAATGCACAAATCTCTTCAAGAACTACACAAATCTCTGCAGAAACTACTAAAAACTACTTGAATATGAAGGAACTACATGATTCCTGTTGATTTTCTGCTGGGATTTGCTGTTTTCACTACTTTTAATACAGAGTTGAAAAACAGGCTCAATTCAGCGTTGAGTGCCTTTATGACACATAAACTTGAAGTGCAGTCAAACTGCACAAATCTCTTCAAAAACTACACAAATCTCTGCACAAACTACTCAGAACTACTTGAATATGAAGGAAGTACCTGATTCTTGTTGATTTTCTGCTGGGATTTGCTGTTTTCACTACTTTTAATACAGAGTTCAAAAACAGGCTCAATTCAGCGTTGAGTGCCTTTATGACACATAAACTTGAAGTGCAGTCAAAATGCACAAATCTCTTCAAGAACTACACAAATCTCTGCAGAAACTACTAAAAACTACTTGAATATGAAGGAACTACATGATTCCTGTTGATTTTCTGCTGGGATTTGCTGTTTTCACTACTTTTAATAGAGAGTTCAAAAACAGGCTCAATTCAGCGTTCAGTGCGTTTTTAACACTTCATGCTAACATGCAATCAAACTGCACAAATCTCATCAAAAACTACACAAATCTCTGCACAAACTACTCAGAACAACTTGAATATGAAGGAACTACATGATTCCTATTGTGATTTTCTTCTGGGATTTACTGTTTTCACTACTTTTAATACAGAGTTCAAAAACAGGCTCAATTCAGCGTTCATTGCTTTTTTGATTCTTCATGCTAACATGGAATCATACTAAACAAATCTCTTCAAAAACTGCACAAATCTCTGCCCAAACTACTCAGAACTACTTCAATATGAAGGAACTACATGATACCTGTTGATTTTCTGCTGGGATTTGCTGTTTTCACTACTTTTAATACAGAGTTCAAAAACAGGCTCAATTCAGCGTTCAGTACGTTTTAGATACTTCATGCTAACATGGAATCATACTAAACAAATCTCTTCAAAAACTGCACAAATCTCTGCACAAACTACTCAGAACTACTTGAATATGAAGGAACTACATGATTCCTGTTGATTTTCTGCTGGGATTTGCTGTTTTCACTACTTTTAATACAGAGTTCAAAAACAGACTCAATTCAGCGTTCAGTGCCTTTATGACACATAAACTTGAAGTGCAGTCAAACTGCACAAATCTCTTCAAAAACTGCACAAATCTCTGCACAAACTACTCAGAACTACTTGAATATGAAGGAACTACATGATTCCTGTTGATTTTCTTCTGGGATTTAATGATTTCACTACATTTAATACAGAGTTCAAAAACAGGCTCAATTCAGCGTTCAGTGCGTTTTTGATGCTTCATGCTAACTACAATCAAACTGCACAAATCTCATCAAAAACTACACAAATCTCTGCACAAACTACTCAGAACTACTTGAATATGAAGGGAATACATGATTTTCGTTGATTTTCTGCTGGGATTTGCTGTTTTCACTACTTTTAATACAGAGTTCAAAAACAGGCTCAATTCAGCATTGAGTGCGTTTATGACTAACCAACTTGAAATGAAATCAAACTGCACAAATCTCTGCACAAACTACTCAGAACAACTTGAATATGAAGGAACTACATGATTCCTGTTGATTTTCTGCTGGGATTTGCTGTTTTCACTACTTTTAATACAGAGTTCAAAAACAGGCTCAATTCAGCGTTCAGTACGTTTTTGATACTTCATGTTAACATGGAATCATACTAAACAAATCTCTTCAAAAACTGCACAAATCTCTGCACAAACTACTCAGAACTACTTGAATATGAACGAACTACACGATTCCTGTTGATTTTCTTCTGGGATTTAATGATTTCACTACATTTTATACAGAGTTCAAAAACAGGCTCAATTCAGCGTTGAGTGCCTTTATGACACATAAACTTGAAGTGCAGTCAAACTGCACAAATCTCTTCAAGAACTACACAAATCTCTCCAGAAACTACTAAAAACTACTTGAATATGAAGGAACTACATGATTCCTGTTGATTTTCTGCTGGGATTTGCTGTTTTCACTACTTTTAATAGAGAGTTCAAAAACAGGCTCAATTCAGCGTTCAGTGCGTTTTTAACACTTCATGCTAACATGCAATCAAACTGCACAAATCTCATCAAAAACTACACAAATCTCTGCACAAACTACTCAGAACTACTTGAATATGAAGGAAGTACCTGATTCTTGTTGATTTTCTGCTGGGATTTGCTGTTTTCACTACTTTTAATACAGAGTTCAAAAACAGGCTCAATTCAGCGTTGAGTACCTTTATGACACATAAACTTGAAGTGCAGTCAAAATGCACAAATCTCTTCAAGAACTACACAAATCTCTGCAGAAACTACTAAAAACTACTTGAATATGAAGGAACTACATGATTCCTGTTGATTTTCTGCTGGGATTTGCTGTTTTCACTACTTTTAATAGAGAGTTCAAAAACAGGCTCAATTCAGCGTTCAGTGCGTTTTTAACACTTCATGCTAACATGCAATCAAACTGCACAAATCTCATCAAAGACTACACAAATCTTTGCACAAACTACTCAGAACTACTTGAATATGAAGGAAGTACCTGATTCTTGTTGATTTTCTGCTGGGATTTGCTGTTTTCACTACTTTTAATACAGAGTTGAAAAACAGGCTCAATTCAGCGTTGAGTGCCTTTATGACACATAAACTTGAAGTGCAGTCAAACTGCACAAATCTCTTCAAAAACTACACAAATCTCTGCACAAACTACTCAGAACTACTTGAATATGAAGGAAGTACCTGATTCTTGTTGATTTTCTGCTGGGATTTGCTGTTTTCACTACTTTTAATACAGAGTTCAAAAACAGGCTCAATTCAGCGTTGAGTGCCTTTATGACACATAAACTTGAAGTGCAGTCAAAATGCACAAATCTCTTCAAGAACTACACAAATCTCTGCAGAAACTACTAAAAACTACTTGAATATGAAGGAACTACATGATTCCTGTTGATTTTCTGCTGGGATTTGCTGTTTTCACTACTTTTAATAGAGAGTTCAAAAACAGGCTCAATTCAGCGTTCAGTGCGTTTTTAACACTTCATGCTAACATGCAATCAAACTGCACAAATCTCATCAAAAACTACACAAATCTCTGCACAAACTACTCAGAACTACTTGAATATGAAGGAAGTACCTGATTCTTGTTGATTTTCTGCTGGGATTTGCTGTTTTCACTACTTTTAATACAGAGTTCAAAAACAGGCTCAATTCAGCGTTCAGTGCGTTTTTAACACTTCATGCTAACATGCAATCAAACTGCACAAATCTCATCAAAAACTACACAAATCTTTGCACAAACTACTCAGAACTACTTGAATATGAAGGAACTACATGATTCTTGTTGATTTTGTGCAGGGATTTGCTGATTTCGCTACTTTTAATAGAAAGTTCAAAAACAGACTCAATTCAGCGTTCAGTGCCTTTATGACACATAAACTTGAAGTGCAGTCAAACTGCACAAATCTCTTGAAGAACTACACAAATCTCTGCAGAAACTACTAAAAACTACTTGAATATGAAGGAACTACATGATTCCTGTTGATTTTCTGCTGGGATTTGCTGTTTTCACTACTTTTAATATAGAGTTCAAAAACAGGCTCAATTCAGCGTTCAGTGCGTTTTTAACACTTCATGCTAACATGCAATCAAACTGCACAAATCTCATCAAAAACTACACAAATCTCTGCACAAACTACTCAGAACAACTTGAATATGACGGAACTACATGATTCCTGTTGATTTTCTGCTGGGATTTGCTGTTTTCACTACTTTTAATACAGAGTTCAAAAACAGGCTCAATTCAGCGTTCAGTGCCTTTATGACACATAAACTTGAAGTGCAGTCAAACTGCACAAATCTCTTCAAAAACTACAGAAATCTCTGCAGAAACTACTAAAAACTACTTGAATATGAAGGAACTACATGATTCATGTTGATTTTCTGCCCGGATTTAATGATTTCACTACTTTTAATACAGAGTTGAAAAACAGGCTCAATTCAGCGTTGAGTGCCTTTATGACACATAAACTTGAAGTGCAGTCAAACTGCACAAATCTCTTCAAAAACTACACAAATCTCTGCACAAACTACTCAGAACAACTTGAATATGAAGGAACTACATGATTCCTGTTGATTTTCTGCTGGGATTTGCTGTTTTCACTACTTTTAATACAGAGTTCAAAAACAGACTCAATTCAGCGTTCAGTGCCTTCATGACACATAAACTTGAAGTGCAGTCAAACTGCACAAATCTCATCAAAAACTACACAAATCTCTGCACAAACTACTCAGAACAACTTGAATATGAAGGAACTACATGATTCCTGTTGATTTTCTGCTGGGATTTGCTGTTTTCACTACTTTTAATACAGAGTTCAAAAACAGACTCAATTCAGCGTTCAGTGCCTTCATGACACATAAACTTGAAGTGCAGTCAAACTGCACAAATCTCATCAAAAACTACACAAATCTCTGCACAAACTACTCAGAACTACTTGAATATGAAGGGAATACATGATTCTCGTTGATTTTCTGCTGGGATTTGCTGTTTTCACTACTTTTAATACAGAGTTCAAAAACAGGCTCAATTCAGCATTGAGTGCGTTTATGACTAACCAACTTGAAATGAAATCAAACTGCACAAATCTCTTCAAGAACTACACAAATCTCTGCAGAAACTACTAAAAACTACTTGAATATGAAGGAACTACATGATTCCTGTTGATTTTCTGCTGGGATTTGCTGTTTTCACTACTTTTAATAGAGAGTTCAAAAACAGGCTCAATTCAGCGTTCAGTGCGTTTTTAACACTTCATGCTAACATGCAATCAAACTGCACAAATCTCATCAAAAACTACACAAATCTTTGCACAAACTACTCAGAACTACTTGAATATGAAGGAACTACATGATTTTTGTTGATTTTCTGCAGGGATTTGCTGATTTCGCTACTTTTAATAGAAAGTTCAAAAACAGGCTCAATTCAGCATTGGCTGCGTTTGTGACTCATCAACTTGAAATGAAATCAAAATGCACAAATCTCATCAAAAACTACACAAATCTCTGCACAAACTACTCAGAACAACTTGAATATGAAGGAACTACATGATACCTGTTGATTTTCTGCTGGGATTTGCTGTTTTCACTACTTTTAATACAGAGTTCAAAAACAGGCTCAATTCAGCGTTCAGTACGTTTTTGATACTTCATGCTAACATGGAATCATATTAAACAAATCTCTTCAAAAACTGCACAAATCTCTGCACAAACTACTCAGAACTACTTGAATATGAAGGAACTACATGATTCCTGTTGATTTTCTGCTGGGATTTGCTGTTTTCACTACTTTTAATACAGAGTTCAAAAACAGACTCAATTCAGCGTTCAGTGCCTTCATGACACATAAACTTGAAGTGCAGTCAAACTGCACAAATCTCATCAAAAACTACACAAATCTCTGCACAAACTACTCAGAACAACTTGAATATGACGGAACTACATGATACCTGTTGATTTTCTGCTGGGATTTGCTGTTTTCACTACTTTTAATACAGAGTTCAAAAACAGGCTCAATTCAGCGTTCAGTACGTTTTTGATACTTCATGTTAACATGGAATCATACTAAACAAATCTCTTCAAAAACTGCACAAATCTCTGCACAAACTACTCAGAACTACTTGAATATGAACGAACTACACGATTCCTGTTGATTTTCTTCTGGGATTTAATGATTTCACTACATTTTATACAGAGTTCAAAAACAGACTCAATTCAGCGTTCAGTGCCTTCATGACACATAAACTTGAAGTGCAGTCAAACTGCACAAATCTCATCAAAAACTACACAAATCTTTGCACAAACTACTCAGAACTACTTGAATATGAAGGAACTACATGATTCTTGTTGATTTTCTGCAGGGATTTGCTGATTTCGCTACTTTTAATAGAAAGTTCAAAAACAGGCTCAATTCAGCATTGGGTGCGTTTGTGACTCATCAACTTGAAATGAAATCAAAATGCACAAATCTCATCAAAAACTACACAAATCTCTGCACAAACTACTCAGAACAACTTGAATATGAAGGAACTACATGATTCCTATTGTGATTTTCTGCTGGGATTTACTGTTTTCAGTACTTTTAATACAGAGTTCAAAAACAGGCTCAATTCAGCGTTCAGTGCTTTTTTGATACTTCATGCTAACATGGAATCATACTAAACAAATCTCTTCAAAAACTGCACAAATCTCTGCCCAAACTACTCAGAACTACTTCAATATGAAGGAAATACATGATACCTGTTGATTTTCTGCTGGGATTTGCTGTTTTCACTACTTTTAATACAGAGTTCAAAAACAGGCTCAATTCAGCGTTCAGTGCCTTTATGACACATAAACTTGAAGTGCAGTCAAACTGCACAAATCTCTTCAAAAACTACACAAATCTCTGCAGAAACTACTAAAAACTACTTGAATATGAAGGAACTACATGATTCATGTTGATTTTCTGCCCGGATTTAATGATTTCACTACTTTTAATACAAAGTTGAAAAACAGGCTCAATTCAGCGTTGAGTGCCTTTATGACACATAAACTTGAAGTGCAGTCAAACTGCACAAATCCCTTCAAAAACTACACAAATCTCTGCAGAAACTACTAAAAACTACTTGAATATGAAGGAACTACATGATACCTGTTGATTTTCTGCTGGGATTTGCTGTTTTCACTACTTTTAATACAGAGTTCAAAAACAGACTCAATTCAGCGTTCAGTGCCTTCATGACACATAAACTTGAAGTGCAGTCAAACTGCACAAATCTCATCAAAAACTACACAAATCTTTGCACAAACTACTCAGAACTACTTGAATATGAAGGAACTACATGATTCTTGTTGATTTTCTGCAGGGATTTGCTGATTTCGCTACTTTTAATAGAAAGTTCAAAAACAGGCTCAATTCAGCAATGGGTGCGTTTGTGACTCATCAACTTGAAATGAAATCAAAATGCACAAATCTCATCAAAAACTACACAAATCTCTGCACAAACTACTCAGAACAACTTGAATATGAAGGAACTACATGATTCCTATTGTGATTTTCTGCTGGGATTTACTGTTTTCAGTACTTTTAATACAGAGTTCAAAAACAGGCTCAATTCAGCGTTCAGTGCTTTTTTGATACTTCATGCTAACATGGAATCATACTAAACAAATCTCTTCAAAAACTGCACAAATCTCTGCCCAAACTACTCAGAACTACTTCAATATGAAGGAACTACATGATACCTGTTGATTTTCTGCTGGGATTTGCTGTTTTCACTACTTTTAATACAGAGTTCAAAAACAAGCTCAATTCAACGTTCAGTACGTTTTTGATACTTCATGCTAACATGGAATCATATTAAACAAATCTCTTCAAAAACTACACAAATCTCTGCAGAAACTACTAAAAACTACTTGAATATGAAGGAACTACATGATTCATGTTGATTTTCTGCCCGGATTTAATGATTTCACTACATTTAATACAGAGTTGAAAAACAGGCTCAATTCAGCGTTGAGTGCCTTTATGACACATAAACTTGAAGTGCAGTCAAACTGCACAAATCTCTTCAAGAACTACACAAATCTCTGCAGTAACTACTAAAAACTACTTGAATATGAAGGAACTACATGATTCCTGTTGATTTTCTGCTGGGATTTGCTGTTTTCACTACTTTTAATAGAGAGTTCAAAAACAGGCTCAATTCAGCGTTCAGTGCGTTTTTAACACTTCATGCTAACATGCAATCAAACTGCACAAATCTCATCAAAAACTACACAAATCTTTGCACAAACTACTCAGAACTACTTGAATATGAAGGAAGTACCTGATTCTTGTTGATTTTCTGCTGGGATTTGCTGTTTTCACTACTTTTAATACAGAGTTGAAAAACAGGCTCAATTCAGCGTAGAGTGCCTTTATGACACATAAACTTGAAGTGCAGTCAAACTGCACAAATCTCTTCAAAAACTACACAAATCTCTGCACAAACTACTCAGAACAACTTGAATATGAAGTAACTACATGATTCCTATTGATTTTCTGCTGGGATTTACTGTTTTCACTACTTTTAATACAGAGTTCAAAAATAGGCTCAATTCAGCGTTCAGTGCTTTTTTGATACTTCATGCTAACATGGAATCATACTAAACAAATCTCTTCAAAAACTGCACAAATCTCTGCACAAACTACTCAGAACTACTTGAATATGAAGGACGTACCTGATTCTTGTTGTTTTCTGCTGGGATTTGCTGATTTCACTACTTTTAATACAGAGTTCAAAAACAGGCTCAATTCAGCATTGAGTGCGTTTATGACTAACCAACTTGAAATGAAATCAAACTGCACAAATCTCTTCAAGAACTACACAAATCTCTGCAGAAACTACTAACAACTACTTGAATATGAAGGAACTACATGATTCCTGTTGATTTTCTGCTGGGATTTGCTGTTTTCACTACTTTTAATAGAGAGTTCAAAAACAGGCTCAATTCAGCGTTCAGTGCGTTTTTAACACTTCATGCTAACATGCAATCAAACTGCACAAATCTCATCAAAAACTACACAAATCTTTGCACAAACTACTCAGAACTACTTGAATATGAAGGAACTACATGATTCTTGTTGATTTTCTGCAGGGATTTCCTGATTTCGCTACTTTTAATAGAAAGTTCAAAAACAGGCTCAATTCAGCATTGGGTGCGTTTGTGACTCATCAACTTGAAATGAAATCAAAATGCACAAATCTCATCAAAAACTACACAAATCTCTGCACAAACTACTCAGAACAACTTGAATATGACGGAACTACATGATTCCTGTTGATTTTCTGCTGGGATTTGCTGTTTTCACTACTTTTAATACAGAGTTCAAAAACAGGCTCAATTCAGCGTTCAGTGCCTTTATGACACATAAACTTGAAGTGCAGTCAAACTGCACAAATCTCTTCAAAAACTACACAAATCTCTGCAGAAACTACTAAAAACTACTTGAATATGAAGGAACTACATGATTCATGTTGATTTTCTGCCCGGATTTAATGATTTCACTACATTTAATACAGAGTTGAAAAACAGGCTCAATTCAGCGTTGAGTGCCTTTATGACACATAAACTTGAAGTGCAGTCAAACTGCACAAATCTCTTCAAGAACTACACAAATCTCTGCAGTAACTACTAAAAACTACTTGAATATGAAGGAACTACATGATTCCTGTTGATTTTCTGCTGGGATTTGCTGTTTTCACTACTTTTAATAGAGAGTTAAAAAACAGGCTCAATTCAGCGTTCAGTGCGTTTTTAACACTTCATGCTAACATGCAATCAAACTGCACAAATCTCATCAAAGACTACACAAATCTTTGCACAAACTACTCAGAACTACTTGAATATGAAGGAAGTACCTGATTCTTGTTGATTTTCTGCTGGGATTTGCTGTTTTCACTACTTTTAATACAGAGTTGAAAAACAGGCTCAATTCAGCGTAGAGTGCCTTTATGACACATAAACTTGAAGTGCAGTCAAACTGCACAAATCTCTTCAAAAACTACACAAATCTCTGCACAAACTACTCAGAACTACTTGAATATGAAGGGAATACATGATTCTCGTTGATTTTCTGCTGGGATTTGCTGTTTTCACTACTTTTAATAGAGAGTTCAAAAACAGGCTCAATTCAGCGTTCAGTGCGTTTTTAACACTTCATGCTAACATGCAATCAAACTGCACAAATCTCATCAAAAACTACACAAATCTCTGCACAAACTACTCAGAACAACTTGAATATGAAGGAACTACATGATTCCTGTTGATTTTCTGCTGGGATTTGCTGTTTTCACTACTTTTAATACAGAGTTCAAAAACAGACTCAATTCAGCGTTCAGTGCCTTCATGACACATAAACTTGAAGTGCAGTCAAACTGCACAAATCTCATCAAAAACTACACAAATCTCTGCACAAACTACTCAGAACAACTTGAATATGACGGAACTACATGATACCTGTTGATTTTCTGCTGGGATTTGCTGTTTTCACTACTTTTAATACAGAGTTCAAAAACAGGCTCAATTCAGCGTTCAGTGCTTTTTTGATACTTCATGCTAACATGGAATCATACTAAACAAATCTCTTCAAAAACTGCACAAATCTCTGCCCAAACTACTCAGAACTACTTCAATATGAAGGAACTACATGATACCTGTTGATTTTCTGCTGGGATTTGCTGTTTTCACTACTTTTAATACAGAGTTCAAAAACAGGCTCAATTCAGCGTTCAGTGCGTTTTTAACACTTCATGCTAACATGCAATCAAACTGCACAAATCTCATCAAAAACTACACAAATCTCTGCACAAACTACTGAGAACAACTTGAATATGAAGGAACTACATGATTCCTGTTGATTTTCTGCTGGGATTTCCTGTTTTCACTACTTTTAATAGAGAGTTCAAAAACAGGCTCAATTCAGCGTTCAGTGCGTTTTTAACACTTCATGCTAACATGCAATCAAACTGCACAAATCTCATCAAAAACTACACAAATCTCTGCACAAACTACTCAGAACTACTTGAATATGAAGGAACTACATGATTCATGTTGATTTTCTGCCCGGATTTAATGATTTCACTACATTTAATACAGAGTTGAAAAACAGGCTCAATTCAGCGTTGAGTGCCTTTATGACACATAAACTTGAAGTGCAGTCAAACTGCACAAATCTCTTCAAAAACTACACAAATATCTGCAGAAACTACTAAAAACTACTTGAATATGAAGGAACTACATGATACTTGTTGATTTTCTGCTGGGATTTGCTGTTTTCACTACTTTTAATACAGAGTTCAAAAACAGACTCAATTCAGCGTTCAGTGCCTTCATGACACATAAATTTGAAGTGCAGTCAAACTGCACAAATCTCATCAAAAACTACACAAATCTTTGCACAAACTACTCAGAACTACTTGAATATGAAGGAACTACATGATTCCTGTTGATTTTCTTCTGGGATTTAATGATTTCACTACATTTAATACAGAGTTCAAAAACAGGCTCAATTCAGCGTTCAGTGCGTTTTTGATGCTTCATGCTAACTGCAATCAAACTGCACAAATCTCATCAAAAACTACACAAATCTCTGTAGAAACTACTAAAAACTACTTGAATATGAAGGAACTACATGATTCATGTTGATTTTCTGCCCGGATTTAATGATTTCACTACATTTAATACAGAGTTGAAAAACAGGCTCAATTCAGCGTTGAGTGCCTTTATGACACATAAACTTGAAGTGCAATCAAACTGCACAAATCTCTTCAAAAACTACACAAATCTCTGCAGAAACTACTAAAAACTACTTGAATATGAAGGAACTACATGATACCTGTTGATTTTCTGCTGGGATTTGCTGTTTTCACTACTTTTAATAGAGAGTTCAAAAACAGGCTCAATTCAGCGTTCAGTGCGTTTTTAACACTTCATGCTAACATGCAATCACACTGCACAAATCTCATCAAAAACTACACAAATCTTTGCACAAACTACTCAGAACTACTTGAATATGAAGGAACTACATGATTCTTGTTGATTTTCTGCAGGGATTTACTGATTTCGCTACTTTTAATAGAAAGTTCAAAAACAGGCTCAATTCAGCATTGGGTGCGTTTTTGACTCATCAACTTGAAAATGAAATCAAACTGCACAAATCTCATCAAAAACTACACAAATCTCTGCACAAACTACTCAGAACAACTTGAATATGAAGGAACTACATGATTCCTGTTGATTTTCTGCTGGGATTTGCTGTTTTCACTACTTTTAATAGAGAGTTCAAAAACAGGCTCAATTCAGCGTTCAGTGCGTTTTTAACACTTCATGCTAACATGCAATCAAACTGCACAAATCTCATCAAAAACTACACAAATCTCTGCACAAACTACTCAGAACTACTTGAATATGAAGGAAGTACCTGATTCTTATTGATTTTCTGCTGGGATTTGCTGTTTTCACTACTTTTAATACAGAGTTCAAAAACAGGCTCAATTCAGCGTTCAGTGACTTTATGACACATAAACTTGAAGTGCAGTCAAACTGCACAAATCTCTTCAAAAACTACACAAATCTCTGCAGAAACTACTAAAAACTACTTGAATATGAAGGAACTACATGATTCATGTTGATTTTCTGCCCGGATTTAATGATTTCACTACATTTAATACAGAGTTGAAAAACAGGCTCAATTCAGCGTTGAGTGCCTTTATGACACATAAACTTGAAGTGCAGTCAAACTGCACAAATCTCATCAAAAACTACACAAATCTCTGCACAAACTACTCAGAATTACTTGAATATGAAGGGAATACATGATTCTCGTTGATTTTCTGCTGGGATTTGCTGTTTTTACTACTTTTAATACAGAGTTCAAAAACAGGCTCAATTCAGCGTTCAATGCGTTTTTGATACTTCATGCTAACTTGTAATCAAACTGCACAAATCTCATCAAAAACTACACAAATCTCTGCACAAACTACTCAGAACCACTTGAATATGAAGGAACTACATGATTCCTGTTGATTTTCTTCTGGGATTTAATGATTTCCTTACATTTAATACAGAGTTGAAAAACAGGCTCAATTCAGCGTTCAATGCGTTTTTGATACTTCATGCTAACTTGCAATCAAACTGCACAAATCTCATCAAAACTACACAAATCTCTGCACAAACTACTCAGAACTACTTGAATATGAAGGAAGTACCTGATTCTTGTTGATTTTCTGCTGGGATTTGCTGTTTTCACTACTTTTAATACAGAGTTCAAAAACAAGCTCAATTCAGCATTGGGTGCGTTTGTGACTCATCAACTTGAAATGAAATCAAACTGCGCAAATCTCATCAAAAACTACACAAATCTCTGCACAAACTACTCAGAACTACTTGAATATGAAGGAACTACATGATTCCTGTTGATTTTCTGCTGGGATTTGCTGTTTTCACTACTTTTAATAGAGAGGTCAAAAACAGGCTCAATTCAGCGTTCAGTGCGTTTTTAACACTTCATGCTAACATGCAATCAAACTGCACAAATCTCATCAAAAACTACACAAATCTCTGCACAAACTACTCAGAATTACTTGAATATGAAGAAAGTACCTGATTCTTGTTGATTTTCTGCTGGGATTTGCTGTTTTCACTACTTTTAATACAGAGTTCAAAAACAGGCTCAATTTAGCGTGCAGTGCGTTTTTGACACTTCATGCTAACATGCAATCAAACTGCACAAATCTCATCAAAAACTACACAAATCTCTGCACAAACTACTCAGAACTACTTGAATATGAAGGGAATACATGATTCTCGTTGATTTTCTGCTGGGATTTGCTGTTTTTACTACATTTAATACAGAGTTGAAAAACAGGCTCAATTCAGCGTTGAGTGCCTTTATGACACATAAACTTGAAGTGCAGTCAAACTTCACAAATCTCATCAAAAACTACACAAATCTCTGCACAAACTACTCAGAACAACTTGAATATGAAGGAACTACATGATTCCTATTGATTTTCTGCTGGGATTTGCTGTTTTCACTACTTTTAATACAGAGTTCAAAAACAGGCTCAATTTAGCGTGCAGTGCGTTTTTGACACTTCATGCTAACATGCAATCAAACTGCACAAATCTCATCAAAAACTACACAAATCTCTGCACAAACTACTCAGAACTACTTGAATATGAAGGGAATACATGATTCTCGTTGATTTTCTGCTGGGATTTGCTGTTTTTACTACATTTAATACAGAGTTGAAAAACAGGCTCAATTCAGCGTTGAGTGCCTTTATGACACATAAACTTGAAGTGCAGTCAAACTTCACAAATCTCATCAAAAACTACACAAGTCTCTGCACAAACTACTCAGAACAACTTGAATATGAAGGAACTACATGATTCCTATTGATTTTCTGCTGGGATTTACTGTTTTCACTACTTTTAATACAGAGTTCAAAAATAGCCTCAATTCAGCGTTCAGTGTTTTTTTGATACTTCATGCTAACATGGAATCATACTAAACAAATCTCTTCAAAAACTGCACAAATCTCTGCACAAACTACTCAGAACTACTTGAATATGAAGGACGTACCTGATTCTTGTTGTTTTCTGCTGGGATTTGCTGTTTTCACTACTTTTAATACAGAGTTCAAAAACAGGCTCAATTCAGCATTGAGTGCGTTTATGACTAACCAACTTGAAATGAAATCAAACTGCACAAATCTCTGCACAAACTACTCAGAACTACTTGAATATGAAGGAACTACATGATTCTTGTTGATTTTCTACTGGGATTTGCTGTTTTCACTACTTTTAGTACAGAGTTCAAAAACAGGCTCAATTCAGCGTTCAGTGCGTTTTTGACACTTCATGCTAACATGCAATCAAACTGCACAAATCTCATCAAAAACTACACAAATCTCTGCACAAACTACTCAGAACCACTTGAATATGAAGGAACTACATGATTCCTGTTGATTTTCTGCTGGGATTTGCTGTTTTCACTACTTTTAGTACAGAGTTCAAAAACAGGCTCAATTCAGCGTTCAATGCGTTTTTGATACTTCATGCTAACTTGTAATCAAACTGCACAAATCTCATCAAAAACTACACAAATCTCTGCACAAACTACTCAGAACAACTTGAATATGAAGGAACTACATGATTCCTGTTGATTTTCTGCTGGGATTTGCTGTTTTCACTACTTTTAATAGAGAGTTCAAAAACAGGCTCAATTCAGCGTTCAGTGCGTTTTTAACACTTCATGCTAACATGCAATCAAACTGCACAAATCTCATCAAAAACTACACAAATCTCTGCACAAACTACTCAGAACCACTTGAATATGAAGGAACTACATGATTCCTGTTGATTTTCTACTGGGATTTGCTGTTTTCACTACTTTTAGTACAGAGTTCAAAAACAGGCTCAATTCAGCGTTCAGTGCGTTTTTGACACTTCATGCTAACATGCAATCAAACTGCACAAATCTCATCAAAAACTACACAAATCTCTGCACAAACTACTCAGAACAACTTGAATATGAAGGAACTACATGATTCCTGTTGATTTTCTGCTGGGATTTGCTGTTTTCACTACTTTTAATAGAGAGTTCAAAAACAGGCTCAATTCAGCGTTCAGTGCGTTTTTAACACTTCATGCTAACATGCAATCAAACTGCACAAATCTCATCAAAAACTACACAAATCTCTGCACAAACTACTCAGAACTACTTGAATATGAAGGAACTACATGATTCCTGTTGATTTTCTTCTGGGATTTAATGATTTCACTACATTTAATACAGAGTTCAAAAACAGGCTCAATTCAGCGTTCAGTGCGTTTTTGATGCTTCATGCTAACTGCAATCAAACTGCACAAATCTCATCAAAAACTACACAAATCTCTGCACAAACTACTCAGAACTACTTGAATATGAAGGAACTACATGATTCCTGTTGATTTTCTTCTGGGATTTAATGATTTCACTACATTTAATACAGAGTTCAAAAACAGACTCAATTCAGCGTTCAGTGCCTTTATGACACATAAACTTGAAGTGCAGTCAAACTGCACAAATCTCTTCAAGAACTACACAAATCTCTGCAGAAACTACTAAAAACTACTTGAATATGAAGGAACTACATGATTCCTGTTGATTTTCTGCTGGGATTTGCTGTTTTCACTACTTTTAATATAGAGTTCAAAAACAGGCTCAATTCAGCGTTCAGTGCGTTTTTAACACTTCATGCTAACATGCAATCAAACTGCACAAATCTCATCAAAAACTACACAAATCTCTGCACAAACTACTCAGAACAACTTGAATATGACGGAACTACATGATTCCTGTTGATTTTCTGCTGGGATTTGCTGTTTTCACTACTTTTAATACAGAGTTCAAAAACAGGCTCAATTCAGCGTTCAGTGCCTTTATGACACATAAACTTGAAGTGCAGTCAAACTGCACAAATCTCTTCAAAAACTACAGAAATCTCTGCAGAAACTACTAAAAACTACTTGAATATGAAGGAACTACATGATTCATGTTGATTTTCTGCCCGGATTTAATGATTTCACTACTTTTAATACAGAGTTGAAAAACAGGCTCAATTCAGCGTTGAGTGCCTTTATGACACATAAACTTGAAGTGCAGTCAAACTGCACAAATCTCTTCAAAAACTACACAAATCTCTGCACAAACTACTCAGAACAACTTGAATATGAAGGAACTACATGATTCCTGTTGATTTTCTGCTGGGATTTGCTGTTTTCACTACTTTTAATACAGAGTTCAAAAACAGACTCAATTCAGCGTTCAGTGCCTTCATGACACATAAACTTGAAGTGCAGTCAAACTGCACAAATCTCATCAAAAACTACACAAATCTCTGCACAAACTACTCAGAACTACTTGAATATGAAGGGAATACATGATTCTCGTTGATTTTCTGCTGGGATTTGCTGTTTTCACTACTTTTAATAGAGAGTTCAAAAACAGGCTCAATTCAGCGTTCAGTGCGTTTTTAACACTTCATGCTAACATGCAATCAAACTGCACAAATCTCATCAAAAACTACACAAATCTCTGCACAAACTACTCAGAACTACTTGAATATGAAGGAACTACATGATTCATGTTGATTTTCTGCCCGGATTTAATGATTTCACTACATTTAATACAGAGTTCAAAAACAGGCTCAATTCAGCGTTCAGTACGTTTTTGATACTTCATGCTAACATGGAATCATACTAAACAAATCTCTTCAAAAACTGCACAAATCTCTGCACAAACTACTCAGAACAACTTGAATATGAAGGAACTACATGATTCCTATTGATTTTCTGCTGGGATTTGTTGTTTTCACTACTTTTAATAGAGAGTTCAAAAACAGGCTCAATTCAGCGTTCAGTGCGTTTTTAACACTTCATGCTAACATGCAATCAAACTGCACAAATCTCATCAAAAACTACACAAATCTCTGCACAAACTACTCAGAACAACTTGAATATGACGGAACTACATGATTCCTGTTGATTTTCTGCTGGGATTTGCTGTTTTCACTACTTTTAATACAGAGTTCAAAAACAGGCTCAATTCAGCGTTCAGTGCCTTTATGACACATAAACTTGAAGTGCAGTCAAACTGCACAAATCTCTTCAAAAACTACAGAAATCTCTGCAGAAACTACTAAAAACTACTTGAATATGAAGGAACTACATGATTCATGTTGATTTTCTGCCCGGATTTAATGATTTCACTACTTTTAATACAGAGTTGAAAAACAGGCTCAATTCAGCGTTGAGTGCCTTTATGACACATAAACTTGAAGTGCAGTCAAACTGCACAAATCTCTTCAAAAACTACACAAATCTCTGCACAAACTACTCAGAACAACTTGAATATGAAGGAACTACATGATTCCTGTTGATTTTCTGCTGGGATTTGCTGTTTTCACTACTTTTAATACAGAGTTCAAAAACAGACTCAATTCAGCGTTCAGTGCCTTCATGACACATAAACTTGAAGTGCAGTCAAACTGCACAAATCTCATCAAAAACTACACAAATCTCTGCACAAACTACTCAGAACTACTTGAATATGAAGGGAATACATGATTCTCGTTGATTTTCTGCTGGGATTTGCTGTTTTCACTACTTTTAATAGAGAGTTCAAAAACAGGCTCAATTCAGCGTTCAGTGCGTTTTTAACACTTCATGCTAACATGCAATCAAACTGCACAAATCTCATCAAAAACTACACAAATCTCTGCACAAACTACTCAGAACAACTTGAATATGAAGGAACTACATGATTCCTGTTGATTTTCTGCTGGGATTTGCTGTTTCACTACTTTTAATAGAGAGTTCAAAAACAGGCTCAATTCAGCGTTCAGTGCGTTTTTAACACTTCATGCTAACATGCAATCAAACTGCACAAATCTCATCAAAAACTACACAAATCTCTGCACAAACTACTCAGAACTACTTGAATATGAAGGAACTACATGATTCATGTTGATTTTCTGCCCGGATTTAATGATTTCACTACATTTAATACAGAGTTGAAAAACAGGCTCAATTCAGCGTTCAGTACGTTTTTGATACTTCATGCTAACATGGAATCATACTAAACAAATCTCATCAAAAACTACACAAATCTCTGCACAAACTACTCAGAACAACTTGAATATGAAGGAACTACATGATTCCTGTTGATTTTCTGCTGGGATTTGCTGTTTTCACTACTTTTAATACAGAGTTCAAAAACAGGCTCAATTCAGCGTTCAGTGCGTTTTTAACACTTCATGCTAACATGCAATCAAACTGCACAAATCTCATCAAAAACTACACAAATCTCTGCACAAACTACTCAGAACAACTTGAATATGAAGGAACTACATGATTCCTATTGATTTTCTGCTGGGATTTGTTGTTTTCACTACTTTTAATAGAGAGTTCAAAAACAGGCTCAATTCAGTGTTCAGTGCGTTTTTAACACTTCATGCTAACATGCAATCAAACTGCACAAATCTCATCAAAAACTACACAAATCTTTGCACAAACTACTCAGAACTACTTGAATATGAAGGAACTACATGATTCTTGTTGATTTTCTGCTGGGATTTGCTGTTTTCACTACTTTTAATAGAGAGTTCAAAAACAGGCTCAATTCAGCGTTCAGTGCGTTTTTAACACTTCATGCTAACATGCAATCAAACTGCACAAATCTCATCAAAAACTACACAAATCTCTGCACAAACTACTCAGAACTACTTGAATATGAAGGAAGTACCTGATTCTTGTTGATTTTCTGCTGGGATTTGCTGTTTTCACTACTTTTAATACAGAGTTCAAAAACAGGCTCAATTCAGCGTTCAGTGCCTTTATGACACATAAACTTGAAGTGCAGTCAAAATGCACAAATCTCTTCAAAAACTACACAAATCTCTGCAGAAACTACTTAAAAATTACTTGAATATGAAGGAACTACATGATTCATGTTGATTTTCTGCCCGGATTTAATGATTTCACTACATTTAATACAGAGTTCAAAAACAGACTCAATTCAGCGTTCAGTGCCTTTATGACACATAAACTTGAAGTGCAGTCAAACTGCACAAATCTCTTCAAGAACTACACAAATCTCTGCAGAAACTACTAAAAACTACTTGAATATGAAGGAACTACATGATTCCTGTTGATTTTCTGCTGGGATTTGCTGTTTTCACTACTTTTAATATAGAGTTCAAAAACAGGCTCAATTCAGCGTTCAGTGCGTTTTTAACACTTCATGCTAACATGCAATCAAACTGCACAAATCTCATCAAAAACTACACAAATCTCTGCACAAACTACTCAGAACAACTTGAATATGACGGAACTACATGATTCCTGTTGATTTTCTGCTGGGATTTGCTGTTTTCACTACTTTTAATACAGAGTTCAAAAACAGGCTCAATTCAGCGTTCAGTGCCTTTATGACACATAAACTTGAAGTGCAGTCAAACTGCACAAATCTCTTCAAAAACTACAGAAATCTCTGCAGAAACTACTAAAAACTACTTGAATATGAAGGAACTACATGATTCATGTTGATTTTCTGCCCGGATTTAATGATTTCACTACTTTTAATACAGAGTTGAAAAACAGGCTCAATTCAGCGTTGAGTGCCTTTATGACACATAAACTTGAAGTGCAGTCAAACTGCACAAATCTCTTCAAAAACTACACAAATCTCTGCACAAACTACTCAGAACAACTTGAATATGAAGGAACTACATGATTCCTGTTGATTTTCTGCTGGGATTTGCTGTTTTCACTACTTTTAATACAGAGTTCAAAAACAGACTCAATTCAGCGTTCAGTGCCTTCATGACACATAAACTTGAAGTGCAGTCAAACTGCACAAATCTCATCAAAAACTACACAAATCTCTGCACAAACTACTCAGAACTACTTGAATATGAAGGGAATACATGATTCTCGTTGATTTTCTGCTGGGATTTGCTGTTTTCACTACTTTTAATAGAGAGTTCAAAAACAGGCTCAATTCAGCGTTCAGTGCGTTTTTAACACTTCATGCTAACATGCAATCAAACTGCACAAATCTCATCAAAAACTACACAAATCTCTGCACAAACTACACAAATCTCTGCACAAACTACTCAGAACAACTTGAATATGAAGGAACTACATGATTCCTGTTGATTTTCTGCTGGGATTTGCTGTTTCACTACTTTTAATAGAGAGTTCAAAAACAGGCTCAATTCAGCGTTCAGTGCGTTTTTAACACTTCATGCTAACATGCAATCAAACTGCACAAATCTCATCAAAAACTACACAAATCTCTGCACAAACTACTCAGAACTACTTGAATATGAAGGAAGTACCTGATTCTTGTTGATTTTCTGCAGGGATTTCCTGATTTCGCTACTTTTAATAGAAAGTTCAAAAACAGGCTCAATTCAGCATTGGGTGCGTTTGTGACTCATCAACTTGAAATGAAATCAAAATGCACAAATCTCATCAAAAACTACACAAATCTCTGCACAAACTACTCAGAACTACTTCAATATGAAGGAACTACATGATACCTGTTGATTTTCTGCTGGGATTTGCTGTTTTCACTACTTTTAATACAGAGTTCAAAAACAGGCTCAATTCAGCGTTCAGTACGTTTTTGATACTTCATGCTAACATGGAATCATATTAAACAAATCTCTTCAAAAACTGCACAAATCTCTGCACAAACTACTCAGAACTACTTGAATATGAAGGGAATACATGATTCTCGTTGATTTTCTGCTGGGATTTGCTGTTTTCACTACTTTTAATATAGAGTTCAAAAACAGGCTCAATTCAGCGTTCAGTGCGTTTTTAACACTTCATGCTAACATGCAATCAAACTGCACAAATCTCATCAAAAACTACACAAATCTCTGCACAAACTACTCAGAACTACTTGAATATGAAGGAACTACATGATTCATGTTGATTTTCTGCCCGGATTTAATGATTTCACTACATTTAATACAGAGTTCAAAAACAGGCTCAATTCAGCGTTGAGTGCCTTTATGACACATAAACTTGAAGTGCAGTCAAACTGCACAAATCTCTTCAAAAACTACACAAATCTCTGCACAAACTACTCAGAACAACTTGAATATGAAGGAACTACATGATTCCTGTTGATTTTCTGCTGGGATTTGCTGTTTTCAATACTTTTAATACAGAGTTCAAAAACAGGCTCAATTCAGCGTTCAGTGCCTTTATGACACATAAACTTGAAGTGCAGTCAAAATGCACAAATCTCTTCAAAAACTACACAAATCTCTGCAGAAACTACTAAAAACTACTTGAATATGAAGGAACTACATGATTCATGTTGATTTTCTGCCCGGATTTAATGATTTCACTACATTTAATACAGAGTTGAAAAACAGGCTCAATTCAGCGTTGAGTGCCTTTATGACACATAAACTTGAAGTGCAGTCAAACTGCACGAATCTCTTCAAGAACTACACAAATCTCTGCAGAAACTACTAAAAACTACTTGAATATGAAGGAACTACATGATTCCTGTTGATTTTCTGCTGGGATTTGCTGTTTTCACTACTTTTAATAGAGACTTCAAAAACAGGCTCAATTCAGCGTTCAGTGCGTTTTTAACACTTCATGCTAACATGCAATCAAACTGCACAAATCTCATCAAAAACTACACAAATCTCTGCACAAACTACTCAGAACAACTTCAATATGAAGGAACTACATGATTCCTGCTGATTTTCTGCTGGGATTTGCTGTTTTCACTACTTTTAATACAGAGTTCAAAAACAGACTCAATTCAGCGTTCAGTGCCTTCATGACACATAAACTTGAAGTGTAGTCAAACTGCACAAATCTCATCAAAAACTACACAAATCTTTGCACAAACTACTCAGAACTACTTGAATATGAAGGAACTACATGATTCTTGTTGATTTTCTGCAGGGATTTGCTGATTTCGCTACTTTTAATAGAAAGTTCAAAAACAGGCTCAATTCAGCATTGGGTGCGTTTGTGACACATCAACTTGAAATGAAATCAAAATGCACAAATCTCATCAAAAACTACACAAATCTCTGCACAAACTACTCAGAACAACTTGAATATGACGGAACTACATGATTCCTGTTGATTTTCTGCTGGGAATTGCTGTTTTCACTACTTTTAATACAGAGTTCAAAAACAGGCTCAATTCAGCGTTCAGTGCGTTTTTGACACTTCATGCTAACATGCAATCAAACTGCACAAATCTCATCAAAAACTACACAAATCTCTGCACAAACTACTCAGAACAACTTGAATATGAAGGAACTACATGATTCCTATTGTGATTTTCTGCAGGGATTTACTGTTTTCACTACTTTTAATACAGAGTTCAAAAACAGGCTCAATTCAGCGTTCATTGCTTTTTTGATACTTCATGCTAACATGGAATCATACTAAACAAATCTCTTCAAAAACTGCACAAATCTCTGCCCAAACTACTCAGAACTACTTCAATATGAAGGAACTACATGATACCTGTTGATTTTCTGCTGGGATTTGCTGTTTTCACTACTTTTAATACAGAGTTCAAAAACAGGCTCAATTCAGCGTTCAGTACGTTTTTGATACTTCATGCTAACATGGAATCATACTAAACAAATCTCTTCAAAAACTGCACAAATCTCTGCACAAACTACTCAGAACAACTTGAATATGAAGGAACTACATGATTCCTATTGATTTTCTGCTGGGATTTGTTGTTTTCACTACTTTTAATAGAGAGTTCAAAAACAGGCTCAATTCAGCGTTCAGTGCGTTTTTAACACTTCATGCTAACATGCAATCAAACTGCACAAATCTCATCAAAAACTACACAAATCTCTGCACAAACTACTCAGAACAACTTGAATATGACGGAACTACATGATTCCTGTTGATTTTCTGCTGGGATTTGCTGTTTTCACTACTTTTAATACAGAGTTCAAAAACAGGCTCAATTCAGCGTTCAGTGCCTTTATGACACATAAACTTGAAGTGCAGTCAAACTGCACAAATCTCTTCAAAAACTACAGAAATCTCTGCAGAAACTACTAAAAACTACTTGAATATGAAGGAACTACATGATTCATGTTGATTTTCTGCCCGGATTTAATGATTTCACTACTTTTAATACAGAGTTGAAAAACAGGCTCAATTCAGCGTTGAGTGCCTTTATGACACATAAACTTGAAGTGCAGTCAAACTGCACAAATCTCTTCAAAAACGACACAAATCTCTGCACAAACTACTCAGAACAACTTGAATATGAAGGAACTACATGATTCCTGTTGATTTTCTGCTGGGATTTGCTGTTTTCACTACTTTTAATACAGAGTTCAAAAACAGACTCAATTCAGCGTTCAGTGCCTTCATGACACATAAACTTGAAGTGCAGTCAAACTGCACAAATCTCTTCAAAAACTACACAAATCTCTGCACAAACTACTCAGAACAACTTGAATATGAAGGAACTACATGATTCCTGTTGATTTTCTGCTGGGATTTGCTGTTTTCACTACTTTTAATACAGAGTTCAAAAACAGACTCAATTCAGCGTTCAGTGCCTTCATGACACATAAACTTGAAGTGCAGTCAAACTGCACAAATCTCATCAAAAACTACACAAATCTCTGCACAAACTACTCAGAACTACTTGAATATGAAGGGAATACATGATTCTCGTTGATTTTCTGCTGGGATTTGCTGTTTTCACTACTTTTAATAGAGAGTTCAAAAACAGGCTCAATTCAGCGTTCAGTGCGTTTTTAACACTTCATGCTAACATGCAATCAAACTGCACAAATCTCATCAAAAACTACACAAATCTCTGCACAAACTACTCAGAACAACTTGAATATGAAGGAACTACATGATTCCTATTGATTTTCTGCTGGGATTTGTTGTTTTCACTACTTTTAATAGAGAGTTCAAAAACAGGCTCAATTCAGTGTTCAGTGCGTTTTTAACACTTCATGCTAACATGCAATCAAACTGCACAAATCTCATCAAAAACTACACAAATCTTTGCACAAACTACTCAGAACTACTTGAATATGAAGGAACTACATGATTCTTGTTGATTTTCTGCTGGGATTTGCTGTTTTCACTACTTTTAATAGAGAGTTCAAAAACAGGCTCAATTCAGCGTTCAGTGCGTTTTTAACACTTCATGCTAACATGCAATCAAACTGCACAAATCTCATCAAAAACTACACAAATCTCTGCACAAACTACTCAGAACTACTTGAATATGAAGGAAGTACCTGATTCTTGTTGATTTTCTGCTGGGATTTGCTGTTTTCACTACTTTTAATACAGAGTTCAAAAACAGGCTCAATTCAGCGTTCAGTGCCTTTATGACACATAAACTTGAAGTGCAGTCAAAATGCACAAATCTCTTCAAAAACTACACAAATCTCTGCAGAAACTACTTAAAAATTACTTGAATATGAAGGAACTACATGATTCATGTTGATTTTCTGCCCGGATTTAATGATTTCACTACATTTAATACAGAGTTGAAAAACAGGCTCAATTCAGCGTTGAGTGCCTTTATGACACATAAACTTGAAGTGCAGTCAAACTGCACAAATCTCTTCAAGAACTACACAAATCTCTGCAGAAACTACTAAAAACTACTTGAATATGAAGGAACTACATGATTCCTGTTGATTTTCTGCTGGGATTTGCTGTTTTCACTACTTTTAATAGAGACTTCAAAAACAGGCTCAATTCAGCGTTCAGTGCGTTTTTAACACTTCATGCTAACATGCAATCAAACTGCACAAATCTCATCAAAAACTACACAAATCTCTGCACAAACTACTCAGAACAACTTCAATATGAAGGAACTACATGATTCCTGCTGATTTTCTGCTGGGATTTGCTGTTTTCACTACTTTTAATACAGAGTTCAAAAACAGACTCAATTCAGCGTTCAGTGCCTTCATGACACATAAACTTGAAGTGTAGTCAAACTGCACAAATCTCATCAAAAACTACACAAATCTTTGCACAAACTACTCAGAACTACTTGAATATGAAGGAACTACATGATTCATGTTGATTTTCTGCAGGGATTTGCTGATTTCGCTACTTTTAATAGAAAGTTCAAAAACAGGCTCAATTCAGCATTGGGTGCGTTTGTGACACATCAACTTGAAATGAAATCAAAATGCACAAATCTCATCAAAAACTACACAAATCTCTGCACAAACTACTCAGAACAACTTGAATATGACGGAACTACATGATTCCTGTTGATTTTCTGCTGGGAATTGCTGTTTTCACTACTTTTAATACAGAGTTCAAAAACAGGCTCAATTCAGCGTTCAGTGCGTTTTTGACACTTCATGCTAACATGCAATCAAACTGCACAAATCTCATCAAAAACTACACAAATCTCTGCACAAACTACTCAGAACAACTTGAATATGAAGGAACTACATGATTCCTATTGTGATTTTCTGCAGGGATTTACTGTTTTCACTACTTTTAATACAGAGTTCAAAAACAGGCTCAATTCAGCGTTCATTGCTTTTTTGATACTTCATGCTAACATGGAATCATACTAAACAAATCTCTTCAAAAACTGCACAAATCTCTGCCCAAACTACTCAGAACTACTTCAATATGAAGGAACTACATGATACCTGTTGATTTTCTGCTGGGATTTGCTGTTTTCACTACTTTTAATACAGAGTTCAAAAACAGGCTCAATTCAGCGTTCAGTACGTTTTTGATACTTCATGCTAACATGGAATCATACTAAACAAATCTCTTCAAAAACTGCACAAATCTCTGCACAAACTACTCAGAACAACTTGAATATGAAGGAACTACATGATTCCTATTGATTTTCTGCTGGGATTTGTTGTTTTCACTACTTTTAATAGAGAGTTCAAAAACAGGCTCAATTCAGCGTTCAGTGCGTTTTTAACACTTCATGCTAACATGCAATCAAACTGCACAAATCTCATCAAAAACTACACAAATCTCTGCACAAACTACTCAGAACAACTTGAATATGACGGAACTACATGATTCCTGTTGATTTTCTGCTGGGATTTGCTGTTTTCACTACTTTTAATACAGAGTTCAAAAACAGGCTCAATTCAGCGTTCAGTGCCTTTATGACACATAAACTTGAAGTGCAGTCAAACTGCACAAATCTCTTCAAAAACTACAGAAATCTCTGCAGAAACTACTAAAAACTACTTGAATATGAAGGAACTACATGATTCATGTTGATTTTCTGCCCGGATTTAATGATTTCACTACTTTTAATACAGAGTTGAAAAACAGGCTCAATTCAGCGTTGAGTGCCTTTATGACACATAAACTTGAAGTGCAGTCAAACTGCACAAATCTCTTCAAAAACTACACAAATCTCTGCACAAACTACTCAGAACAACTTGAATATGAAGGAACTACATGATTCCTGTTGATTTTCTGCTGGGATTTGCTGTTTTCACTACTTTTAATACAGAGTTCAAAAACAGACTCAATTCAGCGTTCAGTGCCTTCATGACACATAAACTTGAAGTGCAGTCAAACTGCACAAATCTCATCAAAAACTACACAAATCTCTGCACAAACTACTCAGAACTACTTGAATATGAAGGGAATACATGATTCTCGTTGATTTTCTGCTGGGATTTGCTGTTTTCACTACTTTTAATAGAGAGTTCAAAAACAGGCTCAATTCAGCGTTCAGTGCGTTTTTAACACTTCATGCTAACATGCAATCAAACTGCACAAATCTCATCAAAAACTACACAAATCTCTGCACAAACTACTCAGAACAACTTGAATATGAAGGAACTACATGATTCCTGTTGATTTTCTGCTGGGATTTGCTGTTTCACTACTTTTAATAGAGAGTTCAAAAACAGGCTCAATTCAGCGTTCAGTGCGTTTTTAACACTTCATGCTAACATGCAATCAAACTGCACAAATCTCATCAAAAACTACACAAATCTCTGCACAAACTACTCAGAACTACTTGAATATGAAGGAACTACATGATTCATGTTGATTTTCTGCCCGGATTTAATGATTTCACTACATTTAATACAGAGTTGAAAAACAGGCTCAATTCAGCGTTCAGTACGTTTTTGATACTTCATGCTAACATGGAATCATACTAAACAAATCTCATCAAAAACTACACAAATCTCTGCACAAACTACTCAGAACAACTTGAATATGAAGGAACTACATGATTCCTGTTGATTTTCTGCTGGGATTTGCTGTTTTCACTACTTTTAATATAGAGTTCAAAAACAGGCTCAATTCAGCGTTCAGTGCGTTTTTAACACTTCATGCTAACATGCAATCAAACTGCACAAATCTCATCAAAAACTACACAAATCTCTGCACAAACTACTCAGAACTACTTGAATATGAAGGAAGTACCTGATTCTTGTTGATTTTCTGCTGGGATTTGCTGTTTTCACTACTTTTAATACAGAGTTCAAAAACAGGCTCAATTCAGCGTTCAGTGCCTTTATGACACATAAACTTGAAGTGCAGTCAAAATGCACAAATCTCTTCAAAAACTACACAAATCTCTGCAGAAACTACTTAAAAATTACTTGAATATGAAGGAACTACATGATTCATGTTGATTTTCTGCCCGGATTTAATGATTTCACTACATTTAATACAGAGTTGAAAAACAGGCTCAATTCAGCGTTGAGTGCCTTTATGACACATAAACTTGAAGTGCAGTCAAACTGCACAAATCTCTTCAAGAACTACACAAATCTCTGCAGAAACTACTAAAAACTACTTGAATATGAAGGAACTACATGATTCCTGTTGATTTTCTGCTGGGATTTGCTGTTTTCACTACTTTTAATAGAGACTTCAAAAACAGGCTCAATTCAGCGTTCAGTGCGTTTTTAACACTTCATGCTAACATGCAATCAAACTGCACAAATCTCATCAAAAACTACACAAATCTCTGCACAAACTACTCAGAACAACTTCAATATGAAGGAACTACATGATTCCTGCTGATTTTCTGCTGGGATTTGCTGTTTTCACTACTTTTAATACAGAGTTCAAAAACAGACTCAATTCAGCGTTCAGTGCCTTCATGACACATAAACTTGAAGTGTAGTCAAACTGCACAAATCTCATCAAAAACTACACAAATCTTTGCACAAACTACTCAGAACTACTTGAATATGAAGGAACTACATGATTCTTGTTGATTTTCTGCAGGGATTTGCTGATTTCGCTACTTTTAATAGAAAGTTCAAAAACAGGCTCAATTCAGCATTGGGTGCGTTTGTGACACATCAACTTGAAATGAAATCAAAATGCACAAATCTCATCAAAAACTACACAAATCTCTGCACAAACTACTCAGAACAACTTGAATATGACGGAACTACATGATTCCTGTTGATTTTCTGCTGGGAATTGCTGTTTTCACTACTTTTAATACAGAGTTCAAAAACAGGCTCAATTCAGCGTTCAGTGCGTTTTTGACACTTCATGCTAACATGCAATCAAACTGCACAAATCTCATCAAAAACTACACAAATCTCTGCACAAACTACTCAGAACAACTTGAATATGAAGGAACTACATGATTCCTATTGTGATTTTCTGCAGGGATTTACTGTTTTCACTACTTTTAATACAGAGTTCAAAAACAGGCTCAATTCAGCGTTCATTGCTTTTTTGATACTTCATGCTAACATGGAATCATACTAAACAAATCTCTTCAAAAACTGCACAAATCTCTGCCCAAACTACTCAGAACTACTTCAATATGAAGGAACTACATGATACCTGTTGATTTTCTGCTGGGATTTGCTGTTTTCACTACTTTTAATACAGAGTTCAAAAACAGGCTCAATTCAGCGTTCAGTACGTTTTTGATACTTCATGCTAACATGGAATCATACTAAACAAATCTCTTCAAAAACTGCACAAATCTCTGCACAAACTACTCAGAACAACTTGAATATGAAGGAACTACATGATTCCTATTGATTTTCTGCTGGGATTTGTTGTTTTCACTACTTTTAATAGAGAGTTCAAAAACAGGCTCAATTCAGCGTTCAGTGCGTTTTTAACACTTCATGCTAACATGCAATCAAACTGCACAAATCTCATCAAAAACTACACAAATCTTTGCACAAACTACTCAGAACTACTTGAATATGAAGGAACTACATGATTCTTGTTGATTTTCTGCAGGGATTTGCTGATTTCGCTACTTTTAATAGAAAGTTCAAAAACAGGCTCAATTCAGCATTGGGTGCGTTTGTGACTCATCAACTTGAAATGAAATCAAAATGCACAAATCTCATCAAAAACTACACAAATCTCTGCACAAACTACTCAGAACAACTTGAATATGAAGGAACTACATGATTCCTATTGTGATTTTCTGCTGGGATTTACTGTTTTCAGTACTTTTAATACAGAGTTCAAAAACAGGCTCAATTCAGCGTTCAGTGCTTTTTTGATACTTCATGCTAACATGGAATCATACTAAACAAATCTCTTCAAAAACTGCACAAATCTCTGCCCAAACTACTCAGAACTACTTCAATATGAAGGAACTACATGATACCTGTTGATTTTCTGCTGGGATTTGCTGTTTTCACTACTTTTAATACAGAGTTCAAAAACAGGCTCAATTCAGCGTTCAGTACGTTTTTGATACTTCATGCTAACATGGAATCATATTAAACAAATCTCTTCAAAAACTGCACAAATCTCTGCACAAACTACTCAGAACTACTTGAATATGAAGGAACTACATGATTCCTGTTGATTTTCTGCTGGGATTTGCTGTTTTCACTACTTTTAATACAGAGTTCAAAAACAGGCTCAATTCAGCGTTCAGTGCCTTTATGACACATAAACTTGAAGTGCAGTCAAACTGCACAAATCTCTTCAAAAACTACACAAATCTCTGCAGGAACTACTAAAAACTACTTGAATATGAAGGAACTACATGATTCATGTTGATTTTCTGCCCGGATTTAATGATTTCACTACTTTTAATACAAAGTTGAAAAACAGGCTCAATTCAGCGTTGAGTGCCTTTATGACACATAAACTTGAAGTGCAGTCAAACTGCACAAATCTCTTCAAAAACTACACAAATCTCTGCACAAACTACTCAGAACAACTTGAATATGAAGGAACTACATGATTCCTGTTGATTTTCTGCTGGGATTTGCTGTTTTCACTACTTTTAATACAGAGTTCAAAAACAGACTCAATTCAGCGTTCAGTGCCTTCATGACACATAAACTTGACGTGCAGTCAAACTGCACAAATCTCATCAAAAACTACACAAATCTCTGCACAAACTACTCAGAACTACTTGAATATGAAGGGAATACATGATTCTCGTTGATTTTCTGCTGGGATTTGCTGTTTTCACTACTTTTAATAGAGAGTTCAAAAACAGGCTCAATTCAGCGTTCAGTGCGTTTTTAACACTTCATGCTAACATGCAATCAAACTGCACAAATCTCATCAAAAACTACACAAATCTCTGCACAAACTACTCAGAACAACTTGAATATGAAGGAACTACATGATTCCTGTTGATTTTCTGCTGGGATTTGCTGTTTTCACTACTTTTAATAGAGAGTTCAAAAACAGGCTCAATTCAGCGTTCAGTGCGTTTTTAACACTTCATGCTAACATGCAATCAAACTGCACAAATCTCATCAAAAACTACACAAATCTCTGCACAAACTACTCAGAACTACTTGAATATGAAGGAACTACATGATTCCTGTTGATTTTTTTCTGGGATTTAATGATTTCACTACATTTAATACAGAGTTCAAAAACAGGCTCAATTCAGCGTTCAGTGCTTTTTTGATGCTTCATGCTAACTGCAATCAAACTGCACAAATCTCATCAAAAACTACACAAATCTCTGCAGAAACTACTAAAAACTACTTGAATATGAAGGAACTACATGATACCTGTTGATTTTCTGCTGGGATTTGCTGTTTTCACTACTTTTAATACAGAGTTCAAAAACAGACTCAATTCAGCGTTCAGTGCCTTCATGACACATAAACTTGAAGTGCAGTCAAACTGCACAAATCTCATCAAAAACTACACAAATCTTTGCACAAACTACTCAGAACTACTTGAATATGAAGGAACTACATGATTCTTGTTGATTTTCTGCAGGGATTTGCTGATTTCGCTACTTTTAATAGAAAGTTCAAAAACAGGCTCAATTCAGCAATGGGTGCGTTTGTGACTCATCAACTTGAAATGAAATCAAAATGCACAAATCTCATCAAAAACTACACAAATCTCTGCACAAACTACTCAGAACAACTTGAATATGAAGGAACTACATGATTCCTATTGTGATTTTCTGCTGGGATTTACTGTTTTCAGTACTTTTAATACAGAGTTCAAAAACAGGCTCAATTCAGCGTTCAGTGCTTTTTTGATACTTCATGCTAACATGGAATCATACTAAACAAATCTCTTCAAAAACTGCACAAATCTCTGCCCAAACTACTCAGAACTACTTCAATATGAAGGAACTACATGATACCTGTTGATTTTCTGCTGGGATTTGCTGTTTTCACTACTTTTAATACAGAGTTCAAAAACAAGCTCAATTCAGCGTTCAGTACGTTTTTGATACTTCATGCTAACATGGAATCATATTAAACAAATCTCTTCAAAAACTACACAAATCTCTGCAGAAACTACTAAAAACTACTTGAATATGAAGGAACTACATGATTCATGTTGATTTTCTGCCCGGATTTAATGATTTCACTACATTTAATACAGAGTTGAAAAACAGGCTCAATTCAGCGTTGAGTGCCTTTATGACACATAAACTTGAAGTGCAGTCAAACTGCACAAATCTCTTCAAGAACTACACAAATCTCTGCAGTAACTACTAAAAACTACTTGAATATGAAGGAACTACATGATTCCTGTTGATTTTCTGCTGGGATTTGCTGTTTTCACTACTTTTAATAGAGAGTTCAAAAACAGGCTCAATTCAGCGTTCAGTGCGTTTTTAACACTTCATGCTAACATGCAATCAAACTGCACAAATCTCATCAAAGACTACACAAATCTTTGCACAAACTACTCAGAACTACTTGAATATGAAGGAAGTACCTGATTCTTGTTGATTTTCTGCTGGGATTTGCTGTTTTCACTACTTTTAATACAGAGTTGAAAAACAGGCTCAATTCAGCGTAGAGTGCCTTTATGACACATAAACTTGAAGTGCAGTCAAACTGCACAAATCTCTTCAAAAACTACACAAATCTCTGCAAAAACTACTCAGAACAACTTGAATATGAAGTAACTACATGATTCCTATTGATTTTCTGCTGGGATTTACTGTTTTCACTACTTTTAATACAGAGTTCAAAAATAGGCTCAATTCAGCGTTCAGTGCTTTTTTGATACTTCATGCTAACATGGAATCATACTAAACAAATCTCTTCAAAAACTGCACAAATCTCTGCACAAACTACTCAGAACTACTTGAATATGAAGGACGTACCTGATTCTTGTTGTTTTCTGCTGGGATTTGCTGATTTCACTACTTTTAAAACAGAGTTCAAAAACAGGCTCAATTCAGCATTGAGTGCGTTTATGACTAACCAACTTGAAATGAAATCAAACTGCACAAATCTCTTCAAGAACTACACAAATCTCTGCAGAAACTACTAAAAACTACTTGAATATGAAGGAACTACATGATTCCTGTTGATTTTCTGCTGGGATTTGCTGTTTTCACTACTTTTAATAGAGAGTTCAAAAACAGGCTCAATTCAGCGTTCAGTGCGTTTTTAACACTTCATGCTAACATGCAATCAAACTGCACAAATCTCATCAAAAACTACACAAATCTTTGCACAAACTACTCAGAACTACTTGAATATGAAGGAACTACATGATTCTTGTTGATTTTCTGCAGGGATTTCCTGATTTCGCTACTTTTAATAGAAAGTTCAAAAACAGGCTCAATTCAGCATTGGGTGCGTTTGTGACTCATCAACTTGAAATGAAATCAAAATGCACAAATCTCATCAAAAACTACACAAATCTCTGCACAAACTACTCAGAACAACTTGAATATGACGGAACTACATGATTCCTGTTGATTTTCTGCTGGGATTTGCTGTTTTCACTACTTTTAATACAGAGTTCAAAAACAGGCTCAATTCAGCGTTCAGTGCCTTTATGACACATAAACTTGAAGTGCAGTCAAACTGCACAAATCTCTTCAAAAACTACACAAATCTCTGCAGAAACTACTAAAAACTACTTGAATATGAAGGAACTACATGATTCATGTTGATTTTCTGCCCGGATTTAATGATTTCACTACATTTAATACAGAGTTGAAAAACAGGCTCAATTCAGCGTTGAGTGCCTTTATGACACATAAACTTGAAGTGCAGTCAAACTGCACAAATCTCTTCAAAAACTACACAAATCTCTGCACAAACTACTCAGAACAACTTGAATATGAAGGAACTACATGATTCCTGTTGTTTTCTGCTGGGATTTGCTGTTTTCACTACTTTTAATACAGAGTTCAAAAACAGACTCAATTCAGCGTTCAGTACCTCATGACACATAAACTTGAAGTGCAGTCAAACTGCACAAATCTCATCAAAAACTACACAAATCTTTGCACAAACTACTCAGAACTACTTGAATATGAAGGAACTACATGATTCTTGTTGATTTTCTGCAGGGATTTGCTGATTTCGCTACTTTTAATAGAAAGTTCAAAAACAGGCTCAATTCAGCAATGGGTGCGTTTGTGACTCATCAACTTGAAATGAAATCAAAATGCACAAATCTCATCAAAAACTACACAAATCTCTGCACAAACTACTCAGAACAACTTGAATATGAAGGAACTACATGATTCCTATTGTGATTTTCTGCTGGGATTTACT
This sequence comes from Remorina albescens, assembly GCA_034769265.1. Lineage (NCBI taxonomy): Eukaryota > Metazoa > Chordata > Actinopteri > Carangiformes > Echeneidae > Remorina > Remorina albescens. The sequence continues at coordinate 24,326,103 of CM068478.1, forward strand.
GTTTTCAGTACTTTTAATACAGAGTTCAAAAACAGGCTCAATTCAGCGTTCAGTGCTTTTTTGATACTTCATGCTAACATGGAATCATACTAAACAAATCTCTTCAAAAACTGCACAAATCTCTGCCCAAACTACTCAGAACTACTTCAATATGAAGGAACTACATGATACCTGTTGATTTTCTGCTGGGATTTGCTGTTTTCACTACTTTTAATACAGAGTTCAAAAACAAGCTCAATTCAGCGTTCAGTACGTTTTTGATACTTCATGCTAACATGGAATCATATTAAACAAATCTCTTCAAAAACTGCACAAATCTCTGCACAAACTACTCAGAACTACTTGAATATGAAGGGAATACATGATTCTCGTTGATTTTCTGCTGGGATTTGCTGTTTTCACTACTTTTAATAGAGAGTTCAAAAACAGGCTCAATTCAGCGTTCAGTGCGTTTTTAACACTTCATGCTAACATGCAATCAAACTGCACAAATCTCATCAAAAACTACACAAATCTCTGCACAAACTACTCAGAACTACTTGAATATGAAGGAAGTACCTGATTCTTGTTGATTTTCTGCTGGGATTTGCTGTTTTCACTACTTTTAATACAGAGTTGAAAAACAGGCTCAATTCAGCGTAGAGTGCCTTTATGACACATAAACTTGAAGTGCAGTCAAACTGCACAAATCTCTTCAAAAACTACACAAATCTCTGCAAAAACTACTCAGAACAACTTGAATATGAAGTAACTACATGATTCCTATTGATTTTCTGCTGGGATTTACTGTTTTCACTACTTTTAATACAGAGTTCAAAAATAGGCTCAATTCAGCGTTCAGTGCTTTTTTGATACTTCATGCTAACATGGAATCATACTAAACAAATCTCTTCAAAAACTGCACAAATCTCTGCACAAACTACTCAGAACTACTTGAATATGAAGGACGTACCTGATTCTTGTTGTTTTCTGCTGGGATTTGCTGATTTCACTACTTTTAATACAGAGTTCAAAAACAGGCTCAATTCAGCATTGAGTGCGTTTATGACTAACCAACTTGAAATGAAATCAAACTGCACAAATCTCTTCAAGAACTACACAAATCTCTGCAGAAACTACTAAAAACTACTTGAATATGAAGGAACTACATGATTCCTGTTGATTTTCTGCTGGGATTTGCTGTTTTCACTACTTTTAATAGAAAGTTCAAAAACAGGCTCAATTCAGCGTTCAGTGCGTTTTTAACACTTCATGCTAACATGCAATCAAACTGCACAAATCTCATCAAAAACTACACAAATCTTTGCACAAACTACTCAGAACTACTTGAATATGAAGGAACTACATGATTCTTGTTGATTTTCTGCAGGGATTTCCTGATTTCGCTACTTTTAATAGAAAGTTCAAAAACAGGCTCAATTCAGCATTGGGTGCGTTTGTGACTCATCAACTTGAAATGAAATCAAAATGCACAAATCTCATCAAAAACTACACAAATCTCTGCACAAACTACTCAGAACAACTTGAATATGACGGAACTACATGATTCCTGTTGATTTTCTGCTGGGATTTGCTGTTTTCACTACTTTTAATACAGAGTTCAAAAACAGGCTCAATTCAGCGTTCAGTGCCTTTATGACACATAAACTTGAAGTGCAGTCAAACTGCACAAATCTCTTCAAAAACTACACAAATCTCTGCAGAAACTACTAAAAACTACTTGAATATGAAGGAACTACATGATTCATGTTGATTTTCTGCCCGGATTTAATGATTTCACTACATTTAATACAGAGTTGAAAAACAGGCTCAATTCAGCGTTCAGTGCCTTTATGACACATAAACTTGAAGTGCAGTCAAACTGCACAAATCTCTTCAAAAACTACACAAATCTCTGCACAAACTACTCAGAACAACTTGAATATGAAGGAACTACATGATTCCTGTTGTTTTCTGCTGGGATTTGCTGTTTTCACTACTTTTAATACAGAGTTCAAAAACAGACTCAATTCAGCGTTCAGTACCTCATGACACATAAACTTGAAGTGCAGTCAAACTGCACAAATCTCATCAAAAACTACACAAATCTTTGCACAAACTACTCAGAACTACTTGAATATGAAGGAACTACATGATTCTTGTTGATTTTCTGCAGGGATTTGCTGATTTCGCTACTTTTAATAGAAAGTTCAAAAACAGGCTCAATTCAGCAATGGGTGCGTTTGTGACTCATCAACTTGAAATGAAATCAAAATGCACAAATCTCATCAAAAACTACACAAATCTCTGCACAAACTACTCAGAACTACTTGAATATGAAGGGAATACATGATTCTCGTTGATTTTCTGCTGGGATTTGCTGTTTTTACTACATTTAATACAGAGTTGAAAAACAGGCTCAATTCAGCGTTGAGTGCCTTTATGACACATAAACTTGAAGTGCAGTCAAACTTCACAAATCTCATCAAAAACTACACAAATCTCTGCACAAACTACTCAGAACAACTTGAATATGAAGGAACTACATGATTCCTATTGATTTTCTGCTGGGATTTACTGTTTTCACTACTTTTAATACAGAGTTCAAAAATAGCCTCAATTCAGCGTTCAGTGTTTTTTTGATACTTCATGCTAACATGGAATCATACTAAACAAATCTCTTCAAAAACTGCACAAATCTCTGCACAAACTACTCAGAACTACTTGAATATGAAGGACGTACCTGATTTTTGTTGTTTTCTGCTGGGATTTGCTGATTTCACTACTTTTAATACAGAGTTCAAAAACAGGCTCAATTCAGCATTGAGTGCGTTTATGACTAACCAACTTGAAATGAAATCAAACTGCACAAATCTCTGCACAAACTACTCAGAACTACTTGAATATGAAGGAACTACATGATTCTTGTTGATTTTCTACTGGGATTTGCTGTTTTCACTACTTTTAGTACAGAGTTCAAAAACAGGCTCAATTCAGCGTTCAGTGCGTTTTTGACACTTCATGCTAACATGCAATCAAACTGCACAAATCTCATCAAAAACTACACAAATCTCTGCACAAACTACTCAGAACCACTTGAATATGAAGGAACTACATGATTCCTGTTGATTTTCTGCTGGGATTTGCTGTTTTCACTACTTTTAGTACAGAGTTCAAAAACAGGCTCAATTCAGCGTTCAATGCGTTTTTGATACTTCATGCTAACTTGTAATCAAACTGCACAAATCTCATCAAAAACTACACAAATCTCTGCACAAACTACTCAGAACAACTTGAATATGAAGGAACTACATGATTCCTGTTGATTTTCTGCTGGGATTTGCTGTTTTCACTACTTTTAATAGAGAGTTCAAAAACAGGCTCAATTCAGCGTTCAGTGCGTTTTTAACACTTCATGCTAACATGCAATCAAACTGCACAAATCTCATCAAAAACTACACAAATCTCTGCACAAACTACTCAGAACCACTTGAATATGAAGGAACTACATGATTCCTGTTGATTTTCTACTGGGATTTGCTGTTTTCACTACTTTTAGTACAGAGTTCAAAAACAGGCTCAATTCAGCGTTCAGTGCGTTTTTGACACTTCATGCTAACATGCAATCAAACTGCACAAATCTCATCAAAAACTACACAAATCTCTGCACAAACTACTCAGAACAACTTGAATATGAAGGAACTACATGATTCCTGTTGATTTTCTGCTGGGATTTGCTGTTTTCACTACTTTTAATAGAGAGTTCAAAAACAGGCTCAATTCAGCGTTCAGTGCGTTTTTAACACTTCATGCTAACATGCAATCAAACTGCACAAATCTCATCAAAAACTACACAAATCTCTGCACAAACTACTCAGAACTACTTGAATATGAAGGAACTACATGATTCCTGTTGATTTTCTTCTGGGATTTAATGATTTCACTACATTTAATACAGAGTTCAAAAACAGGCTCAATTCAGCGTTCAGTGCGTTTTTGATGCTTCATGCTAACTGCAATCAAACTGCACAAATCTCATCAAAAACTACACAAATCTCTGCACAAACTACTCAGAACCACTTGAATATGACGGAACTACATGATTCCTGTTGATTTTCTGCTGGGATTTGCTGTTTTCACTACTTTTAATACAGAGTTCAAAAACAGGCTCAATTCAGCGTTCAGTACGTTTTTGATACTTCATGCTAACATGGAATCATACTAAACAAATCTCTTCAAAAACTGCACAAATCTCTGCACAAACTACTCAGAACAACTTGAATATGAAGGAACTACATGATTCCTATTGATTTTCTGCTGGGATTTGTTGTTTTCACTACTTATAATAGAGAGTTCAAAAACAGGCTCAATTCAGCGTTCAGTGCGTTTTTAACACTTCATGCTAACATGCAATCAAACTGCACAAATCTCATCAAAAACTACACAAATCTTTGCACAAACTACTCAGAACTACTTGAATATGAAGGAACTACATGATTCTTGTTGATTTTGTGCAGGGATTTGCTGATTTCGCTACTTTTAATAGAAAGTTCAAAAACAGACTCAATTCAGCGTTCAGTGCCTTTATGACACATAAACTTGAAGTGCAGTCAAACTGCACAAATCTCTTCAAGAACTACACAAATCTCTGCAGAAACTACTAAAAACTACTTGAATATGAAGGAACTACATGATTCCTGTTGATTTTCTGCTGGGATTTGCTGTTTTCACTACTTTTAATATAGAGTTCAAAAACAGGCTCAATTCAGCGTTCAGTGCGTTTTTAACACTTCATGCTAACATGCAATCAAACTGCACAAATCTCATCAAAAACTACACAAATCTCTGCACAAACTACTCAGAACAACTTGAATATGACGGAACTACATGATTCCTGTTGATTTTCTGCTGGGATTTGCTGTTTTCACTACTTTTAATACAGAGTTCAAAAACAGGCTCAATTCAGCGTTCAGTGCCTTTATGACACATAAACTTGAAGTGCAGTCAAACTGCACAAATCTCTTCAAAAACTACAGAAATCTCTGCAGAAACTACTAAAAACTACTTGAATATGAAGGAACTACATGATTCATGTTGATTTTCTGCCCGGATTTAATGATTTCACTACTTTTAATACAGAGTTGAAAAACAGGCTCAATTCAGCGTTGAGTGCCTTTATGACACATAAACTTGAAGTGCAGTCAAACTGCACAAATCTCTTCAAAAACTACACAAATCTCTGCACAAACTACTCAGAACAACTTGAATATGAAGGAACTACATGATTCCTGTTGATTTTCTGCTGGGATTTGCTGTTTTCACTACTTTTAATACAGAGTTCAAAAACAGACTCAATTCAGCGTTCAGTGCCTTCATGACACATAAACTTGAAGTGCAGTCAAACTGCACAAATCTCATCAAAAACTACACAAATCTCTGCACAAACTACTCAGAACTACTTGAATATGAAGGGAATACATGATTCTCGTTGATTTTCTGCTGGGATTTGCTGTTTTCACTACTTTTAATAGAGAGTTCAAAAACAGGCTCAATTCAGCGTTCAGTGCGTTTTTAACACTTCATGCTAACATACAATCAAACTGCACAAATCTCATCAAAAACTACACAAATCTCTGCACAAACTACACAAATCTCTGCACAAACTACTCAGAACAACTTGAATATGAAGGAACTACATGATTCCTGTTGATTTTCTGCTGGGATTTGCTGTTTCACTACTTTTAATAGAGAGTTCAAAAACAGGCTCAATTCAGCGTTCAGTGCGTTTTTAACACTTCATGCTAACATGCAATCAAACTGCACAAATCTCATCAAAAACTACACAAATCTCTGCACAAACTACTCAGAACTACTTGAATATGAAGGAACTACATGATTCATGCTGATTTTCTGCCCGGATTTAATGATTTCACTACATTTAATACAGAGTTGAAAAACAGGCTCAATTCAGCGTTCAGTACGTTTTTGATACTTCATGCTAACATGGAATCATACTAAACAAATCTCATCAAAAACTACACAAATCTCTGCACAAACTACTCAGAACAACTTGAATATGAAGGAACTACATGATTCCTGTTGATTTTCTGCTGGGATTTGCTGTTTTCACTACTTTTAATAGAGAGTTCAAAAACAGGCTCAATTCAGCGTTCAGTGCGTTTTTAACACTTCATGCTAACATGCAATCAAACTGTACAAATCTCATCAAAAACTACACAAATCTCTGCACAAACTACTCAGAACTACTTGAATATGAAGGAAGTACCTGATTCTTGTTGATTTTCTGCTGGGATTTGCTGTTTTCACTACTTTTAATACAGAGTTCAAAAACAGGCTCAATTCAGCGTTCAGTGCGTTTTTAACACTTCATGCTAACATGCAATCAAACTGCACAAATCTCATCAAAAACTACACAAATCTCTGCACAAACTACTCAGAACTACTTGAATATGAAGGAAGTACCTGATTCTTGTTGATTTTCTGCAGGGATTTCCTGATTTCGCTACTTTTAATAGAAAGTTCAAAAACAGGCTCAATTCAGCATTGGGTGCGTTTGTGACTCATCAACTTGAAATGAAATCAAAATGCACAAATCTCATCAAAAACTACACAAATCTCTGCACAAACTACTCAGAACTACTTCAATATGAAGGAACTACATGATACCTGTTGATTTTCTGCTGGGATTTGCTGTTTTCACTACTTTTAATACAGAGTTCAAAAACAGGCTCAATTCAGCGTTCAGTACGTTTTTGATACTTCATGCTAACATGGAATCATACTAAACAAATCTCTTCAAAAACTGCACAAATCTCTGCACAAACTACTCAGAACAACTTGAATATGAAGGAACTACATGATTCCTATTGATTTTCTGCTGGGATTTGTTGTTTTCACTACTTTTAATAGAGAGTTCAAAAACAGGCTCAATTCAGCGTTCAGTGCGTTTTTAACACTTCATGCTAACATGCAATCAAACTGCACAAATCTCATAAAAAACTACACAAATCTCTGCACAAACTACTCAGAACAACTTGAATATGACGGAACTACATGATTCCTGTTGATTTTCTGCTGGGATTTGCTGTTTTCACTACTTTTAATACAGAGTTCAAAAACAGGCTCAATTCAGCGTTCAGTGCCTTTATGACACATAAACTTGAAGTGCAGTCAAACTGCACAAATCTCTTCAAAAACTACAGAAATCTCTGCAGAAACTACTAAAAACTACTTGAATATGAAGGAACTACATGATTCATGTTGATTTTCTGCCCGGATTTAATGATTTCACTACTTTTAATACAGAGTTGAAAAACAGGCTCAATTCAGCGTTGAGTGCCTTTATGACACATAAACTTGAAGTGCAGTCAAACTGCACAAATCTCTTCAAAAACTACACAAATCTCTGCACAAACTACTCAGAACAACTTGAATATGAAGGAACTACATGATTCCTGTTGATTTTCTGCTGGGATTTGCTGTTTTCACTACTTTTAATACAGAGTTCAAAAACAGACTCAATTCAGCGTTCAGTGCCTTCATGACACATAAACTTGAAGTGCAGTCAAACTGCACAAATCTCTTCAAAAACTACACAAATCTCTGCACAAACTACTCAGAACAACTTGAATATGAAGGAACTACATGATTCCTGTTGATTTTCTGCTGGGATTTGCTGTTTTCACTACTTTTAATACAGAGTTCAAAAACAGACTCAATTCAGCGTTCAGTGCCTTCATGACACATAAACTTGAAGTGCAGTCAAACTGCACAAATCTCATCAAAAACTACACAAATCTCTGCACAAACTACTCAGAACTACTTGAATATGAAGGGAATACATGATTCTCGTTGATTTTCTGCTGGGATTTGCTGTTTTCACTACTTTTAATAGAGAGTTCAAAAACAGGCTCAATTCAGCGTTCAGTGCGTTTTTAACACTTCATGCTAACATGCAATCAAACTGCACAAATCTCATCAAAAACTACACAAATCTCTGCACAAACTACTCAGAACTACTTGAATATGAAGGAAGTAGCTGATTCTTGTTGATTTTCTGCTGGGATTTGCTGTTTTCACTACTTTTAATATAGAGTTCAAAAACAGGCTCAATTCAGCGTTCAGTGCGTTCTTAACACTTCATGCTAACATGCAATCAAACTGCACAAATCTCATCAAAAACTACACAAATCTCTGCACAAACTACTCAGAACAACTTGAATATGACGGAACTACATGATTCCTGTTGATTTTCTGCTGGGATTTGCTGTTTTCACTACTTTTAATACAGAGTTCAAAAACAGGCTCAATTCAGCGTTCAGTGCCTTTATGACACATAAACTTGAAGTGCAGTCAAACTGCACAAATCTCTTCAAAAACTACACAAATCTCTGCAGAAACTACTAAAAACTACTTGAATATGAAGGAACTACATGATTCATGTTGATTTTCTGCCCGGATTTAATGATTTCACTACATTTAATACAGAGTTGAAAAACAGGCTCAATTCAGCGTTGAGTGCCTTTATGACACATAAACTTGAAGTGCAGTCAAACTGCACAAATCTCATCAAAAACTACACAAATCTTTGCACAAACTACTCAGAACTACTTGAATATGAAGGAACTACATGATTCTTGTTGATTTTCTGCAGGGATTTGCTGATTTCGCTACTTTTAATAGAAAGTTCAAAAACAGGCTCAATTCAGCATTGGGTGCGTTTGTGACTCATCAACTTGAAATGAAATCAAACTGCACAAATCTCTGCACAAACTACTCAGAACTACTTGAATATGAAGGAACTACATGATTCTTATTGATTTTCTGCTGGGATTTGCTGTTTTCACTACTTTTAATACAGAGTTCAAAAACAGGCTCAATTCAGCGTTCAGTGCGTTTTTGATACTTCATGCTAACATGGAATCATACTTAACAAATCTCTTCAAAACCTACACAAATCTCTGCACAAACTACTCAGAACTACTTGAATATGAAGGAACTAAATGATTCCTGTTGATTTTCTGCTGGGATTTGCTGTTTTCACTACTTTTAATAGAGAGTTCAAAAACAGGCTCAATTCAGCGTTCAGTGCGTTTTTAACACTTCATGCTAACATGCAATCAAACTGCACAAATCTCATCAAAAACTACACAAATCTCTGCACAAACTACTCAGAACTACTTGAATATGAAGGAACTACATGATTCTTGTTGATTTTCTGCTGGGATTTGCTGTTTTCACTACTTTTAATACAGAGTTCAAAAACAGGCTCAATTCAGCGTTCAGTACGTTTTTGATACTTCATGCTAACATGGAATCATACTAAACAAATCTCTTCAAAAACTGCACAAATATCTGCACAAACTACTCAGAACTACTTGAATATGAAGGAACTACATGATTCCTGTTGATTTTCTTCTGGGATTTAATGATTTCACTACATTTAATACAGAGTTCAAAAACAGGCTCAATTCAGCGTTCAGTGCGTTTTTGATGCTTCATGCTAACTGCAATCAAACTGCACAAATCTCATCAAAAACTACACAAATCTCTGCAGAAACTACTAAAAACTACTTGAATATGAAGGAACTACATGATTCATGTTGATTTTCTGCCCGGATTTAATGATTTCACTACATTTAATACAGAGTTGAAAAACAGGCTCAATTCAGCGTTGAGTGCCTTTATGACACATAAACTTGAAGTGCAATCAAACTGCACAAATCTCTTCAAAAACTACACAAATCTCTGCAGAAACTACTAAAAACTACTTGAATATGAAGGAACTACATGATACCTGTTGATTTTCTGCTGGGATTTGCTGTTTTCACTACTTTTAATAGAGAGTTCAAAAACAGGCTCAATTCAGCGTTCAGTGCGTTTTTAACACTTCATGCTAACATGCAATCACACTGCACAAATCTCATCAAAAACTACACAAATCTTTGCACAAACTACTCAGAACTACTTGAATATGAAGGAACTACATGATTCTTGTTGATTTTCTGCAGGGATTTACTGATTTCGCTACTTTTAATAGAAAGTTCAAAAACAGGCTCAATTCAGCATTGGGTGCGTTTTTGACTCATCAACTTGAAAATGAAATCAAACTGCACAAATCTCATCAAAAACTACACAAATCTCTGCACAAACTACTCAGAACAACTTGAATATGAAGGAACTACATGATTCCTGTTGATTTTCTGCTGGGATTTGCTGTTTTCACTACTTTTAATAGAGAGTTCAAAAACAGGCTCAATTCAGCGTTCAGTGCCTTTATGACACATAAACTTGAAGTGCAGTCAAACTGCACAAATCTCTTCAAAAACTACACAAATCTCTGCAGAAACTACTAAAAACTACTTGAATATGAAGGAACTACATGATTCATGTTGATTTTCTGCCCGGATTTAATGATTTCACTACATTTAATACAGAGTTGAAAAACAGGCTCAATTCAGCGTTGAGTGCCTTTATGACACATAAACTTGAAGTGCAGTCAAACTGCACAAATCTCTTCAAAAACTACACAAATCTCTGCACAAACTACTCAGAACAACTTGAATATGAAGGAACTACATGATTCCTATTGATTTTCTGCTGGGATTTACTGTTTTCACTACTTTTAATACAGAGTTCAAAAATAGGCTCAATTCAGCGTTCAGTGCTTTTTTGATACTTCATGCTAACATGGAATCATACTAAACAAATCTCTTCAAAAACTGCACAAATCTCTGCACAAACTACTCAGAACTACTTGAATATGACGGAACTACATGATACCTGTTGATTTTCTGCTGGGATTTGCTGTTTGCACTACTTTTAATACAGAGTTCAAAAACAGGCTCAATTCAGCGTTCAGTACGTTTTTAACACTTCATGCTAACATGCAATCAAACTGCACAAATCTCATCAAAAACTACACAAATCTCTGCAGAAACTACTAAAAACTACTTGAATATGAAGGAACTACATGATTCATGTTGATTTTCTGCCCGGATTTAATGATTTCACTACTTTTAATACAAAGTTGAAAAACAGGCTCAATTCAGCGTTGAGTGCCTTTATGACACATAAACTTGAAGTGCAGTCAAACTGCACAAATCTCTTCAAAAACTACACAAATCTCTGCACAAACTACTCAGAACAACTTGAATATGAAGGAACTACATGATTCCTGTTGATTTTCTGCTGGGATTTGCTGTTTTCACTACTTTTAATACAGAGTTCAAAAACAGACTCAATTCAGCGTTCAGTGCCTTTATGACACATAAACTTGAAGTGCAGTCAAACTGCACAAATCTCTTCAAAAACTACACAAATCTCTGCAGAAACTATTAAAACTACTTGAATATGAAGGAACTACATGATACCTGTTGATTTTCTGCTGGGATTTGCTGTTTTCACTACTTTTAATACAGAGTTCAAAAACAGACTCAATTCAGCGTTCAGTGCCTTCATGACACATAAATTTGAAGTGCAGTCAAACTGCACAAATCTCATCAAAAACTACACAAATCTTTGCACAAACTACTCAGAACTACTTGAATATGAAGGAACTACATGATTCTTGTTGATTTTCTGCTGGGATTTGCTGTTTTCACTACTTTTAATACAGAGTTCAAAAACAGGCTCAATTCAGCGTTCAGTACGTTTTTGATACTTCATGCTAACATGGAATCATACTAAACAAATCTCTTCAAAAACTGCACAAATATCTGCACAAACTACTCAGAACTACTTGAATATGAAGGAACTACATGATTCCTGTTGATTTTCTTCTGGGATTTAATGATTTCACTACATTTAATACAGAGTTCAAAAACAGGCTCAATTCAGCGTTCAGTGCGTTTTTGATGCTTCATGCTAACTGCAATCAAACTGCACAAATCTCATCAAAAACTACACAAATCTCTGCAGAAACTACTAAAAACTACTTGAATATGAAGGAACTACATGATTCATGTTGATTTTCTGCCCGGATTTAATGATTTCACTACATTTAATACAGAGTTGAAAAACAGGCTCAATTCAGCGTTGAGTGCCTTTATGACACATAAACTTGAAGTGCAATCAAACTGCACAAATCTCTTCAAAAACTACACAAATCTCTGCAGAAACTACTAAAAACTACTTGAATATGAAGGAACTACATGATACCTGTTGATTTTCTGCTGGGATTTGCTGTTTTCACTACTTTTAATAGAGAGTTCAAAAACAGGCTCAATTCAGCGTTCAGTGCGTTTTTAACACTTCATGCTAACATGCAATCACACTGCACAAATCTCATCAAAAACTACACAAATCTTTGCACAAACTACTCAGAACTACTTGAATATGAAGGAACTACATGATTCTTGTTGATTTTCTGCAGGGATTTACTGATTTCGCTACTTTTAATAGAAAGTTCAAAAACAGGCTCAATTCAGCATTGGGTGCGTTTTTGACTCATCAACTTGAAAATGAAATCAAACTGCACAAATCTCATCAAAAACTACACAAATCTCTGCACAAACTACTCAGAACAACTTGAATATGAAGGAACTACATGATTCCTGTTGATTTTCTGCTGGGATTTGCTGTTTTCACTACTTTTAATAGAGAGTTCAAAAACAGGCTCAATTCAGCGTTCAGTGCCTTTATGACACATAAACTTGAAGTGCAGTCAAACTGCACAAATCTCTTCAAAAACTACACAAATCTCTGCAGAAACTACTAAAAACTACTTGAATATGAAGGAACTACATGATTCATGTTGATTTTCTGCCCGGATTTAATGATTTCACTACATTTAATACAGAGTTGAAAAACAGGCTCAATTCAGCGTTGAGTGCCTTTATGACACATAAACTTGAAGTGCAGTCAAACTGCACAAATCTCTTCAAAAACTACACAAATCTCTGCACAAACTACTCAGAACAACTTGAATATGAAGGAACTACATGATTCCTATTGATTTTCTGCTGGGATTTACTGTTTTCACTACTTTTAATACAGAGTTCAAAAATAGGCTCAATTCAGCGTTCAGTGCTTTTTTGATACTTCATGCTAACATGGAATCATACTAAACAAATCTCTTCAAAAACTGCACAAATCTCTGCACAAACTACTCAGAACTACTTGAATATGACGGAACTACATGATACCTGTTGATTTTCTGCTGGGATTTGCTGTTTTCACTACTTTTAATACAGAGTTCAAAAACAGGCTCAATTCAGCGTTCAGTACGTTTTTAACACTTCATGCTAACATGCAATCAAACTGCACAAATCTCATCAAAAACTACACAAATCTTTGCACAAACTACTCAGAACTACTTGAATATGAAGGAACTACATGATTCTTGTTGATTTTCTGCAGGGATTTGCTGATTTCGCTACTTTTAATAGAAAGTTCAAAAACAGGCTCAATTCAGCATTGGGTGCGTTTGTGACTCATCAACTTGAAATGAAATCAAACTGCACAAATCTCTGCACAAACTACTCAGAACTACTTGAATATGAAGGAACTACATGATTCTTGTTGATTTTCTGCAGGGATTTGCTGATTTCTCTGCTTTTAATAGAAAGTTCAAAAACAGGCTCAATTCAGCATTGGGTGCGTTTGTGACTCATCAACTTGAAATGAAATCAAACTGCACAAATCTCATCAAAAACTACACAAATCTCTGCACAAACTACTCAGAACTACTTGAATATGAAGGAAGTACCTGATTCTTATTGATTTTCTGCTGGGATTTGCTGTTTTCACTACTTTTAATACAGAGTTCAAAAACAGGCTCAATTCAGCGTTCAGTGCGTTTTTGATACTTCATGCTAACATGGAATCATACTTAACAAATCTCTTCAAAACCTACACAAATCTCTGCACAAACTACTCAGAACTACTTGAATATGAAGGAACTAAATGATTCCTGTTGATTTTCTGCTGGGATTTGCTGTTTTCACTACTTTTAATAGAGAGTTCAAAAACAGGCTCAATTCAGCGTTCAGTGCGTTTTTAACACTTCATGCTAACATGCAATCAAACTGCACAAATCTCATCAAAAACTACACAAATCTCTGCACAAACTACTCAGAATTACTTGAATATGAAGGGAATACATGATACCTGTTGATTTTCTGCTGGGATTTGCTGTTTTCACTACTTTTAATACAGAGTTCAAAAACAGGCTCAATTCAGCGTTCAGTACGTTTTTAACACTTCATGCTAACATGCAATCAAACTGCACAAATCTCATCAAAAACTACACAAATCTTTGCACAAACTACTCAGAACTACTTGAATATGAAGGAACTACATGATTCTTGTTGATTTTCTGCAGGGATTTGCTGATTTCGCTACTTTTAATAGAAAGTTCAAAAACAGGCTCAATTCAGCATTGGGTGCGTTTGTGACTCATCAACTTGAAATGAAATCAAACTGCACAAATCTCTGCACAAACTACTCAGAACTACTTGAATATGAAGGAACTACATGATTCTTGTTGATTTTCTGCAGGGATTTGCTGATTTCTCTGCTTTTAATAGAAAGTTCAAAAACAGGCTCAATTCAGCATTGGGTGCGTTTGTGACTCATCAACTTGAAATGAAATCAAACTGCACAAATCTCATCAAAAACTACACAAATCTCTGCACAAACTACTCAGAACTACTTGAATATGAAGGAAGTACCTGATTCTTATTGATTTTCTGCTGGGATTTGCTGTTTTCACTACTTTTAATACAGAGTTCAAAAACAGGCTCAATTCAGCGTTCAGTGCGTTTTTGATACTTCATGCTAACATGGAATCATACTTAACAAATCTCTTCAAAACCTACACAAATCTCTGCACAAACTACTCAGAACTACTTGAATATGAAGGAACTAAATGATTCCTGTTGATTTTCTGCTGGGATTTGCTGTTTTCACTACTTTTAATAGAGAGTTCAAAAACAGGCTCAATTCAGCGTTCAGTGCGTTTTTAACACTTCATGCTAACATGCAATCAAACTGCACAAATCTCATCAAAAACTACACAAATCTCTGCACAAACTACTCAGAATTACTTGAATATGAAGGGAATACATGATTCTCGTTGATTTTCTGCTGGGATTTGCTGTTTTTACTACTTTTAATACAGAGTTCAAAAACAGGCTCAATTCAGCGTTCAATGCGTTTTTGATACTTCATGCTAACTTGTAATCAAACTGCACAAATCTCATCAAAAACTACACAAATCTCTGCACAAACTACTCAGAACAACTTGAATATGAAGGAACTACATGATTCATGTTGATTTTCTGCCCGGATTTAATGATTTCACTACATTTAATACAGAGTTGAAAAACAGGCTCAATTCAGCGTTCAGTGCCTTTATGACACATAAACTTGAAGTGCAGTCAAACTGCACAAATCTCTTCAAAAACTACACAAATCTCTGCAGAAACTACTAAAAACTACTTCAATATGAAGGAACTACATGATTCCTGTTGATTTTCTGCTGGGATTTGCTGTTTTCACTACATTTAATACAAAGTTCAAAAACAGGCTCAATTCAGCATTGGGTGCGTTTGTGACTCATCAACTTGAAATGAAATCAAACTGCACAAATCTCATCAAAAACTACACAAATCTCTGCACAAACTACTAAAAACTACTTGAATATGAAGGAACTACATGATTCCTGTTGATTTTCTACTGGGATTTGCTGTTTTCACTACTTTTAGTACAGAGTTCAAAAACAGGCTCAATTCAGCGTTCAGTGCGTTTTTGATGCTTCATGCTAACTGCAATCAAACTGCACAAATCTCATCAAAAACTACACAAATCTCTGCAGAAACTACTAAAAACTACTTGAATATGAAGGAACTACATGATTCATGTTGATTTTCTGCCCGGATTTAATGATTTCACTACATTTAATACAGAGTTGAAAAACAGGCTCAATTCAGCGTTGAGTGCCTTTATGACACATAAACTTGAAGTGCAATCAAACTGCACAAATCTCTTCAAAAACTACACAAATCTCTGCAGAAACTACTAAAAACTACTTGAATATGAAGGAACTACATGATACCTGTTGATTTTCTGCTGGGATTTGCTGTTTTCACTACTTTTAATAGAGAGTTCAAAAACAGGCTCAATTCAGCGTTCAGTGCGTTTTTAACACTTCATGCTAACATGCAATCACACTGCACAAATCTCATCAAAAACTACACAAATCTTTGCACAAACTACTCAGAACTACTTGAATATGAAGGAACTACATGATTCTTGTTGATTTTCTGCAGGGATTTGCTGATTTCGCTACTTTTAATAGAAAGTTCAAAAACAGGCTCAATTCAGCATTGGGTGCGTTTGTGACTCATCAACTTGAAATGAAATCAAACTGCACAAATCTCTGCACAAACTACTCAGAACTACTTGAATATGAAGGAACTACATGATTCTTGTTGATTTTCTGCAGGGATTTGCTGATTTCTCTGCTTTTAATAGAAAGTTCAAAAACAGGCTCAATTCAGCATTGGGTGCGTTTGTGACTCATCAACTTGAAATGAAATCAAACTGCACAAATCTCATCAAAAACTACACAAATCTCTGCACAAACTACTCAGAACTACTTGAATATGAAGGAAGTACCTGATTCTTATTGATTTTCTGCTGGGATTTGCTGTTTTCACTACTTTTAATACAGAGTTCAAAAACAGGCTCAATTCAGCGTTCAGTGCGTTTTTGATACTTCATGCTAACATGGAATCATACTTAACAAATCTCTTCAAAACCTACACAAATCTCTGCACAAACTACTCAGAACTACTTGAATATGAAGGAACTAAATGATTCCTGTTGATTTTCTGCTGGGATTTGCTGTTTTCACTACTTTTAATAGAGAGTTCAAAAACAGGCTCAATTCAGCGTTCAGTGCGTTTTTAACACTTCATGCTAACATGCAATCAAACTGCACAAATCTCATCAAAAACTACACAAATCTCTGCACAAACTACTCAGAATTACTTGAATATGAAGGGAATACATGATACCTGTTGATTTTCTGCTGGGATTTGCTGTTTTCACTACTTTTAATACAGAGTTCAAAAACAGGCTCAATTCAGCGTTCAGTACGTTTTTAACACTTCATGCTAACATGCAATCAAACTGCACAAATCTCATCAAAAACTACACAAATCTTTGCACAAACTACTCAGAACTACTTGAATATGAAGGAACTACATGATTCTTGTTGATTTTCTGCAGGGATTTGCTGATTTCGCTACTTTTAATAGAAAGTTCAAAAACAGGCTCAATTCAGCATTGGGTGCGTTTGTGACTCATCAACTTGAAATGAAATCAAACTGCACAAATCTCTGCACAAACTACTCAGAACTACTTGAATATGAAGGAACTACATGATTCTTGTTGATTTTCTGCAGGGATTTGCTGATTTCTCTGCTTTTAATAGAAAGTTCAAAAACAGGCTCAATTCAGCATTGGGTGCGTTTGTGACTCATCAACTTGAAATGAAATCAAACTGCACAAATCTCATCAAAAACTACACAAATCTCTGCACAAACTACTCAGAACTACTTGAATATGAAGGAAGTACCTGATTCTTATTGATTTTCTGCTGGGATTTGCTGTTTTCACTACTTTTAATACAGAGTTCAAAAACAGGCTCAATTCAGCGTTCAGTGCGTTTTTGATACTTCATGCTAACATGGAATCATACTTAACAAATCTCTTCAAAACCTACACAAATCTCTGCACAAACTACTCAGAACTACTTGAATATGAAGGAACTAAATGATTCCTGTTGATTTTCTGCTGGGATTTGCTGTTTTCACTACTTTTAATAGAGAGTTCAAAAACAGGCTCAATTCAGCGTTCAGTGCGTTTTTAACACTTCATGCTAACATGCAATCAAACTGCACAAATCTCATCAAAAACTACACAAATCTCTGCACAAACTACTCAGAATTACTTGAATATGAAGGGAATACATGATTCTCGTTGATTTTCTGCTGGGATTTGCTGTTTTTACTACTTTTAATACAGAGTTCAAAAACAGGCTCAATTCAGCGTTCAATGCGTTTTTGATACTTCATGCTAACTTGTAATCAAACTGCACAAATCTCATCAAAAACTACACAAATCTCTGCACAAACTACTCAGAACAACTTGAATATGAAGGAACTACATGATTCATGTTGATTTTCTGCCCGGATTTAATGATTTCACTACATTTAATACAGAGTTGAAAAACAGGCTCAATTCAGCGTTCAGTGCCTTTATGACACATAAACTTGAAGTGCAGTCAAACTGCACAAATCTCTTCAAAAACTACACAAATCTCTGCAGAAACTACTAAAAACTACTTCAATATGAAGGAACTACATGATTCCTGTTGATTTTCTGCTGGGATTTGCTGTTTTCACTACATTTAATACAAAGTTCAAAAACAGGCTCAATTCAGCATTGGGTGCGTTTGTGACTCATCAACTTGAAATGAAATCAAACTGCACAAATCTCATCAAAAACTACACAAATCTCTGCACAAACTACTAAAAACTACTTGAATATGAAGGAACTACATGATTCCTGTTGATTTTCTACTGGGATTTGCTGTTTTCACTACTTTTAGTACAGAGTTCAAAAACAGGCTCAATTCAGCGTTCAGTGCGTTTTTGACACTTCATGCTAACATGCAATCAAACTGCACAAATCTCATCAAAAACTACACAAATCTCTGCACAAACTACTCAGAACCACTTGAATATGAAGGAACTACATGATTCCTGTTGATTTTCTTCTGGGATTTAATGATTTCCTTACATTTAATACAGAGTTGAAAAACAGGCTCAATTCAGCGTTCAATGCGTTTTTGATACTTCATGCTAACTTGCAATCAAACTGCACAAATCTCATCAAAACTACACAAATCTCTGCACAAACTACTCAGAACTACTTGAATATGAAGGAAGTACCTGATTCTTGTTGATTTTCTGCTGGGATTTGCTGTTTTCACTACTTTTAATACAGAGTTCAAAAACAAGCTCAATTCAGCATTGGGTGCGTTTGTGACTCATCAACTTGAAATGAAATCAAACTGCGCAAATCTCATCAAAAACTACACAAATCTCTGCACAAACTACTCAGAACTACTTGAATATGAAGGAACTACATGATTCATGTTGATTTTCTGCCCGGATTTAATGATTTCACTACTTTTAATACAGAGTTGAAAAACAGGCTCAATTCAGCGTTGAGTGCCTTTATGACACATAAACTTGAAGTGCAGTCAAACTGCACAAATCTCTTCAAAAACTACACAAATCTCTGCACAAACTACTCAGAACAACTTGAATATGAAGGAACTACATGATTCCTGTTGATTTTCTGCTGGGATTTGCTGTTTTCACTACTTTTAATACAGAGTTCAAAAACAGACTCAATTCAGCGTTCAGTGCCTTCATGACACATAAACTTGAAGTGCAGTCAAACTGCACAAATCTCATCAAAAACTACACAAATCTCTGCACAAACTACTCAGAACTACTTGAATATGAAGGGAATACATGATTCTCGTTGATTTTCTGCTGGGATTTGCTGTTTTCACTACTTTTAATAGAGAGTTCAAAAACAGGCTCAATTCAGCGTTCAGTGCGTTTTTAACACTTCATGCTAACATGCAATCAAACTGCACAAATCTCATCAAAAACTACACAAATCTCTGCACAAACTACACAAATCTCTGCACAAACTACTCAGAACAACTTGAATATGAAGGAACTACATGATTCCTGTTGATTTTCTGCTGGGATTTGCTGTTTCACTACTTTTAATAGAGAGTTCAAAAACAGGCTCAATTCAGCGTTCAGTGCGTTTTTAACACTTCATGCTAACATGCAATCAAACTGCACAAATCTCATCAAAAACTACACAAATCTCTGCACAAATTACTCAGAACTACTTGAATATGAAGGAACTACATGATTCATGTTGATTTTCTGCCCGGATTTAATGATTTCACTACATTTAATACAGAGTTGAAAAACAGGCTCAATTCAGCGTTCAGTACGTTTTTGATACTTCATGCTAACATGGAATCATACTAAACAAATCTCATCAAAAACTACACAAATCTCTGCACAAACTACTCAGAACAACTTGAATATGAAGGAACTACATGATTCCTGTTGATTTTCTGCTGGGATTTGCTGTTTTCACTACTTTTAATACAGAGTTCAAAAACAGGCTCAATTCAGCGTTCAGTGCGTTTTTAACACTTCATGCTAACATGCAATCAAACTGCACAAATCTCATCAAAAACTACACAAATCTCTGCACAAACTACTCAGAACAACTTGAATATGAAGGAACTACATGATTCTTGTTGATTTTCTGCTGGGATTTGCTGTTTTCACTACTTTTAATAGAGAGTTCAAAAACAGGCTCAATTCAGCGTTCAGTGCGTTTTTAACACTTCATGCTAACATGCAATCAAACTGCACAAATCTCATCAAAAACTACACAAATCTCTGCACAAACTACTCAGAACTACTTGAATATGAAGGAAGTACCTGATTCTTGTTGATTTTCTGCTGGGATTTGCTGTTTTCACTACTTTTAATACAGAGTTCAAAAACAGGCTCAATTCAGCGTTCAGTGCCTTTATGACACATAAACTTGAAGTGCAGTCAAAATGCACAAATCTCTTCAAAAACTACACAAATCTCTGCAGAAACTACTTAAAAATTACTTGAATATGAAGGAACTACATGATTCATGTTGATTTTCTGCCCGGATTTAATGATTTCACTACATTTAATACAGAGTTGAAAAACAGGCTCAATTCAGCGTTGAGTGCCTTTATGACACATAAACTTGAAGTGCAGTCAAACTGCACAAATCTCTTCAAGAACTACACAAATCTCTGCAGAAACTACTAAAAACTACTTGAATATGAAGGAACTACATGATTCCTGTTGATTTTCTGCTGGGATTTGCTGTTTTCACTACTTTTAATAGAGACTTCAAAAACAGGCTCAATTCAGCGTTCAGTGCGTTTTTAACACTTCATGCTAACATGCAATCAAACTGCACAAATCTCATCAAAAACTACACAAATCTCTGCACAAACTACTCAGAACAACTTCAATATGAAGGAACTACATGATTCCTGCTGATTTTCTGCTGGGATTTGCTGTTTTCACTACTTTTAATACAGAGTTCAAAAACAGACTCAATTCAGCGTTCAGTGCCTTCATGACACATAAACTTGAAGTGTAGTCAAACTGCACAAATCTCATCAAAAACTACACAAATCTTTGCACAAACTACTCAGAACTACTTGAATATGAAGGAACTACATGATTCTTGTTGATTTTCTGCAGGGATTTGCTGATTTCGCTACTTTTAATAGAAAGTTCAAAAACAGGCTCAATTCAGCATTGGGTGCGTTTGTGACACATCAACTTGAAATGAAATCAAAATGCACAAATCTCATCAAAAACTACACAAATCTCTGCACAAACTACTCAGAACAACTTGAATATGACGGAACTACATGATTCCTGTTGATTTTCTGCTGGGAATTGCTGTTTTCACTACTTTTAATACAGAGTTCAAAAACAGGCTCAATTCAGCGTTCAGTGCGTTTTTGACACTTCATGCTAACATGCAATCAAACTGCACAAATCTCATCAAAAACTACACAAATCTTTGCACAAACTACTCAGAACTACTTGAATATGAAGGAACTACATGATTCCTGTTGATTTTCTGCTGGGATTTGCTGTTTTCACTACTTTTAATACAGAGTTCAAAAACAGGCTCAATTCAGCGTTCAGTACGTTTTTGATACTTCATGCTAACATGGAATCATACTAAACAAATCTCTTCAAAAACTGCACAAATCTCTGCACAAACTACTCAGAACAACTTGAATATGAAGGAACTACATGATTCCTATTGATTTTCTGCTGGGATTTGTTGTTTTCACTACTTTTAATAGAGAGTTCAAAAACAGGCTCAATTCAGCGTTCAGTGCGTCTTTAACACTTCATGCTAACATGCAATCAAACTGCACAAATCTCATCAAAAACTACACAAATCTCTGCACAAACTACTCAGAACAACTTGAATATGACGGAAGTACCTGATTCTTGTTGATTTTCTGCTGGGATTTGCTGTTTTCACTACTTTTAATACAGAGTTCAAAAACAGGCTCAATTCAGCGTTCAGTGCCTTTATGACACATAAACTTGAAGTGCAGTCAAAATGCACAAATCTCTTCAAAAACTACACAAATCTCTGCAGAAACTACTAAAAACTACTTGAATATGAAGGAACTACATGATTCATGTTGATTTTCTGCCCGGATTTAATGATTTCACTACATTTAATACAGAGTTGAAAAACAGGCTCAATTTTGCGTTGAGTGCCTTTATGACACATAAACTTGAAGTGCAGTCAAACTGCACAAATCTCTTCAAGAACTACACAAATCTCTGCAGAAACTACTAAAAACTACTTGAATATGAAGGAACTACATGATTCCTGTTGATTTTCTGCTGGGATTTGCTGTTTTCACTACTTTTAATAGAGACTTCAAAAACAGGCTCAATTCAGCGTTCAGTGCGTTTTTAACACTTCATGCTAACATGCAATCAAACTGCACAAATCTCATCAAAAACTACACAAATCTCTGCACAAACTACTCAGAACAACTTCAATATGAAGGAACTACATGATTCCTGCTGATTTTCTGCTGGGATTTGCTGTTTTCACTACTTTTAATACAGAGTTCAAAAACAGACTCAATTCAGCGTTCAGTGCCTTCATGACACATAAACTTGAAGTGTAGTCAAACTGCACAAATCTCATCAAAAACTACACAAATCTTTGCACAAACTACTCAGAACTACTTGAATATGAAGGAACTACATGATTCTTGTTGATTTTCTGCAGGGATTTGCTGATTTCGCTACTTTTAATAGAAAGTTCAAAAACAGGCTCAATTCAGCATTGGGTGCGTTTGTGACACATCAACTTGAAATGAAATCAAAATGCACAAATCTCATCAAAAACTACACAAATCTCTGCACAAACTACTCAGAACAACTTGAATATGACGGAACTACATGATTCCTGTTGATTTTCTGCTGGGAATTGCTGTTTTCACTACTTTTAATACAGAGTTCAAAAACAGGCTCAATTCAGCGTTCAGTGCGTTTTTGACACTTCATGCTAACATGCAATCAAACTGCACAAATCTCATCAAAAACTACACAAATCTCTGCACAAACTACACAAATCTCTGCACAAACTACTCAGAACAACTTGAATATGAAGGAACTACATGATTCCTGTTGATTTTCTGCTGGGATTTGCTGTTTCACTACTTTTAATAGAGAGTTCAAAAACAGGCTCAATTCAGCGTTCAGTGCGTTTTTAACACTTCATGCTAACATGCAATCAAACTGCACAAATCTCATCAAAAACTACACAAATCTCTGCACAAATTACTCAGAACTACTTGAATATGAAGGAACTACATGATTCATGTTGATTTTCTGCCCGGATTTAATGATTTCACTACATTTAATACAGAGTTGAAAAACAGGCTCAATTCAGCGTTCAGTACGTTTTTGATACTTCATGCTAACATGGAATCATACTAAACAAATCTCATCAAAAACTACACAAATCTCTGCACAAACTACTCAGAACAACTTGAATATGAAGGAACTACATGATTCCTGTTGATTTTCTGCTGGGATTTGCTGTTTTCACTACTTTTAATACAGAGTTCAAAAACAGGCTCAATTCAGCGTTCAGTGCGTTTTTAACACTTCATGCTAACATGCAATCAAACTGCACAAATCTCATCAAAAACTACACAAATCTCTGCACAAACTACTCAGAACAACTTGAATATGAAGGAACTACATGATTCTTGTTGATTTTCTGCTGGGATTTGCTGTTTTCACTACTTTTAATAGAGAGTTCAAAAACAGGCTCAATTCAGCGTTCAGTGCGTTTTTAACTCTTCATGCTAACATGCAATCAAACTGCACAAATCTCATCAAAAACTACACAAATCTCTGCACAAACTACTCAGAACTACTTGAATATGAAGGAAGTACCTGATTCTTGTTGATTTTCTGCTGGGATTTGCTGTTTTCACTACTTTTAATACAGAGTTCAAAAACAGGCTCAATTCAGCGTTCAGTGCCTTTATGACACATAAACTTGAAGTGCAGTCAAAATGCACAAATCTCTTCAAAAACTACACAAATCTCTGCAGAAACTACTTAAAAATTACTTGAATATGAAGGAACTACATGATTCATGTTGATTTTCTGCCCGGATTTAATGATTTCACTACATTTAATACAGAGTTGAAAAACAGGCTCAATTCAGCGTTGAGTGCCTTTATGACACATAAACTTGAAGTGCAGTCAAACTGCACAAATCTCTTCAAGAACTACACAAATCTCTGCAGAAACTACTAAAAACTACTTGAATATGAAGGAACTACATGATTCCTGTTGATTTTCTGCTGGGATTTGCTGTTTTCACTACTTTTAATAGAGAGTTCAAAAACAGGCTCAATTCAGCGTTCAGTGCGTTTTTAACACTTCATGCTAACATGCAATCAAACTGCACAAATCTCATCAAAAACTACACAAATCTCTGCACAAACTACTCAGAACTACTTGAATATGAAGGAAGTACCTGATTCTTGTTGATTTTCTGCTGGGATTTGCTGTTTTCACTACTTTTAATACAGAGTTCAAAAACAGGCTCAATTCAGCGTTCAGTGCCTTTATGACACATAAACTTGAAGTGCAGTCAAAATGCACAAATCTCTTCAAAAACTACACAAATCTCTGCAGAAACTACTTAAAAATTACTTGAATATGAAGGAACTACATGATTCATGTTGATTTTCTGCCCGGATTTAATGATTTCACTACATTTAATACAGAGTTGAAAAACAGGCTCAATTCAGCGTTGAGTGCCTTTATGACACATAAACTTGAAGTGCAGTCAAACTGCACAAATCTCTTCAAGAACTACACAAATCTCTGCAAAAACTACTAAAAACTACTTGAATATGAAGGAACTACATGATTCCTGTTGATTTTCTGCTGGGATTTGCTGTTTTCACTACTTTTAATAGAGACTTCAAAAACAGGCTCAATTCAGCGTTCAGTGCGTTTTTAACACTTCATGCTAACATGCAATCAAACTGCACAAATCTCATCAAAAACTACACAAATCTCTGCACAAACTACTCAGAACAACTTCAATATGAAGGAACTACATGATTCCTGCTGATTTTCTGCTGGGATTTGCTGTTTTCACTACTTTTAATACAGAGTTCAAAAACAGACTCAATTCAGCGTTCAGTGCCTTCATGACACATAAACTTGAAGTGTAGTCAAACTGCACAAATCTCATCAAAAACTACACAAATCTTTGCACAAACTACTCAGAACTACTTGAATATGAAGGAACTACATGATTCTTGTTGATTTTCTGCAGGGATTTGCTGATTTCGCTACTTTTAATAGAAAGTTCAAAAACAGGCTCAATTCAGCATTGGGTGCGTTTGTGACACATCAACTTGAAATGAAATCAAAATGCACAAATCTCATCAAAAACTACACAAATCTCTGCACAAACTACTCAGAACAACTTGAATATGACGGAACTACATGATTCCTGTTGATTTTCTGCTGGGAATTGCTGTTTTCACTACTTTTAATACAGAGTTCAAAAACAGGCTCAATTCAGCGTTCAGTGCGTTTTTGACACTTCATGCTAACATGCAATCAAACTGCACAAATCTCATCAAAAACTACACAAATCTTTGCACAAACTACTCAGAACTACTTGAATATGAAGGAACTACAAGATTCCTGTTGATTTTCTGCTGGGATTTGCTGTTTTCACTACTTTTAATACAGAGTTCAAAAACAGGCTCAATTCAGCGTTCAGTACGTTTTTGATACTTCATGCTAACATGGAATCATACTAAACAAATCTCTTCAAAAACTGCACAAATCTCTGCACAAACTACTCAGAACAACTTGAATATGAAGGAACTACATGATTCCTATTGATTTTCTGCTGGGATTTGTTGTTTTCACTACTTTTAATAGAGAGTTCAAAAACAGGCTCAATTCAGCGTTCAGTGCGTCTTTAACACTTCATGCTAACATGCAATCAAACTGCACAAATCTCATCAAAAACTACACAAATCTCTGCACAAACTACTCAGAACAACTTGAATATGACGGAAGTACCTGATTCTTGTTGATTTTCTGCTGGGATTTGCTGTTTTCACTACTTTTAATACAGAGTTCAAAAACAGGCTCAATTCAGCGTTCAGTGCCTTTATGACACATAAACTTGAAGTGCAGTCAAAATGCACAAATCTCTTCAAAAACTACACAAATCTCTGCAGAAACTACTAAAAACTACTTGAATATGAAGGAACTACATGATTCATGTTGATTTTCTGCCCGGATTTAATGATTTCACTACATTTAATACAGAGTTGAAAAACAGGCTCAATTCAGCGTTGAGTGCCTTTATGACACATAAACTTGAAGTGCAGTCAAACTGCACAAATCTCTTCAAGAACTACACAAATCTCTGCAGAAACTACTAAAAACTACTTGAATATGAAGGAACTACATGATTCCTGTTGATTTTCTGCTGGGATTTGCTGTTTTCACTACTTTTAATAGAGACTTCAAAAACAGGCTCAATTCAGCGTTCAGTGCGTTTTTAACACTTCATGCTAACATGCAATCAAACTGCACAAATCTCATCAAAAACTACACAAATCTCTGCACAAACTACTCAGAACAACTTCAATATGAAGGAACTACATGATTCCTGCTGATTTTCTGCTGGGATTTGCTGTTTTCACTACTTTTAATACAGAGTTCAAAAACAGACTCAATTCAGCGTTCAGTGCCTTCATGACACATAAACTTGAAGTGTAGTCAAACTGCACAAATCTCATCAAAAACTACACAAATCTTTGCACAAACTACTCAGAACTACTTGAATATGAAGGAACTACATGATTCTTGTTGATTTTCTGCAGGGATTTGCTGATTTCGCTACTTTTAATAGAAAGTTCAAAAACAGGCTCAATTCAGCATTGGGTGCGTTTGTGACACATCAACTTGAAATGAAATCAAAATGCACAAATCTCATCAAAAACTACACAAATCTCTGCACAAACTACTCAGAACAACTTGAATATGACGGAACTACATGATTCCTGTTGATTTTCTGCTGGGAATTGCTGTTTTCACTACTTTTAATACAGAGTTCAAAAACAGGCTCAATTCAGCGTTCAGTGCGTTTTTGACACTTCATGCTAACATGCAATCAAACTGCACAAATCTCATCAAAAACTACACAAATCTCTGCACAAACTACACAAATCTCTGCACAAACTACTCAGAACAACTTGAATATGAAGGAACTACATGATTCCTGTTGATTTTCTGCTGGGATTTGCTGTTTCACTACTTTTAATAGAGAGTTCAAAAACAGGCTCAATTCAGCGTTCAGTGCGTTTTTAACACTTCATGCTAACATGCAATCAAACTGCACAAATCTCATCAAAAACTACACAAATCTCTGCACAAATTACTCAGAACTACTTGAATATGAAGGAACTACATGATTCATGTTGATTTTCTGCCCGGATTTAATGATTTCACTACATTTAATACAGAGTTGAAAAACAGGCTCAATTCAGCGTTCAGTACGTTTTTGATACTTCATGCTAACATGGAATCATACTAAACAAATCTCATCAAAAACTACACAAATCTCTGCACAAACTACTCAGAACAACTTGAATATGAAGGAACTACATGATTCCTGTTGATTTTCTGCTGGGATTTGCTGTTTTCACTACTTTTAATACAGAGTTCAAAAACAGGCTCAATTCAGCGTTCAGTGCGTTTTTAACACTTCATGCTAACATGCAATCAAACTGCACAAATCTCATCAAAAACTACACAAATCTCTGTACAAACTACTCAGAACAACTTGAATATGAAGGAACTACATGATTCTTGTTGATTTTCTGCTGGGATTTGCTGTTTTCACTACTTTTAATAGAGAGTTCAAAAACAGGCTCAATTCAGCGTTCAGTGCGTTTTTAACACTTCATGCTAACATGCAATCAAACTGCACAAATCTCATCAAAAACTACACAAATCTCTGCACAAACTACTCAGAACAACTTGAATATGAAGGAACTACATGATTCCTGTTGATTTTCTGCTGGGATTTGCTGTTTTCACTACTTTTAATACAGAGTTCAAAAACAGGCTCAATTCAGCGTTCAGTGCGTTTTTGACACTTCATGCTAACATGCAATCAAACTGCACAAATCTCATCAAAAACTACACAAATCTCTGCACAAACTACTCAGAACAACTTGAATATGAAGGAACTACATGATTCCTATTGTGATTTTCTGCTGGGATTTACTGTTTTCACTACTTTTAATACAGAGTTCAAAAACAGGCTCAATTCAGCGTTCATTGCTTTTTTGATACTTCATGCTAACATGGAATCATACTAAACAAATCTCTTCAAAAACTGCACAAATCTCTGCCCAAACTACTCAGAACTACTTCAATATGAAGGAACTACATGATACCTGTTGATTTTCTGCTGGGATTTGCTGTTTTCACTACTTTTAATACAGAGTTCAAAAACAGGCTCAATTCAGCGTTCAGTACGTTTTAGATACTTCATGCTAACATGGAATCATACTAAACAAATCTCTTCAAAAACTGCACAAATCTCTGCACAAACTACTCAGAACTACTTGAATATGAAGGAACTACATGATTCCTGTTGATTTTCTTCTGGGATTTAATGATTTCACTACATTTAATACAGAGTTCAAAAACAGGCTCAATTCAGCGTTCAGTGCGTTTTTGATGCTTCATGCTAACTACAATCAAACTGCACAAATCTCATCAAAAACTACACAAATCTCTGCACAAACTACTCAGAACTACTTGAATATGAAGGGAATACATGATTTTCGTTGATTTTCTGCTGGGATTTGCTGTTTTCACTACTTTTAATACAGAGTTCAAAAACAGGCTCAATTCAGCATTGAGTGCGTTTATGACTAACCAACTTGAAATGAAATCAAACTGCACAAATCTCTGCACAAACTACTCAGAACAACTTGAATATGAAGGAACTACATGATTCCTGTTGATTTTCTGCTGGGATTTCCTGTTTTCACTACTTTTAATAGAGAGTTCAAAAACAGGCTCAATTCAGCGTTCAGTGCGTTTTTAACACTTCATGCTAACATGCAATCAAACTGCACAAATCTCATCAAAAACTACACAAATCTCTGCACAAACTACTCAGAACTACTTGAATATGAAGGAACTACATGATTCATTTTGATTTTCTGCCCGGATTTAATGATTTCACTACATTTAATACAGAGTTGAAAAACAGGCTCAATTCAGCGTTGAGTGCCTTTATGACACATAAACTTGAAGTGCAGTCAAACTGCACAAATCTCTTCAAAAACTACACAAATATCTGCAGAAACTACTAAAAACTACTTGAATATGAAGGAACTACATGATACCTGTTGATTTTCTGCTGGGATTTGCTGTTTTCACTACTTTTAATACAGAGTTCAAAAACAGACTCAATTCAGCGTTCAGTGCCTTCATGACACATAAATTTGAAGTGCAGTCAAACTGCACAAATCTCATCAAAAACTACACAAATCTTTGCACAAACTACTCAGAACTACTTGAATATGAAGGAACTACATGATTCTTGTTGATTTTCTGCTGGGATTTGCTGTTTTCACTACTTTTAATACAGAGTTCAAAAACAGGCTCAATTCAGCGTTCAGTACGTTTTTGATACTTCATGCTAACATGGAATCATACTAAACAAATCTCTTCAAAAACTGCACAAATATCTGCACAAACTACTCAGAACTACTTGAATATGAAGGAACTACATGATTCCTGTTGATTTTCTTCTGGGATTTAATGATTTCACTACATTTAATACAGAGTTCAAAAACAGGCTCAATTCAGCGTTCAGTGCGTTTTTGATGCTTCATGCTAACTGCAATCAAACTGCACAAATCTCATCAAAAACTACACAAATCTCTGCAGAAACTACTAAAAACTACTTGAATATGAAGGAACTACATGATTCATGTTGATTTTCTGCCCGGATTTAATGATTTCACTACATTTAATACAGAGTTGAAAAACAGGCTCAATTCAGCGTTGAGTGCCTTTATGACACATAAACTTGAAGTGCAATCAAACTGCACAAATCTCTTCAAAAACTACACAAATCTCTGCAGAAACTACTAAAAACTACTTGAATATGAAGGAACTACATGATACCTGTTGATTTTCTGCTGGGATTTGCTGTTTTCACTACTTTTAATAGAGAGTTCAAAAACAGGCTCAATTCAGCGTTCAGTGCGTTTTTAACACTTCATGCTAACATGCAATCACACTGCACAAATCTCATCAAAAACTACACAAATCTTTGCACAAACTACTCAGAACTACTTGAATATGAAGGAACTACATGATTCTTGTTGATTTTCTGCAGGGATTTACTGATTTCGCTACTTTTAATAGAAAGTTCAAAAACAGGCTCAATTCAGCATTGGGTGCGTTTTTGACTCATCAACTTGAAAATGAAATCAAACTGCACAAATCTCATCAAAAACTACACAAATCTCTGCACAAACTACTCAGAACAACTTGAATATGAAGGAACTACATGATTCCTGTTGATTTTCTGCTGGGATTTGCTGTTTTCACTACTTTTAATAGAGAGTTCAAAAACAGGCTCAATTCAGCGTTCAGTGCGTTTTTAACACTTCATGCTAACATGCAATCAAACTGCACAAATCTCATCAAAAACTACACAAATCTCTGCACAAACTACTCAGAACTACTTGAATATGAAGGAAGTACCTGATTCTTGTTGATTTTCTGCTGGGATTTGCTGTTTTCACTACTTTTAATACAGAGTTCAAAAACAGGCTCAATTCAGCGTTCAGTGCGTTTTTGACACTTCATGCTAACATGCAATCAAACTGCACAAATCTCATCAAAAACTACACAAATCTCTGCACAAACTACTCAGAACCACTTGAATATGAAGGAACTACATGATTCCTGTTGATTTTCTGCTGGGATTTGCTGTTTTCACTACTTTTAGTACAGAGTTCAAAAACAGGCTCAATTCAGCGTTCAGTGCGTTTTTGATACTTCATGCTAACATGGAATCATACTTAACAAATCTCTTCAAAACCTACACAAATCTCTGCACAAACTACTCAGAACTACTTGAATATGAAGGAACTACATGATTCATGTTGATTTTCTGCCCGGATTTAATGATTTCACTACATTTAATACAGAGTTGAAAAACAGGCTCAATTCAGCGTTCAGTGCGTTTTTAACACTTCATGCTAACATGCAATCAAACTGCACAAATCTCATCAAAAACTACACAAATCTCTGCACAAACTACTCAGAACTACTTGAATATGAAGGAAGTACCTGATTCTTGTTGATTTTCTGCTGGGATTTGCTGTTTTCACTACTTTTAATATAGAGTTCAAAAACAGGCTCAATTCAGCGTTCAGTGCGTTTTTAACACTTCATGCTAACATGCAATCAAACTGCACAAATCTCATCAAAAACTACACAAATCTCTGCACAAACTACTCAGAACAACTTGAATATGACGGAACTACATGATTCCTGTTGATTTTCTGCTGGGATTTGCTGTTTTCACTACTTTTAATACAGAGTTCAAAAACAGGCTCAATTCAGCGTTCAGTGCCTTTATGACACATAAACTTGAAGTGCAGTCAAACTGCACAAATCTCTTCAAAAACTACACAAATCTCTGCAGAAACTACTAAAAACTACTTGAATATGAAGGAAGTACATGATTCATGTTGATTTTCTGCCCGGATTTAATGATTTCACTACATTTAATACAGAGTTAAAAAACAGGCTCAATTCAGCGTTGAGTGCCTTTATGACACATAAACTTGAAGTGCAGTCAAACTGCACAAATCTCATCAAAAACTACACAAATCTTTGCACAAACTACTCAGAACTACTTGAATATGAAGGAACTACATGATTCTTGTTGATTTTCTGCAGGGATTTGCTGATTTCGCTACTTTTAATAGAAAGTTCAAAAACAGGCTCAATTCAGCATTGGGTGCGTTTGTGACTCATCAACTTGAAATGAAATCAAACTGCACAAATCTCTGCACAAACTACTCAGAACTACTTGAATATGAAGGAACTACATGATTCTTATTGATTTTCTGCTGGGATTTGCTGTTTTCACTACTTTTAATACAGAGTTCAAAAACAGGCTCAATTCAGCGTTCAGTGCGTTTTTGATACTTCATGCTAACATGGAATCATACTTAAGAAATCTCTTCAAAACCTACACAAATCTCTGCACAAACTACTCAGAATTACTTGAATATGAAGGGAATACATGATTCTCGTTGATTTTCTGCTGGGATTTGCTGTTTTTACTACTTTTAATACAGAGTTCAAAAAAAGGCTCAATTCAGCGTTCAGTGCGTTTTTAACACTTCATGCTAACATGCAATCAAACTGCACAAATCTCATCAAAAACTACACAAATCTCTGCACAAACTACTCAGAACCACTTGAATATGAAGGAACTACATGATTCCTGTTGATTTTCTTCTGGGATTTAATGATTTCCTTACATTTAATACAGAGTTGAAAAACAGGCTCAATTCAGCGTTCAATGCGTTTTTGATACTTCATGCTAACTTGCAATCAAACTGCACAAATCTCATCAAAACTACACAAATCTCTGCACAAACTACTCAGAACTACTTGAATATGAAGGAAGTACCTGATTCTTGTTGATTTTCTGCTGGGATTTGCTGTTTTCACTACTTTTAATACAGAGTTCAAAAACAAGCTCAATTCAGCATTGGGTGCGTTTGTGACTCATCAACTTGAAATGAAATCAAACTGCGCAAATCTCATCAAAAACTACACAAATCTCTGCACAAACTACTCAGAACTACTTGAATATGAAGGAACTACATGATTCCTGTTGATTTTCTGCTGGGATTTGCTGTTTTCACTACTTTTAATAGAGAGGTCAAAAACAGGCTCAATTCAGCGTTCAGTGCGTTTTTAACACTTCATGCTAACATGCAATCAAACTGCACAAATCTCATCAAAAACTACACAAATCTCTGCACAAACTACTCAGAATTACTTGAATATGAAGAAAGTACCTGATTCTTGTTGATTTTCTGCTGGGATTTGCTGTTTTCACTACTTTTAATACAGAGTTCAAAAACAGGCTCAATTTAGCGTGCAGTGCGTTTTTGACACTTCATGCTAACATGCAATCAAACTGCACAAATCTCATCAAAAACTACACAAATCTCTGCACAAACTACTCAGAACTACTTGAATATGAAGGGAATACATGATTCTCGTTGATTTTCTGCTGGGATTTGCTGTTTTTACTACATTTAATACAGAGTTGAAAAACAGGCTCAATTCAGCGTTGAGTGCCTTTATGACACATAAACTTGAAGTGCAGTCAAACTTCACAAATCTCATCAAAAACTACACAAATCTCTGCACAAACTACTCAGAACTACTTGAATATGAAGGAACTACATGATTCCTATTGATTTTCTGCTGGGATTTACTGTTTTCACTACTTTTAATACAGAGTTCAAAAATAGCCTCAATTCAGCGTTCAGTGTTTTTTTGATACTTCATGCTAACATGGAATCATACTAAACAAATCTCTTCAAAAACTGCACAAATCTCTGCACAAACTACTCAGAACTACTTGAATATGAAGGACGTACCTGATTCTTGTTGTTTTCTGCTGGGATTTGCTGATTTCACTACTTTTAATACAGAGTTCAAAAACAGGCTCAATTCAGCATTGAGTGCGTTTATGACTAACCAACTTGAAATGAAATCAAACTGCACAAATCTCTGCACAAACTACTCAGAACTACTTGAATATGAAGGAACTACATGATTCTTGTTGATTTTCTACTGGGATTTGCTGTTTTCACTACTTTTAGTACAGAGTTCAAAAACAGGCTCAATTCAGCGTTCAGTGCGTTTTTGACACTTCATGCTAACATGCAATCAAACTGCACAAATCTCATCAAAAACTACACAAATCTCTGCACAAACTACTCAGAACAACTTGAATATGAAGGAACTACATGATTCCTGTTGATTTTCTGCTGGGATTTGCTGTTTTCACTACTTTTAATAGAGAGTTCAAAAACAGGCTCAATTCAGCGTTCAGTGCGTTTTTAACACTTCATGCTAACATGCAATCAAACTGCACAAATCTCATCAAAAACTACACAAATCTCTGCACAAACTACTCAGAACCACTTGAATATGAAGGAACTACATGATTCCTGTTGATTTTCTACTGGGATTTGCTGTTTTCACTACTTTTAGTACAGAGTTCAAAAACAGGCTCAATTCAGCGTTCAGTGCGTTTTTGACACTTCATGCTAACATGCAATCAAACTGCACAAATCTCATCAAAAACTACACAAATCTCTGCACAAACTACTCAGAACAACTTGAATATGAAGGAACTACATGATTCCTGTTGATTTTCTGCTGGGATTTGCTGTTTTCACTACTTTTAATAGAGAGTTCAAAAACAGGCTCAATTCAGCGTTCAGTGCGTTTTTAACACTTCATGCTAACATGCAATCAAACTGCACAAATCTCATCAAAAACTACACAAATCTCTGCACAAACTACTCAGAACTACTTGAATATGAAGGAACTACATGATTCCTGTTGATTTTCTTCTGGGATTTAATGATTTCACTACATTTAATACAGGGTTCAAAAACAGGCTCAATTCAGCGTTCAGTGCGTTTTTGATGCTTCATGCTAACTGCAATCAAACTGCACAAATCTCATCAAAAACTACACAAATCTCTGCACAAACTACTCAGAACCACTTGAATATGACGGAACTACATGATTCCTGTTGATTTTCTGCTGGGATTTGCTGTTTTCACTACTTTTAATACAGAGTTCAAAAACAGGCTCAATTCAGCGTTCAGTACGTTTTTGATACTTCATGCTAACATGGAATCATACTAAACAAATCTCTTCAAAAACTGCACAAATCTCTGCACAAACTACTCAGAACAACTTGAATATGAAGGAACTACATGATTCCTATTGATTTTCTGCTGGGATTTGCTGTTTTCACTACTTTTAATACAGAGTTCAAAAACAGACTCAATTCAGCGTTCAGTGCCTTCATGACACATAAATTTGAAGTGCAGTCAAACTGCACAAATCTCATCAAAAACTACACAAATCTTTGCACAAACTACTCAGAACTACTTGAATATGAAGGAACTACATGATTCTTGTTGATTTTCTGCTGGGATTTGCTGTTTTCACTACTTTTAATACAGAGTTCAAAAACAGGCTCAATTCAGCGTTCAGTACGTTTTTGATACTTCATGCTAACATGGAATCATACTAAACAAATCTCTTCAAAAACTGCACAAATATCTGCACAAACTACTCAGAACTACTTGAATATGAAGGAACTACATGATTCCTGTTGATTTTCTTCTGGGATTTAATGATTTCACTACATTTAATACAGAGTTCAAAAACAGGCTCAATTCAGCGTTCAGTGCGTTTTTGATGCTTCATGCTAACTGCAATCAAACTGCACAAATCTCATCAAAAACTACACAAATCTCTGCAGAAACTACTAAAAACTACTTGAATATGAAGGAACTACATGATTCATGTTGATTTTCTGCCCGGATTTAATGATTTCACTACATTTAATACAGAGTTGAAAAACAGGCTCAATTCAGCGTTGAGTGCCTTTATGACACATAAACTTGAAGTGCAATCAAACTGCACAAATCTCTTCAAAAACTACACAAATCTCTGCAGAAACTACTAAAAACTACTTGAATATGAAGGAACTACATGATACCTGTTGATTTTCTGCTGGGATTTGCTGTTTTCACTACTTTTAATAGAGAGTTCAAAAACAGGCTCAATTCAGCGTTCAGTGCGTTTTTAACACTTCATGCTAACATGCAATCACACTGCACAAATCTCATCAAAAACTACACAAATCTTTGCACAAACTACTCAGAACTACTTGAATATGAAGGAACTACATGATTCTTGTTGATTTTCTGCAGGGATTTACTGATTTCGCTACTTTTAATAGAAAGTTCAAAAACAGGCTCAATTCAGCATTGGGTGCGTTTTTGACTCATCAACTTGAAAATGAAATCAAACTGCACAAATCTCATCAAAAACTACACAAATCTCTGCACAAACTACTCAGAACAACTTGAATATGAAGGAACTACATGATTCCTGTTGATTTTCTGCTGGGATTTGCTGTTTTCACTACTTTTAATAGAGAGTTCAAAAACAGGCTCAATTCAGCGTTCAGTGCGTTTTTAACACTTCATGCTAACATGCAATCAAACTGCACAAATCTCATCAAAAACTACACAAATCTCTGCACAAACTACTCAGAACTACTTGAATATGAAGGAAGTACCTGATTCTTGTTGATTTTCTGCTGGGATTTGCTGTTTTCACTACTTTTAATACAGAGTTCAAAAACAGGCTCAATTCAGCGTTCAGTGCGTTTTTGACACTTCATGCTAACATGCAATCAAACTGCACAAATCTCATCAAAAACTACACAAATCTCTGCACAAACTACTCAGAACCACTTGAATATGAAGGAACTACATGATTCCTGTTGATTTTCTGCTGGGATTTGCTGTTTTCACTACTTTTAGTACAGAGTTCAAAAACAGGCTCAATTCAGCGTTCAGTGCGTTTTTGATACTTCATGCTAACATGGAATCATACTTAACAAATCTCTTCAAAACCTACACAAATCTCTGCACAAACTACTCAGAACTACTTGAATATGAAGGAACTACATGATTCATGTTGATTTTCTGCCCGGATTTAATGATTTCACTACATTTAATACAGAGTTGAAAAACAGGCTCAATTCAGCGTTCAGTGCGTTTTTAACACTTCATGCTAACATGCAATCAAACTGCACAAATCTCATCAAAAACTACACAAATCTCTGCACAAACTACTCAGAACTACTTGAATATGAAGGAAGTACCTGATTCTTGTTGATTTTCTGCTGGGATTTGCTGTTTTCACTACTTTTAATATAGAGTTCAAAAACAGGCTCAATTCAGCGTTCAGTGCGTTTTTAACACTTCATGCTAACATGCAATCAAACTGCACAAATCTCATCAAAAACTACACAAATCTCTGCACAAACTACTCAGAACAACTTGAATATGACGGAACTACATGATTCCTGTTGATTTTCTGCTGGGATTTGCTGTTTTCACTACTTTTAATACAGAGTTCAAAAACAGGCTCAATTCAGCGTTCAGTGCCTTTATGACACATAAACTTGAAGTGCAGTCAAACTGCACAAATCTCTTCAAAAACTACACAAATCTCTGCAGAAACTACTAAAAACTACTTGAATATGAAGGAACTACATGATTCATGTTGATTTTCTGCCCGGATTTAATGATTTCACTACATTTAATACAGAGTTAAAAAACAGGCTCAATTCAGCGTTGAGTGCCTTTATGACACATAAACTTGAAGTGCAGTCAAACTGCACAAATCTCATCAAAAACTACACAAATCTTTGCACAAACTACTCAGAACTACTTGAATATGAAGGAACTACATGATTCTTGTTGATTTTCTGCAGGGATTTGCTGATTTCGCTACTTTTAATAGAAAGTTCAAAAACAGGCTCAATTCAGCATTGGGTGCGTTTGTGACTCATCAACTTGAAATGAAATCAAACTGCACAAATCTCTGCACAAACTACTCAGAACTACTTGAATATGAAGGAACTACATGATTCTTATTGATTTTCTGCTGGGATTTGCTGTTTTCACTACTTTTAATACAGAGTTCAAAAACAGGCTCAATTCAGCGTTCAGTGCGTTTTTGATACTTCATGCTAACATGGAATCATACTTAACAAATCTCTTCAAAACCTACACAAATCTCTGCACAAACTACTCAGAACTACTTGAATATGAAGGAACTACATGATTCTTGTTGATTTTGTGCAGGGATTTGCTGATTTCGCTACTTTTAATAGAAAGTTCAAAAACAGACTCAATTCAGCGTTCAGTGCCTTTATGACACATAAACTTGAAGTGCAGTCAAACTGCACAAATCTCTTCAAAAACTACAGAAATCTCTGCAGAAACTACTAAAAACTACTTGAATATGAAGGAACTACATGATTCCTGTTGATTTTCTGCCCGGATTTAATGATTTCACTACTTTTAATACAGAGTTCAAAAACAGACTCAATTCAGCGTTCAGTGCCTTCATGACACATAAACTTGAAGTGCAGTCAAACTGCACAAATCTCATCAAAAACTACACAAATCTCTGCACAAACTACTCAGAACTACTTGAATATGAAGGGAATACATGATTCTCGTTGATTTTCTGCTGGGATTTGCTGTTTTCACTACTTTTAATAGAGAGTTCAAAAACAGGCTCAATTCAGCGTTCAGTGCGTTTTTAACACTTCATGCTAACATGCAATCAAACTGCACAAATCTCATCAAAAACTACACAAATCTCTGCACAAACTACTCAGAACAACTTGAATATGAAGGAACTACATGATTCCTGTTGATTTTCTGCTGGGATTTGCTGTTTCACTAATTTTAATAGAGAGTTCAAAAACAGGCTCAATTCAGCGTTCAGTGCGTTTTTAACACTTCATGCTAACATGCAATCAAACTGCACAAATCTCATCAAAAACTACACAAATCTCTGCACAAACTACTCAGAACTACTTGAATATGAAGGAACTACATGATTCATGTTGATTTTCTGCCCGGATTTAATGATTTCACTACATTTAATACAGAGTTGAAAAACAGGCTCAATTCAGCGTTCAGTACGTTTTTGATACTTCATGCTAACATGGAATCATACTAAACAAATCTCATCAAAAACTACACAAATCTCTGCACAAACTACTCAGAACAACTTGAATATGAAGGAACTACATGATTCCTGTTGATTTTCTGCTGGGATTTGCTGTTTTCACTACTTATAATAGAGAGTTCAAAAACAGGCTCAATTCAGCGTTCAGTGCGTTTTTAACACTTCATGCTAACATGCAATCAAACTGCACAAATCTCATCAAAAACTACACAAATCTTTGCACAAACTACTCAGAACTACTTGAATATGAAGGAACTACATGATTCTTGTTGATTTTGTGCAGGGATTTGCTGATTTCGCTACTTTTAATAGAAAGTTCAAAAACAGACTCAATTCAGCGTTCAGTGCCTTTATGACACATAAACTTGAAGTGCAGTCAAACTGCACAAATCTCATCAAAAACTACACAAATCTCTGCACAAACTACTCAGAACTACTTGAATATGAAGGGAATACATGATTCTCGTTGATTTTCTGCTGGGATTTGCTGTTTTCACTACTTTTAATAGAGAGTTCAAAAACAGGCTCAATTCAGCATTGGGTGCGTTTGTGACACATCAACTTGAAATGAAATCAAAATGCACAAATCTCATCAAAAACTACACAAATCTCTGCACAAACTACTCAGAACAACTTGAATATGACGGAACTACATGATTCCTGTTGATTTTCTGCTGGGAATTGCTGTTTTCACTACTTTTAATACAGAGTTCAAAAACAGGCTCAATTCAGCGTTCAGTGCCTTTATGACACATAAACTTGAAGTGCAGTCAAACTGCACAAATCTCTTCAAAAACTACAGAAATCTCTGCAGAAACTACTAAAAACTACTTGAATATGAAGGAACTACATGATTCATGTTGATTTTCTGCCCGGATTTAATGATTTCACTACTTTTAATACAGAGTTGAAAAACAGGCTCAATTCAGCGTTGAGTGCCTTTATGACACATAAACTTGAAGTGCAGTCAAACTGCACAAATCTCTTCAAAAACTACACAAATCTCTGCACAAACTACTCAGAACAACTTGAATATGAAGGAACTACATGATTCCTGTTGATTTTCTGCTGGGATTTGCTGTTTTCACTACTTTTAATACAGAGTTCAAAAACAGACTCAATTCAGCGTTCAGTGCCTTCATGACACATAAACTTGAAGTGCAGTCAAACTGCACAAATCTCTTCAAAAACTACACAAATCTCTGCACAAACTACTCAGAACAACTTGAATATGAAGGGAATACATGATTCTCGTTGATTTTCTGCTGGGATTTGCTGTTTTCACTACTTTTAATAGAGAGTTCAAAAACAGGCTCAATTCAGCGTTCAGTGCGTTTTTAACACTTCATGCTAACATGCAATCAAACTGCACAAATCTCATCAAAAACTACACAAATCTCTGCACAAACTACTCAGAACAACTTGAATATGAAGGAACTACATGATTCCTGTTGATTTTCTGCTGGGATTTGCTGTTTTCACTACTTTTAATACAGAGTTCAAAAACAGGCTCAATTCAGCGTTCAGTGCGTTTTTAACACTTCATGCTAACATGCAATCAAACTGCACAAATCTCATCAAAAACTACACAAATCTCTGCACAAACTACTCAGAACTACTTGAATATGAAGGAAGTACCTGATTCTTGTTGATTTTCTGCTGGGATTTGCTGTTTTCACTACTTTTAATACAGAGTTCAAAAACAGGCTCAATTCAGCGTTCAGTGCCTTTATGACACATAAACTTGAAGTGCAGTCAAAATGCACAAATCTCTTCAAAAACTACACAAATCTCTGCAGAAACTACTTAAAAATTACTTGAATATGAAGGAACTACATGATTCATGTTGATTTTCTGCCCGGATTTAATGATTTCACTACATTTAATACAGAGTTGAAAAACAGGCTCAATTCAGCGTTGAGTGCCTTTATGACACATAAACTTGAAGTGCAGTCAAACTGCACAAATCTCTTCAAGAACTACACAAATCTCTGCAGAAACTACTAAAAACTACTTGAATATGAAGGAACTACATGATTCCTGTTGATTTTCTGCTGGGATTTGCTGTTTTCACTACTTTTAATAGAGACTTCAAAAACAGGCTCAATTCAGCGTTCAGTGCGTTTTTAACACTTCATGCTAACATGCAATCAAACTGCACAAATCTCATCAAAAACTACACAAATCTCTGCACAAACTACTCAGAACAACTTCAATATGAAGGAACTACATGATTCCTGCTGATTTTCTGCTGGGATTTGCTGTTTTCACTACTTTTAATACAGAGTTCAAAAACAGACTCAATTCAGCGTTCAGTGCCTTCATGACACATAAACTTGAAGTGTAGTCAAACTGCACAAATCTCATCAAAAACTACACAAATCTTTGCACAAACTACTCAGAACTACTTGAATATGAAGGAACTACATGATTCTTGTTGATTTTCTGCAGGGATTTGCTGATTTCGCTACTTTTAATAGAAAGTTCAAAAACAGGCTCAATTCAGCATTGGGTGCGTTTGTGACACATCAACTTGAAATGAAATCAAAATGCACAAATCTCATCAAAAACTACACAAATCTCTGCACAAACTACTCAGAACAACTTGAATATGACGGAACTACATGATTCCTGTTGATTTTCTGCTGGGAATTGCTGTTTTCACTACTTTTAATACAGAGTTCAAAAACAGGCTCAATTCAGCGTTCAGTGCGTTTTTGACACTTCATGCTAACATGCAATCAAACTGCACAAATCTCATCAAAAACTACACAAATCTTTGCACAAACTACTCAGAACTACTTGAATATGAAGGAACTACATGATTCCTGTTGATTTTCTGCTGGGATTTGCTGTTTTCACTACTTTTAATACAGAGTTCAAAAACAGGCTCAATTCAGCGTTCAGTACGTTTTTGATACTTCATGCTAACATGGAATCATACTAAACAAATCTCTTCAAAAACTGCACAAATCTCTGCACAAACTACTCAGAACAACTTGAATATGAAGGAACTACATGATTCCTATTGATTTTCTGCTGGGATTTGTTGTTTTCACTACTTTTAATAGAGAGTTCAAAAACAGGCTCAATTCAGCGTTCAATGCGTTTTTGATACTTCATGCTAACTTGTAATCAAACTGCACAAATCTCATCAAAAACTACACAAATCTCTGCACAAACTACTCAGAACAACTTGAATATGAAGGAACTACATGATTCATGTTGATTTTCTGCCCGGATTTAATGATTTCACTACATTTAATACAGAGTTGAAAAACAGGCTCAATTCAGCGTTCAGTGCCTTTATGACACATAAACTTGAAGTGCAGTCAAACTGCACAAATCTCTTCAAAAACTACACAAATCTCTGCAGAAACTACTAAAAACTACTTCAATATGAAGGAACTACATGATTCCTGTTGATTTTCTGCTGGGATTTGCTGTTTTCACTACATTTAATACAAAGTTCAAAAACAGGCTCAATTCAGCATTGGGTGCGTTTGTGACTCAT
Organism: Remorina albescens; assembly: GCA_034769265.1. Lineage (NCBI taxonomy): Eukaryota > Metazoa > Chordata > Actinopteri > Carangiformes > Echeneidae > Remorina > Remorina albescens. The sequence continues at coordinate 24,368,784 of CM068478.1, forward strand.
CAACTTGAAATGAAATCAAACTGCACAAATCTCATCAAAAACTACACAAATCTCTGCACAAACTACTAAAAACTACTTGAATATGAAGGAACTACATGATTCCTGTTGATTTTCTACTGGGATTTGCTGTTTTCACTACTTTTAGTACAGAGTTCAAAAACAGGCTCAATTCAGCGTTCAGTGCGTTTTTGACACTTCATGCTAACATGCAATCAAACTGCACAAATCTCATCAAAAACTACACAAATCTCTGCACAAACTACTCAGAACCACTTGAATATGAAGGAACTACATGATTCCTGTTGATTTTCTTCTGGGATTTAATGATTTCCTTACATTTAATACAGAGTTGAAAAACAGGCTCAATTCAGCGTTCAATGCGTTTTTGATACTTCATGCTAACTTGCAATCAAACTGCACAAATCTCATCAAAACTACACAAATCTCTGCACAAACTACTCAGAACAACTTGAATATGAAGGAACTACATGATTCTTGTTGATATTCTGCTGGGATTTGCTGTTTTCACTACTTTTAATACAGAGTTCAAAAACAAGCTCAATTCAGCATTGGGTGCGTTTGTGACTCATCAACTTGAAATGAAATCAAACTGCGCAAATCTCATCAAAAACTACACAAATCTCTGCACAAACTACTCAGAACAACTTGAATATGAAGGAACTACATGATTCCTATTGTGATTTTCTGCTGGGATTTACTGTTTTCAGTACTTTTAACACAGAGTTCAAAAACAGGCTCAATTCAGCGTTCAGTGCTTTTTTGATACTTCATGCTAACATGGAATCATACTAAACAAATCTCTTCAAAAACTGCACAAATCTCTGCCCAAACTACTCAGAACTACTTCAATATGAAGGAACTACATGATACCTGTTGATTTTCTGCTGGGATTTGCTGTTTTCACTACTTTTAATACAGAGTTCAAAAACAGGCTCAATTCAGCGTTCAGTGCGTTTTTAACACTTCATGCTAACATGCAATCAAACTGCACAAATCTCATCAAAAACTACACAAATCTCTGCAGAAACTACTAAAAACTACTTGAATATGAAGGAACTACATGATTCATGTTGATTTTCTGCCCGGATTTAATGATTTCACTACTTTTAATACAAAGTTGAAAAACAGGCTCAATTCAGCGTTGAGTGCCTTTATGACACATAAACTTGAAGTGCAGTCAAACTGCACAAATCTCTTCAAAAACTACACAAATCTCTGCACAAACTACTCAGAACAACTTGAATATGAAGGAACTACATGATTCCTGTTGATTTTCTGCTGGGATTTGCTGTTTTCACTACTTTTAATACAGAGTTCAAAAACAGACTCAATTCAGCGTTCAGTGCCTTTATGACACATAAACTTGAAGTGCAGTCAAACTGCACAAATCTCTTCAAAAACTACACAAATCTCTGCAGAAACTACTAAAAACTACTTGAATATGAAGGAACTACATGATACCTGTTGATTTTCTGCTGGGATTTGCTGTTTTCACTACTTTTAATACAGAGTTCAAAAACAGACTCAATTCAGCGTTCAGTGCCTTCATGACACATAAATTTGAAGTGCAGTCAAACTGCACAAATCTCATCAAAAACTACACAAATCTTTGCACAAACTACTCAGAACTACTTGAATATGAAGGAACTACATGATTCTTGTTGATTTTCTGCTGGGATTTGCTGTTTTCACTACTTTTAATACAGAGTTCAAAAACAGGCTCAATTCAGCGTTCAGTACGTTTTTGATACTTCATGCTAACATGGAATCATACTAAACAAATCTCTTCAAAAACTGCACAAATATCTGCACAAACTACTCAGAACTACTTGAATATGAAGGAACTACATGATTCCTGTTGATTTTCTTCTGGGATTTAATGATTTCACTACATTTAATACAGAGTTCAAAAACAGGCTCAATTCAGCGTTCAGTGCGTTTTTGATGCTTCATGCTAACTGCAATCAAACTGCACAAATCTCATCAAAAACTACACAAATCTCTGCAGAAACTACTAAAAACTACTTGAATATGAAGGAACTACATGATTCATGTTGATTTTCTGCCCGGATTTAATGATTTCACTACATTTAATACAGAGTTGAAAAACAGGCTCAATTCAGCGTTGAGTGCCTTTATGACACATAAACTTGAAGTGCAATCAAACTGCACAAATCTCTTCAAAAACTACACAAATCTCTGCAGAAACTACTAAAAACTACTTGAATATGAAGGAACTACATGATACCTGTTGATTTTCTGCTGGGATTTGCTGTTTTCACTACTTTTAATAGAGAGTTCAAAAACAGGCTCAATTCAGCGTTCAGTGCGTTTTTAACACTTCATGCTAACATGCAATCACACTGCACAAATCTCATCAAAAACTACACAAATCTTTGCACAAACTACTCAGAACTACTTGAATATGAAGGAACTACATGATTCTTGTTGATTTTCTGCAGGGATTTACTGATTTCGCTACTTTTAATAGAAAGTTCAAAAACAGGCTCAATTCAGCATTGGGTGCGTTTTTGACTCATCAACTTGAAAATGAAATCAAACTGCACAAATCTCATCAAAAACTACACAAATCTCTGCACAAACTACTCAGAACAACTTGAATATGAAGGAACTACATGATTCCTGTTGATTTTCTGCTGGGATTTGCTGTTTTCACTACTTTTAATAGAGAGTTCAAAAACAGGCTCAATTCAGCGTTCAGTGCCTTTATGACACATAAACTTGAAGTGCAGTCAAACTGCACAAATCTCTTCAAAAACTACACAAATCTCTGCAGAAACTACTAAAAACTACTTGAATATGAAGGAACTACATGATTCATGTTGATTTTCTGCCCGGATTTAATGATTTCACTACATTTAATACAGAGTTGAAAAACAGGCTCAATTCAGCGTTGAGTGCCTTTATGACACATAAACTTGAAGTGCAGTCAAACTGCACAAATCTCTTCAAAAACTACACAAATCTCTGCACAAACTACTCAGAACAACTTGAATATGAAGGAACTACATGATTCCTATTGATTTTCTGCTGGGATTTACTGTTTTCACTACTTTTAATACAGAGTTCAAAAATAGGCTCAATTCAGCGTTCAGTACGTTTTTAACACTTCATGCTAACATGCAATCAAACTGCACAAATCTCATCAAAAACTACACAAATCTCTGCAGAAACTACTAAAAACTACTTGAATATGAAGGAACTACATGATTCATGTTGATTTTCTGCCCGGATTTAATGATTTCACTACTTTTAATACAAAGTTGAAAAACAGGCTCAATTCAGCGTTGAGTGCCTTTATGACACATAAACTTGAAGTGCAGTCAAACTGCACAAATCTCTTCAAAAACTACACAAATCTCTGCACAAACTACTCAGAACAACTTGAATATGAAGGAACTACATGATTCCTGTTGATTTTCTGCTGGGATTTGCTGTTTTCACTACTTTTAATACAGAGTTCAAAAACAGACTCAATTCAGCGTTCAGTGCCTTTATGACACATAAACTTGAAGTGCAGTCAAACTGCACAAATCTCTTCAAAAACTACACAAATCTCTGCAGAAACTATTAAAACTACTTGAATATGAAGGAACTACATGATACCTGTTGATTTTCTGCTGGGATTTGCTGTTTTCACTACTTTTAATACAGAGTTCAAAAACAGACTCAATTCAGCGTTCAGTGCCTTCATGACACATAAATTTGAAGTGCAGTCAAACTGCACAAATCTCATCAAAAACTACACAAATCTTTGCACAAACTACTCAGAACTACTTGAATATGAAGGAACTACATGATTCTTGTTGATTTTCTGCTGGGATTTGCTGTTTTCACTACTTTTAATACAGAGTTCAAAAACAGGCTCAATTCAGCGTTCAGTACGTTTTTGATACTTCATGCTAACATGGAATCATACTAAACAAATCTCTTCAAAAACTGCACAAATATCTGCACAAACTACTCAGAACTACTTGAATATGAAGGAACTACATGATTCCTGTTGATTTTCTTCTGGGATTTAATGATTTCACTACATTTAATACAGAGTTCAAAAATAGGCTCAATTCAGCGTTCAGTGCGTTTTTGATGCTTCATGCTAACTGCAATCAAACTGCACAAATCTCATCAAAAACTACACAAATCTCTGCAGAAACTACTAAAAACTACTTGAATATGAAGGAACTACATGATTCATGTTGATTTTCTGCCCGGATTTAATGATTTCACTACATTTAATACAGAGTTGAAAAACAGGCTCAATTCAGCGTTGAGTGCCTTTATGACACATAAACTTGAAGTGCAATCAAACTGCACAAATCTCTTCAAAAACTACACAAATCTCTGCAGAAACTACTAAAAACTACTTGAATATGAAGGAACTACATGATACCTGTTGATTTTCTGCTGGGATTTGCTGTTTTCACTACTTTTAATAGAGAGTTCAAAAACAGGCTCAATTCAGCGTTCAGTGCGTTTTTAACACTTCATGCTAACATGCAATCACACTGCACAAATCTCATCAAAAACTACACAAATCTTTGCACAAACTACTCAGAACTACTTGAATATGAAGGAACTACATGATTCTTGTTGATTTTCTGCAGGGATTTACTGATTTCGCTACTTTTAATAGAAAGTTCAAAAACAGGCTCAATTCAGCATTGGGTGCGTTTTTGACTCATCAACTTGAAAATGAAATCAAACTGCACAAATCTCATCAAAAACTACACAAATCTCTGCACAAACTACTCAGAACAACTTGAATATGAAGGAACTACATGATTCCTGTTGATTTTCTGCTGGGATTTGCTGTTTTCACTACTTTTAATAGAGAGTTCAAAAACAGGCTCAATTCAGCGTTCAGTGCCTTTATGACACATAAACTTGAAGTGCAGTCAAACTGCACAAATCTCTTCAAAAACTACACAAATCTCTGCAGAAACTACTAAAAACTACTTGAATATGAAGGAACTACATGATTCATGTTGATTTTCTGCCCGGATTTAATGATTTCACTACATTTAATACAGAGTTGAAAAACAGGCTCAATTCAGCGTTGAGTGCCTTTATGACACATAAACTTGAAGTGCAGTCAAACTGCACAAATCTCTTCAAAAACTACACAAATCTCTGCACAAACTACTCAGAACAACTTGAATATGAAGGAACTACATGATTCCTATTGATTTTCTGCTGGGATTTACTGTTTTCACTACTTTTAATACAGAGTTCAAAAATAGGCTCAATTCAGCGTTCAGTGCTTTTTTGATACTTCATGCTAACATGGAATCATACTAAACAAATCTCTTCAAAAACTGCACAAATCTCTGCACAAACTACTCAGAACTACTTGAATATGACGGAACTACATGATACCTGTTGATTTTCTGCTGGGATTTGCTGTTTTCACTACTTTTAATACAGAGTTCAAAAACAGGCTCAATTCAGCGTTCAGTACGTTTTTAACACTTCATGCTAACATGCAATCAAACTGCACAAATCTCATCAAAAACTACACAAATCTTTGCACAAACTACTCAGAACTACTTGAATATGAAGGAACTACATGATTCTTGTTGATTTTCTGCAGGGATTTGCTGATTTCGCTACTTTTAATAGAAAGTTCAAAAACAGGCTCAATTCAGCATTGGGTGCGTTTGTGACTCATCAACTTGAAATGAAATCAAACTGCACAAATCTCTGCACAAACTACTCAGAACTACTTGAATATGAAGGAACTACATGATTCTTGTTGATTTTCTGCAGGGATTTGCTGATTTCTCTGCTTTTAATAGAAAGTTCAAAAACAGGCTCAATTCAGCATTGGGTGCGTTTGTGACTCATCAACTTGAAATGAAATCAAACTGCACAAATCTCATCAAAAACTACACAAATCTCTGCACAAACTACTCAGAACTACTTGAATATGAAGGAAGTACCTGATTCTTATTGATTTTCTGCTGGGATTTGCTGTTTTCACTACTTTTAATACAGAGTTCAAAAACAGGCTCAATTCAGCGTTCAGTGCGTTTTTGATACTTCATGCTAACATGGAATCATACTTAACAAATCTCTTCAAAACCTACACAAATCTCTGCACAAACTACTCAGAACTACTTGAATATGAAGGAACTAAATGATTCCTGTTGATTTTCTGCTGGGATTTGCTGTTTTCACTACTTTTAATAGAGAGTTCAAAAACAGGCTCAATTCAGCGTTCAGTGCGTTTTTAACACTTCATGCTAACATGCAATCAAACTGCACAAATCTCATCAAAAACTACACAAATCTCTGCACAAACTACTCAGAATTACTTGAATATGAAGGGAATACATGATACCTGTTGATTTTCTGCTGGGATTTGCTGTTTTCACTACTTTTAATACAGAGTTCAAAAACAGGCTCAATTCAGCGTTCAGTACGTTTTTAACACTTCATGCTAACATGCAATCAAACTGCACAAATCTCATCAAAAACTACACAAATCTTTGCACAAACTACTCAGAACTACTTGAATATGAAGGAACTACATGATTCTTGTTGATTTTCTGCAGGGATTTGCTGATTTCGCTACTTTTAATAGAAAGTTCAAAAACAGGCTCAATTCAGCATTGGGTGCGTTTGTGACTCATCAACTTGAAATGAAATCAAACTGCACAAATCTCTGCACAAACTACTCAGAACTACTTGAATATGAAGGAACTACATGATTCTTGTTGATTTTCTGCAGGGATTTGCTGATTTCTCTGCTTTTAATAGAAAGTTCAAAAACAGGCTCAATTCAGCATTGGGTGCGTTTGTGACTCATCAACTTGAAATGAAATCAAACTGCACAAATCTCATCAAAAACTACACAAATCTCTGCACAAACTACTCAGAACTACTTGAATATGAAGGAAGTACCTGATTCTTATTGATTTTCTGCTGGGATTTGCTGTTTTCACTACTTTTAATACAGAGTTCAAAAACAGGCTCAATTCAGCGTTCAGTGCGTTTTTGATACTTCATGCTAACATGGAATCATACTTAACAAATCTCTTCAAAACCTACACAAATCTCTGCACAAACTACTCAGAACTACTTGAATATGAAGGAACTAAATGATTCCTGTTGATTTTCTGCTGGGATTTGCTGTTTTCACTACTTTTAATAGAGAGTTCAAAAACAGGCTCAATTCAGCGTTCAGTGCGTTTTTAACACTTCATGCTAACATGCAATCAAACTGCACAAATCTCATCAAAAACTACACAAATCTCTGCACAAACTACTCAGAATTACTTGAATATGAAGGGAATACATGATTCTCGTTGATTTTCTGCTGGGATTTGCTGTTTTTACTACTTTTAATACAGAGTTCAAAAACAGGCTCAATTCAGCGTTCAATGCGTTTTTGATACTTCATGCTAACTTGTAATCAAACTGCACAAATCTCATCAAAAACTACACAAATCTCTGCACAAACTACTCAGAACAACTTGAATATGAAGGAACTACATGATTCATGTTGATTTTCTGCCCGGATTTAATGATTTCACTACATTTAATACAGAGTTGAAAAACAGGCTCAATTCAGCGTTCAGTGCCTTTATGACACATAAACTTGAAGTGCAGTCAAACTGCACAAATCTCTTCAAAAACTACACAAATCTCTGCAGAAACTACTAAAAACTACTTCAATATGAAGGAACTACATGATTCCTGTTGATTTTCTGCTGGGATTTGCTGTTTTCACTACATTTCATACAAAGTTCAAAAACAGGCTCAATTCAGCATTGGGTGCGTTTGTGACTCATCAACTTGAAATGAAATCAAACTGCACAAATCTCATCAAAAACTACACAAATCTCTGCACAAACTACTAAAAACTACTTGAATATGAAGGAACTACATGATTCCTGTTGATTTTCTACTGGGATTTGCTGTTTTCACTACTTTTAGTACAGAGTTCAAAAACAGGCTCAATTCAGCGTTCAGTGCGTTTTTGATGCTTCATGCTAACTGCAATCAAACTGCACAAATCTCATCAAAAACTACACAAATCTCTGCAGAAACTACTAAAAACTACTTGAATATGAAGGAACTACATGATTCATGTTGATTTTCTGCCCGGATTTAATGATTTCACTACATTTAATACAGAGTTGAAAAACAGGCTCAATTCAGCGTTGAGTGCCTTTATGACACATAAACTTGAAGTGCAATCAAACTGCACAAATCTCTTCAAAAACTACACAAATCTCTGCAGAAACTACTAAAAACTACTTGAATATGAAGGAACTACATGATACCTGTTGATTTTCTGCTGGGATTTGCTGTTTTCACTACTTTTAATAGAGAGTTCAAAAACAGGCTCAATTCAGCGTTCAGTGCGTTTTTAACACTTCATGCTAACATGCAATCACACTGCACAAATCTCATCAAAAACTACACAAATCTTTGCACAAACTACTCAGAACTACTTGAATATGAAGGAACTACATGATTCTTGTTGATTTTCTGCAGGGATTTGCTGATTTCGCTACTTTTAATAGAAAGTTCAAAAACAGGCTCAATTCAGCATTGGGTGCGTTTGTGACTCATCAACTTGAAATGAAATCAAACTGCACAAATCTCTGCACAAACTACTCAGAACTACTTGAATATGAAGGAACTACATGATTCTTGTTGATTTTCTGCAGGGATTTGCTGATTTCTCTGCTTTTAATAGAAAGTTCAAAAACAGGCTCAATTCAGCATTGGGTGCGTTTGTGACTCATCAACTTGAAATGAAATCAAACTGCACAAATCTCATCAAAAACTACACAAATCTCTGCACAAACTACTCAGAACTACTTGAATATGAAGGAAGTACCTGATTCTTATTGATTTTCTGCTGGGATTTGCTGTTTTCACTACTTTTAATACAGAGTTCAAAAACAGGCTCAATTCAGCGTTCAGTGCGTTTTTGATACTTCATGCTAACATGGAATCATACTTAACAAATCTCTTCAAAACCTACACAAATCTCTGCACAAACTACTCAGAACTACTTGAATATGAAGGAACTAAATGATTCCTGTTGATTTTCTGCTGGGATTTGCTGTTTTCACTACTTTTAATAGAGAGTTCAAAAACAGGCTCAATTCAGCGTTCAGTGCGTTTTTAACACTTCATGCTAACATGCAATCAAACTGCACAAATCTCATCAAAAACTACACAAATCTCTGCACAAACTACTCAGAATTACTTGAATATGAAGGGAATACATGATACCTGTTGATTTTCTGCTGGGATTTGCTGTTTTCACTACTTTTAATAGAGAGTTCAAAAACAGGCTCAATTCAGCGTTCAGTGCGTTTTTAACACTTCATGCTAACATGCAATCACACTGCACAAATCTCATCAAAAACTACACAAATCTTTGCACAAACTACTCAGAACTACTTGAATATGAAGGAACTACATGATTCTTGTTGATTTTCTGCAGGGATTTGCTGATTTCGCTACTTTTAATAGAAAGTTCAAAAACAGGCTCAATTCAGCATTGGGTGCGTTTGTGACTCATCAACTTGAAATGAAATCAAACTGCACAAATCTCTGCACAAACTACTCAGAACTACTTGAATATGAAGGAACTACATGATTCTTGTTGATTTTCTGCAGGGATTTGCTGATTTCTCTGCTTTTAATAGAAAGTTCAAAAACAGGCTCAATTCAGCATTGGGTGCGTTTGTGACTCATCAACTTGAAATGAAATCAAACTGCACAAATCTCATCAAAAACTACACAAATCTCTGCACAAACTACTCAGAACTACTTGAATATGAAGGAAGTACCTGATTCTTATTGATTTTCTGCTGGGATTTGCTGTTTTCACTACTTTTAATACAGAGTTCAAAAACAGGCTCAATTCAGCGTTCAGTGCGTTTTTGATACTTCATGCTAACATGGAATCATACTTAACAAATCTCTTCAAAACCTACACAAATCTCTGCACAAACTACTCAGAACTACTTGAATATGAAGGAACTAAATGATTCCTGTTGATTTTCTGCTGGGATTTGCTGTTTTCACTACTTTTAATAGAGAGTTCAAAAACAGGCTCAATTCAGCGTTCAGTGCGTTTTTAACACTTCATGCTAACATGCAATCAAACTGCACAAATCTCATCAAAAACTACACAAATCTCTGCACAAACTACTCAGAATTACTTGAATATGAAGGGAATACATGATACCTGTTGATTTTCTGCTGGGATTTGCTGTTTTCACTACTTTTAATACAGAGTTCAAAAACAGGCTCAATTCAGCGTTCAGTACGTTTTTAACACTTCATGCTAACATGCAATCAAACTGCACAAATCTCATCAAAAACTACACAAATCTTTGCACAAACTACTCAGAACTACTTGAATATGAAGGAACTACATGATTCTTGTTGATTTTCTGCAGGGATTTGCTGATTTCGCTACTTTTAATAGAAAGTTCAAAAACAGGCTCAATTCAGCATTGGGTGCGTTTGTGACTCATCAACTTGAAATGAAATCAAACTGCACAAATCTCTGCACAAACTACTCAGAACTACTTGAATATGAAGGAACTACATGATTCTTGTTGATTTTCTGCAGGGATTTGCTGATTTCTCTGCTTTTAATAGAAAGTTCAAAAACAGGCTCAATTCAGCATTGGGTGCGTTTGTGACTCATCAACTTGAAATGAAATCAAACTGCACAAATCTCATCAAAAACTACACAAATCTCTGCACAAACTACTCAGAACTACTTGAATATGAAGGAAGTACCTGATTCTTATTGATTTTCTGCTGGGATTTGCTGTTTTCACTACTTTTAATACAGAGTTCAAAAACAGGCTCAATTCAGCGTTCAGTGCGTTTTTGATACTTCATGCTAACATGGAATCATACTTAACAAATCTCTTCAAAACCTACACAAATCTCTGCACAAACTACTCAGAACTACTTGAATATGAAGGAACTAAATGATTCCTGTTGATTTTCTGCTGGGATTTGCTGTTTTCACTACTTTTAATAGAGAGTTCAAAAACAGGCTCAATTCAGCGTTCAGTGCGTTTTTAACACTTCATGCTAACATGCAATCAAACTGCACAAATCTCATCAAAAACTACACAAATCTCTGCACAAACTACTCAGAATTACTTGAATATGAAGGGAATACATGATTCTCGTTGATTTTCTGCTGGGATTTGCTGTTTTTACTACTTTTAATACAGAGTTCAAAAACAGGCTCAATTCAGCGTTCAATGCGTTTTTGATACTTCATGCTAACTTGTAATCAAACTGCACAAATCTCATCAAAAACTACACAAATCTCTGCACAAACTACTCAGAACAACTTGAATATGAAGGAACTACATGATTCATGTTGATTTTCTGCCCGGATTTAATGATTTCACTACATTTAATACAGAGTTGAAAAACAGGCTCAATTCAGCGTTCAGTGCCTTTATGACACATAAACTTGAAGTGCAGTCAAACTGCACAAATCTCTTCAAAAACTACACAAATCTCTGCAGAAACTACTAAAAACTACTTCAATATGAAGGAACTACATGATTCCTGTTGATTTTCTGCTGGGATTTGCTGTTTTCACTACATTTAATACAAAGTTCAAAAACAGGCTCAATTCAGCATTGGGTGCGTTTGTGACTCATCAACTTGAAATGAAATCAAACTGCACAAATCTCATCAAAAACTACACAAATCTCTGCACAAACTACTAAAAACTACTTGAATATGAAGGAACTACATGATTCCTGTTGATTTTCTACTGGGATTTGCTGTTTTCACTACTTTTAGTACAGAGTTCAAAAACAGGCTCAATTCAGCGTTCAGTGCGTTTTTGACACTTCATGCTAACATGCAATCAAACTGCACAAATCTCATCAAAAACTACACAAATCTCTGCACAAACTACTCAGAACCACTTGAATATGAAGGAACTACATGATTCCTGTTGATTTTCTTCTGGGATTTAATGATTTCCTTACATTTAATACAGAGTTGAAAAACAGGCTCAATTCAGCGTTCAATGCGTTTTTGATACTTCATGCTAACTTGCAATCAAACTGCACAAATCTCATCAAAACTACACAAATCTCTGCACAAACTACTCAGAACTACTTGAATATGAAGGAAGTACCTGATTCTTGTTGATTTTCTGCTGGGATTTGCTGTTTTCACTACTTTTAATACAGAGTTCAAAAACAAGCTCAATTCAGCATTGGGTGCGTTTGTGACTCATCAACTTGAAATGAAATCAAACTGCGCAAATCTCATCAAAAACTACACAAATCTCTGCACAAACTACTCAGAACTACTTGAATATGAAGGAACTACATGATTCATGTTGATTTTCTGCCCGGATTTAATGATTTCACTACTTTTAATACAGAGTTGAAAAACAGGCTCAATTCAGCGTTGAGTGCCTTTATGACACATAAACTTGAAGTGCAGTCAAACTGCACAAATCTCTTCAAAAACTACACAAATCTCTGCACAAACTACTCAGAACAACTTGAATATGAAGGAACTACATGATTCCTGTTGATTTTCTGCTGGGATTTGCTGTTTTCACTACTTTTAATACAGAGTTCAAAAACAGACTCAATTCAGCGTTCAGTGCCTTCATGACACATAAACTTGAAGTGCAGTCAAACTGCACAAATCTCATCAAAAACTACACAAATCTCTGCACAAACTACTCAGAACTACTTGAATATGAAGGGAATACATGATTCTCGTTGATTTTCTGCTGGGATTTGCTGTTTTCACTACTTTTAATAGAGAGTTCAAAAACAGGCTCAATTCAGCGTTCAGTGCGTTTTTAACACTTCATGCTAACATGCAATCAAACTGCACAAATCTCATCAAAAACTACACAAATCTCTGCACAAACTACACAAATCTCTGCACAAACTACTCAGAACTACTTGAATATGAAGGAACTACATGATTCATGTTGATTTTCTGCCCGGATTTAATGATTTCACTACATTTAATACAGAGTTGAAAAACAGGCTCAATTCAGCGTTCAGTACGTTTTTGATACTTCATGCTAACATGGAATCATACTAAACAAATCTCATCAAAAACTACACAAATCTCTGCACAAACTACTCAGAACAACTTGAATATGAAGGAACTACATGATTCCTGTTGATTTTCTGCTGGGATTTGCTGTTTTCACTACTTTTAATACAGAGTTCAAAAACAGGCTCAATTCAGCGTTCAGTGCGTTTTTAACACTTCATGCTAACATGCAATCAAACTGCACAAATCTCATCAAAAACTACACAAATCTCTGCACAAACTACTCAGAACAACTTGAATATGAAGGAACTACATGATTCTTGTTGATTTTCTGCTGGGATTTGCTGTTTTCACTACTTTTAATAGAGAGTTCAAAAACAGGCTCAATTCAGCGTTCAGTGCGTTTTTAACACTTCATGCTAACATGCAATCAAACTGCACAAATCTCATCAAAAACTACACAAATCTCTGCACAAACTACTCAGAACTACTTGAATATGAAGGAAGTACCTGATTCTTGTTGATTTTCTGCTGGGATTTGCTGTTTTCACTACTTTTAATACAGAGTTCAAAAACAGGCTCAATTCAGCGTTCAGTGCCTTTATGACACATAAACTTGAAGTGCAGTCAAAATGCACAAATCTCTTCAAAAACTACACAAATCTCTGCAGAAACTACTTAAAAATTACTTGAATATGAAGGAACTACATGATTCATGTTGATTTTCTGCCCGGATTTAATGATTTCACTACATTTAATACAGAGTTGAAAAACAGGCTCAATTCAGCGTTGAGTGCCTTTATGACACATAAACTTGAAGTGCAGTCAAACTGCACAAATCTCTTCAAGAACTACACAAATCTCTGCAGAAACTACTAAAAACTACTTGAATATGAAGGAACTACATGATTCCTGTTGATTTTCTGCTGGGATTTGCTGTTTTCACTACTTTTAATAGAGACTTCAAAAACAGGCTCAATTCAGCGTTCAGTGCGTTTTTAACACTTCATGCTAACATGCAATCAAACTGCACAAATCTCATCAAAAACTACACAAATCTCTGCACAAACTACTCAGAACAACTTCAATATGAAGGAACTACATGATTCCTGCTGATTTTCTGCTGGGATTTGCTGTTTTCACTACTTTTAATACAGAGTTCAAAAACAGACTCAATTCAGCGTTCAGTGCCTTCATGACACATAAACTTGAAGTGTAGTCAAACTGCACAAATCTCATCAAAAACTACACAAATCTTTGCACAAACTACTCAGAACTACTTGAATATGAAGGAACTACATGATTCTTGTTGATTTTCTGCAGGGATTTGCTGATTTCGCTACTTTTAATAGAAAGTTCAAAAACAGGCTCAATTCAGCATTGGGTGCGTTTGTGACACATCAACTTGAAATGAAATCAAAATGCACAAATCTCATCAAAAACTACACAAATCTCTGCACAAACTACTCAGAACAACTTGAATATGACGGAACTACATGATTCCTGTTGATTTTCTGCTGGGAATTGCTGTTTTCACTACTTTTAATACAGAGTTCAAAAACAGGCTCAATTCAGCGTTCAGTGCGTTTTTGACACTTCATGCTAACATGCAATCAAACTGCACAAATCTCATCAAAAACTACACAAATCTTTGCACAAACTACTCAGAACTACTTGAATATGAAGGAACTACATGATTCCTGTTGATTTTCTGCTGGGATTTGCTGTTTTCACTACTTTTAATACAGAGTTCAAAAACAGGCTCAATTCAGCGTTCAGTGCCTTTATGACACATAAACTTGAAGTGCAGTCAAAATGCACAAATCTCTTCAAAAACTACACAAATCTCTGCAGAAACTACTAAAAACTACTTGAATATGAAGGAACTACATGATTCATGTTGATTTTCTGCCCGGATTTAATGATTTCACTACATTTAATACAGAGTTGAAAAACAGGCTCAATTTTGCGTTGAGTGCCTTTATGACACATAAACTTGAAGTGCAGTCAAACTGCACAAATCTCTTCAAGAACTACACAAATCTCTGCAGAAACTACTAAAAACTACTTGAATATGAAGGAACTACATGATTCCTGTTGATTTTCTGCTGGGATTTGCTGTTTTCACTACTTTTAATAGAGACTTCAAAAACAGGCTCAATTCAGCGTTCAGTGCGTTTTTAACACTTCATGCTAACATGCAATCAAACTGCACAAATCTCATCAAAAACTACACAAATCTCTGCACAAACTACTCAGAACAACTTCAATATGAAGGAACTACATGATTCCTGCTGATTTTCTGCTGGGATTTGCTGTTTTCACTACTTTTAATACAGAGTTCAAAAACAGACTCAATTCAGCGTTCAGTGCCTTCATGACACATAAACTTGAAGTGTAGTCAAACTGCACAAATCTCATCAAAAACTACACAAATCTTTGCACAAACTACTCAGAACTACTTGAATATGAAGGAACTACATGATTCTTGTTGATTTTCTGCAGGGATTTGCTGATTTCGCTACTTTTAATAGAAAGTTCAAAAACAGGCTCAATTCAGCATTGGGTGCGTTTGTGACACATCAACTTGAAATGAAATCAAAATGCACAAATCTCATCAAAAACTACACAAATCTCTGCACAAACTACTCAGAACAACTTGAATATGACGGAACTACATGATTCCTGTTGATTTTCTGCTGGGAATTGCTGTTTTCACTACTTTTAATACAGAGTTCAAAAACAGGCTCAATTCAGCGTTCAGTGCGTTTTTGACACTTCATGCTAACATGCAATCAAACTGCACAAATCTCATCAAAAACTACACAAATCTCTGCACAAACTACACAAATCTCTGCACAAACTACTCAGAACAACTTGAATATGAAGGAACTACATGATTCCTGTTGATTTTCTGCTGGGATTTGCTGTTTCACTACTTTTAATAGAGAGTTCAAAAACAGGCTCAATTCAGCATTGGGTGCGTTTGTGACACATCAACTTGAAATGAAATCAAAATGCACAAATCTCATCAAAAACTACACAAATCTCTGCACAAATTACTCAGAACAACTTGAATATGACGGAACTACATGATTCCTGTTGATTTTCTGCTGGGAATTGCTGTTTTCACTACTTTTAATACAGAGTTCAAAAACAGGCTCAATTCAGCGTTCAGTGCGTTTTTGACACTTCATGCTAACATGCAATCAAACTGCACAAATCTCATCAAAAACTACACAAATCTTTGCACAAACTACTCAGAACTACTTGAATATGAAGGAACTACATGATTCCTGTTGATTTTCTGCTGGGATTTGCTGTTTTCACTACTTTTAATACAGAGTTCAAAAACAGGCTCAATTCAGCGTTCAGTACGTTTTTGATACTTCATGCTAACATGGAATCATACTAAACAAATCTCTTCAAAAACTGCACAAATCTCTGCACAAACTACTCAGAACAACTTGAATATGAAGGAACTACATGATTCCTATTGATTTTCTGCTGGGATTTGTTGTTTTCACTACTTTTAATAGAGAGTTCAAAAACAGGCTCAATTCAGCGTTCAGTGCGTCTTTAACACTTCATGCTAACATGCAATCAAACTGCACAAATCTCATCAAAAACTACACAAATCTCTGCACAAACTACTCAGAACAACTTGAATATGACGGAAGTACCTGATTCTTGTTGATTTTCTGCTGGGATTTGCTGTTTTCACTACTTTTAATACAGAGTTCAAAAACAGGCTCAATTCAGCGTTCAGTGCCTTTATGACACATAAACTTGAAGTGCAGTCAAAATGCACAAATCTCTTCAAAAACTACACAAATCTCTGCAGAAACTACTAAAAACTACTTGAATATGAAGGAACTACATGATTCATGTTGATTTTCTGCCCGGATTTAATGATTTCACTACATTTAATACAGAGTTGAAAAACAGGCTCAATTTTGCGTTGAGTGCCTTTATGACACATAAACTTGAAGTGCAGTCAAACTGCACAAATCTCTTCAAGAACTACACAAATCTCTGCAGAAACTACTAAAAACTACTTGAATATGAAGGAACTACATGATTCCTGTTGATTTTCTGCTGGGATTTGCTGTTTTCACTACTTTTAATAGAGACTTCAAAAACAGGCTCAATTCAGCGTTCAGTGCGTTTTTAACACTTCATGCTAACATGCAATCAAACTGCACAAATCTCATCAAAAACTACACAAATCTCTGCACAAACTACTCAGAACAACTTCAATATGAAGGAACTACATGATTCCTGCTGATTTTCTGCTGGGATTTGCTGTTTTCACTACTTTTAATACAGAGTTCAAAAACAGACTCAATTCAGCGTTCAGTGCCTTCATGACACATAAACTTGAAGTGTAGTCAAACTGCACAAATCTCATCAAAAACTACACAAATCTTTGCACAAACTACTCAGAACTACTTGAATATGAAGGAACTACATGATTCTTGTTGATTTTCTGCAGGGATTTGCTGATTTCGCTACTTTTAATAGAAAGTTCAAAAACAGGCTCAATTCAGCATTGGGTGCGTTTGTGACACATCAACTTGAAATGAAATCAAAATGCACAAATCTCATCAAAAACTACACAAATCTCTGCACAAACTACTCAGAACAACTTGAATATGACGGAACTACATGATTCCTGTTGATTTTCTGCTGGGAATTGCTGTTTTCACTACTTTTAATACAGAGTTCAAAAACAGGCTCAATTCAGCGTTCAGTGCGTTTTTGACACTTCATGCTAACATGCAATCAAACTGCACAAATCTCATCAAAAACTACACAAATCTCTGCACAAACTACACAAATCTCTGCACAAACTACTCAGAACAACTTGAATATGAAGGAACTACATGATTCCTGTTGATTTTCTGCTGGGATTTGCTGTTTCACTACTTTTAATAGAGAGTTCAAAAACAGGCTCAATTCAGCGTTCAGTGCGTTTTTAACACTTCATGCTAACATGCAATCAAACTGCACAAATCTCATCAAAAACTACACAAATCTCTGCACAAATTACTCAGAACTACTTGAATATGAAGGAACTACATGATTCATGTTGATTTTCTGCCCGGATTTAATGATTTCACTACATTTAATACAGAGTTGAAAAACAGGCTCAATTCAGCGTTCAGTACGTTTTTGATACTTCATGCTAACATGGAATCATACTAAACAAATCTCATCAAAAACTACACAAATCTCTGCACAAACTACTCAGAACAACTTGAATATGAAGGAACTACATGATTCCTGTTGATTTTCTGCTGGGATTTGCTGTTTTCACTACTTTTAATACAGAGTTCAAAAACAGGCTCAATTCAGCGTTCAGTGCGTTTTTAACACTTCATGCTAACATGCAATCAAACTGCACAAATCTCATCAAAAACTACACAAATCTCTGCACAAACTACTCAGAACAACTTGAATATGAAGGAACTACATGATTCTTGTTGATTTTCTGCAGGGATTTGCTGTTTTCACTACTTTTAATAGAGAGTTCAAAAACAGGCTCAATTCAGCGTTCAGTGCGTTTTTAACTCTTCATGCTAACATGCAATCAAACTGCACAAATCTCATCAAAAACTACACAAATCTCTGCACAAACTACTCAGAACTACTTGAATATGAAGGAAGTACCTGATTCTTGTTGATTTTCTGCTGGGATTTGCTGTTTTCACTACTTTTAATACAGAGTTCAAAAACAGGCTCAATTCAGCGTTCAGTGCCTTTATGACACATAAACTTGAAGTGCAGTCAAAATGCACAAATCTCTTCAAAAACTACACAAATCTCTGCAGAAACTACTTAAAAATTACTTGAATATGAAGGAACTACATGATTCATGTTGATTTTCTGCCCGGATTTAATGATTTCACTACATTTAATACAGAGTTGAAAAACAGGCTCAATTCAGCGTTGAGTGCCTTTATGACACATAAACTTGAAGTGCAGTCAAACTGCACAAATCTCTTCAAGAACTACACAAATCTCTGCAGAAACTACTAAAAACTACTTGAATATGAAGGAACTACATGATTCCTGTTGATTTTCTGCTGGGATTTGCTGTTTTCACTACTTTTAATAGAGAGTTCAAAAACAGGCTCAATTCAGCGTTCAGTGCGTTTTTAACACTTCATGCTAACATGCAATCAAACTGCACAAATCTCATCAAAAACTACACAAATCTCTGCACAAACTACTCAGAACTACTTGAATATGAAGGAAGTACCTGATTCTTGTTGATTTTCTGCTGGGATTTGCTGTTTTCACTACTTTTAATACAGAGTTCAAAAACAGGCTCAATTCAGCGTTCAGTGCCTTTATGACACATAAACTTGAAGTGCAGTCAAAATGCACAAATCTCTTCAAAAACTACACAAATCTCTGCAGAAACTACTTAAAAATTATTTGAATATGAAGGAACTACATGATTCATGTTGATTTTCTGCCCGGATTTAATGATTTCACTACATTTAATACAGAGTTGAAAAACAGGCTCAATTCAGCGTTGAGTGCCTTTATGACACATAAACTTGAAGTGCAGTCAAACTGCACAAATCTCTTCAAGAACTACACAAATCTCTGCAAAAACTACTAAAAACTACTTGAATATGAAGGAACTACATGATTCCTGTTGATTTTCTGCTGGGATTTGCTGTTTTCACTACTTTTAATAGAGACTTCAAAAACAGGCTCAATTCAGCGTTCAGTGCGTTTTTAACACTTCATGCTAACATGCAATCAAACTGCACAAATCTCATCAAAAACTACACAAATCTCTGCACAAACTACTCAGAACAACTTCAATATGAAGGAACTACATGATTCCTGCTGATTTTCTGCTGGGATTTGCTGTTTTCACTACTTTTAATACAGAGTTCAAAAACAGACTCAATTCAGCGTTCAGTGCCTTCATGACACATAAACTTGAAGTGTAGTCAAACTGCACAAATCTCATCAAAAACTACACAAATCTTTGCACAAACTACTCAGAACTACTTGAATATGAAGGAACTACATGATTCTTGTTGATTTTCTGCAGGGATTTGCTGATTTCGCTACTTTTAATAGAAAGTTCAAAAACAGGCTCAATTCAGCATTGGGTGCGTTTGTGACACATCAACTTGAAATGAAATCAAAATGCACAAATCTCATCAAAAACTACACAAATCTCTGCACAAACTACTCAGAACAACTTGAATATGACGGAACTACATGATTCCTGTTGATTTTCTGCTGGGAATTGCTGTTTTCACTACTTTTAATACAGAGTTCAAAAACAGGCTCAATTCAGCGTTCAGTGCGTTTTTGACACTTCATGCTAACATGCAATCAAACTGCACAAATCTCATCAAAAACTACACAAATCTTTGCACAAACTACTCAGAACTACTTGAATATGAAGGAACTACATGATTCCTGTTGATTTTCTGCTGGGATTTGCTGTTTTCACTACTTTTAATACAGAGTTCAAAAACAGGCTCAATTCAGCGTTCAGTACGTTTTTGATACTTCATGCTAACATGGAATCATACTAAACAAATCTCTTCAAAAACTGCACAAATCTCTGCACAAACTACTCAGAACAACTTGAATATGAAGGAACTACATGATTCCTATTGATTTTCTGCTGGGATTTGTTGTTTTCACTACTTTTAATAGAGAGTTCAAAAACAGGCTCAATTCAGCGTTCAGTGCGTCTTTAACACTTCATGCTAACATGCAATCAAACTGCACAAATCTCATCAAAAACTACACAAATCTCTGCACAAACTACTCAGAACAACTTGAATATGACGGAAGTACCTGATTCTTGTTGATTTTCTGCTGGGATTTGCTGTTTTCACTACGTTTAATACAGAGTTCAAAAACAGGCTCAATTCAGCGTTCAGTGCCTTTATGACACATAAACTTGAAGTGCAGTCAAAATGCACAAATCTCTTCAAAAACTACACAAATCTCTGCAGAAACTACTAAAAACTACTTGAATATGAAGGAACTACATGATTCATGTTGATTTTCTGCCCGGATTTAATGATTTCACTACATTTAATACAGAGTTGAAAAACAGGCTCAATTCAGCGTTGAGTGCCTTTATGACACATAAACTTGAAGTGCAGTCAAACTGCACAAATCTCTTCAAGAACTACACAAATCTCTGCAGAAACTACTAAAAACTACTTGAATATGAAGGAACTACATGATTCCTGTTGATTTTCTGCTGGGATTTGCTGTTTTCACTACTTTTAATAGAGACTTCAAAAACAGGCTCAATTCAGCGTTCAGTGCGTTTTTAACACTTCATGCTAACATGCAATCAAACTGCACAAATCTCATCAAAAACTACACAAATCTCTGCACAAACTACTCAGAACAACTTCAATATGAAGGAACTACATGATTCCTGCTGATTTTCTGCTGGGATTTGCTGTTTTCACTACTTTTAATACAGAGTTCAAAAACAGACTCAATTCAGCGTTCAGTGCCTTCATGACACATAAACTTGAAGTGTAGTCAAACTGCACAAATCTCATCAAAAACTACACAAATCTTTGCACAAACTACTCAGAACTACTTGAATATGAAGGAACTACATGATTCTTGTTGATTTTCTGCAGGGATTTGCTGATTTCGCTACTTTTAATAGAAAGTTCAAAAACAGGCTCAATTCAGCATTGGGTGCGTTTGTGACACATCAACTTGAAATGAAATCAAAATGCACAAATCTCATCAAAAACTACACAAATCTCTGCACAAACTACTCAGAACAACTTGAATATGACGGAACTACATGATTCCTGTTGATTTTCTGCTGGGAATTGCTGTTTTCACTACTTTTAATACAGAGTTCAAAAACAGGCTCAATTCAGCGTTCAGTGCGTTTTTGACACTTCATGCTAACATGCAATCAAACTGCACAAATCTCATCAAAAACTACACAAATCTCTGCACAAACTACACAAATCTCTGCACAAACTACTCAGAACAACTTGAATATGAAGGAACTACATGATTCCTGTTGATTTTCTGCTGGGATTTGCTGTTTCACTACTTTTAATAGAGAGTTCAAAAACAGGCTCAATTCAGCGTTCAGTGCGTTTTTAACACTTCATGCTAACATGCAATCAAACTGCACAAATCTCATCAAAAACTACACAAATCTCTGCACAAATTACTCAGAACTACTTGAATATGAAGGAACTACATGATTCATGTTGATTTTCTGCCCGGATTTAATGATTTCACTACATTTAATACAGAGTTGAAAAACAGGCTCAATTCAGCGTTCAGTACGTTTTTGATACTTCATGCTAACATGGAATCATACTAAACAAATCTCATCAAAAACTACACAAATCTCTGCACAAACTACTCAGAACAACTTGAATATGAAGGAACTACATGATTCCTGTTGATTTTCTGCTGGGATTTGCTGTTTTCACTACTTTTAATACAGAGTTCAAAAACAGGCTCAATTCAGCGTTCAGTGCGTTTTTAACACTTCATGCTAACATGCAATCAAACTGCACAAATCTCATCAAAAACTACACAAATCTCTGTACAAACTACTCAGAACAACTTGAATATGAAGGAACTACATGATTCTTGTTGATTTTCTGCTGGGATTTGCTGTTTTCACTACTTTTAATAGAGAGTTCAAAAACAGGCTCAATTCAGCGTTCAGTGCGTTTTTAACACTTCATGCTAACATGCAATCAAACTGCACAAATCTCATCAAAAACTACACAAATCTCTGCACAAACTACTCAGAACAACTTGAATATGAAGGAACTACATGATTCCTGTTGATTTTCTGCTGGGATTTGCTGTTTTCACTACTTTTAATACAGAGTTCAAAAACAGGCTCAATTCAGCGTTCAGTGCGTTTTTGACACTTCATGCTAACATGCAATCAAACTGCACAAATCTCATCAAAAACTACACAAATCTCTGCACAAACTACTCAGAACAACTTGAATATGAAGGAACTACATGATTCCTATTGTGATTTTCTGCTGGGATTTACTGTTTTCACTACTTTTAATACAGAGTTCAAAAACAGGCTCAATTCAGCGTTCATTGCTTTTTTGATACTTCATGCTAACATGGAATCATACTAAACAAATCTCTTCAAAAACTGCACAAATCTCTGCCCAAACTACTCAGAACTACTTCAATATGAAGGAACTACATGATACCTGTTGATTTTCTGCTGGGATTTGCTGTTTTCACTACTTTTAATACAGAGTTCAAAAACAGGCTCAATTCAGCGTTCAGTACGTTTTAGATACTTCATGCTAACATGGAATCATACTAAACAAATCTCTTCAAAAACTGCACAAATCTCTGCACAAACTACTCAGAACTACTTGAATATGAAGGAACTACATGATTCCTGTTGATTTTCTTCTGGGATTTAATGATTTCACTACATTTAATACAGAGTTCAAAAACAGGCTCAATTCAGCGTTCAGTGCGTTTTTGATGCTTCATGCTAACTACAATCAAACTGCACAAATCTCATCAAAAACTACACAAATCTCTGCACAAACTACTCAGAACTACTTGAATATGAAGGGAATACATGATTTTCGTTGATTTTCTGCTGGGATTTGCTGTTTTCACTACTTTTAATACAGAGTTCAAAAACAGGCTCAATTCAGCATTGAGTGCGTTTATGACTAACCAACTTGAAATGAAATCAAACTGCACAAATCTCTGCACAAACTACTCAGAACAACTTGAATATGAAGGAACTACATGATTCCTGTTGATTTTCTGCTGGGATTTCCTGTTTTCACTACTTTTAATAGAGAGTTCAAAAACAGGCTCAATTCAGCGTTCAGTGCGTTTTTAACACTTCATGCTAACATGCAATCAAACTGCACAAATCTCATCAAAAACTACACAAATCTCTGCACAAACTACTCAGAACTACTTGAATATGAAGGAACTACATGATTCATTTTGATTTTCTGCCCGGATTTAATGATTTCACTACATTTAATACAGAGTTGAAAAACAGGCTCAATTCAGCGTTGAGTGCCTTTATGACACATAAACTTGAAGTGCAGTCAAACTGCACAAATCTCTTCAAAAACTACACAAATATCTGCAGAAACTACTAAAAACTACTTGAATATGAAGGAACTACATGATACCTGTTGATTTTCTGCTGGGATTTGCTGTTTTCACTACTTTTAATACAGAGTTCAAAAACAGACTCAATTCAGCGTTCAGTGCCTTCATGACACATAAATTTGAAGTGCAGTCAAACTGCACAAATCTCATCAAAAACTACACAAATCTTTGCACAAACTACTCAGAACTACTTGAATATGAAGGAACTACATGATTCTTGTTGATTTTCTGCTGGGATTTGCTGTTTTCACTACTTTTAATACAGAGTTCAAAAACAGGCTCAATTCAGCGTTCAGTACGTTTTTGATACTTCATGCTAACATGGAATCATACTAAACAAATCTCTTCAAAAACTGCACAAATATCTGCACAAACTACTCAGAACTACTTGAATATGAAGGAACTACATGATTCCTGTTGATTTTCTTCTGGGATTTAATGATTTCACTACATTTAATACAGAGTTCAAAAACAGGCTCAATTCAGCGTTCGGTGCGTTTTTGATGCTTCATGCTAACTGCAATCAAACTGCACAAATCTCATCAAAAACTACACAAATCTCTGCAGAAACTACTAAAAACTACTTGAATATGAAGGAACTACATGATTCATGTTGATTTTCTGCCCGGATTTAATGATTTCACTACATTTAATACAGAGTTGAAAAACAGGCTCAATTCAGCGTTGAGTGCCTTTATGACACATAAACTTGAAGTGCAATCAAACTGCACAAATCTCTTCAAAAACTACACAAATCTCTGCAGAAACTACTAAAAACTACTTGAATATGAAGGAACTACATGATACCTGTTGATTTTCTGCTGGGATTTGCTGTTTTCACTACTTTTAATAGAGAGTTCAAAAACAGGCTCAATTCAGCGTTCAGTGCGTTTTTAACACTTCATGCTAACATGCAATCACACTGCACAAATCTCATCAAAAACTACACAAATCTTTGCACAAACTACTCAGAACTACTTGAATATGAAGGAACTACATGATTCTTGTTGATTTTCTGCAGGGATTTACTGATTTCGCTACTTTTAATAGAAAGTTCAAAAACAGGCTCAATTCAGCATTGGGTGCGTTTTTGACTCATCAACTTGAAAATGAAATCAAACTGCACAAATCTCATCAAAAACTACACAAATCTCTGCACAAACTACTCAGAACAACTTGAATATGAAGGAACTACATGATTCCTGTTGATTTTCTGCTGGGATTTGCTGTTTTCACTACTTTTAATAGAGAGTTCAAAAACAGGCTCAATTCAGCGTTCAGTGCGTTTTTGACACTTCATGCTAACATGCAATCAAACTGCACAAATCTCATCAAAAACTACACAAATCTCTGCACAAACTACTCAGAACCACTTGAATATGAAGGAACTACATGATTCCTGTTGATTTTCTGCTGGGATTTGCTGTTTTCACTACTTTTAGTACAGAGTTCAAAAACAGGCTCAATTCAGCGTTCAGTGCGTTTTTGATACTTCATGCTAACATGGAATCATACTTAACAAATCTCTTCAAAACCTACACAAATCTCTGCACAAACTACTCAGAACTACTTGAATATGAAGGAACTACATGATTCATGTTGATTTTCTGCCCGGATTTAATGATTTCACTACATTTAATACAGAGTTGAAAAACAGGCTCAATTCAGCGTTCAGTGCGTTTTTAACACTTCATGCTAACATGCAATCAAACTGCACAAATCTCATCAAAAACTACACAAATCTCTGCACAAACTACTCAGAACTACTTGAATATGAAGGAAGTACCTGATTCTTGTTGATTTTCTGCTGGGATTTGCTGTTTTCACTACTTTTAATATAGAGTTCAAAAACAGGCTCAATTCAGCGTTCAGTGCGTTTTTAACACTTCATGCTAACATGCAATCAAACTGCACAAATCTCATCAAAAACTACACAAATCTCTGCACAAACTACTCAGAACAACTTGAATATGACGGAACTACATGATTCCTGTTGATTTTCTGCTGGGATTTGCTGTTTTCACTACTTTTAATACAGAGTTCAAAAACAGGCTCAATTCAGCGTTCAGTGCCTTTATGACACATAAACTTGAAGTGCTGTCAAACTGCACAAATCTCTTCAAAAACTACACAAATCTCTGCAGAAACTACTAAAAACTACTTGAATATGAAGGAACTACATGATTCATGTTGATTTTCTGCCCGGATTTAATGATTTCACTACATTTAATACAGAGTTAAAAAACAGGCTCAATTCAGCGTTGAGTGCCTTTATGACACATAAACTTGAAGTGCAGTCAAACTGCACAAATCTCATCAAAAACTACACAAATCTTTGCACAAACTACTCAGAACTACTTGAATATGAAGGAACTACATGATTCTTGTTGATTTTCTGCAGGGATTTGCTGATTTCGCTACTTTTAATAGAAAGTTCAAAAACAGGCTCAATTCAGCATTGGGTGCGTTTGTGACTCATCAACTTGAAATGAAATCAAACTGCACAAATCTCTGCACAAACTACTCAGAACTACTTGAATATGAAGGAACTACATGATTCTTATTGATTTTCTGCTGGGATTTGCTGTTTTCACTACTTTTAATACAGAGTTCAAAAACAGGCTCAATTCAGCGTTCAGTGCGTTTTTGATACTTCATGCTAACATGGAATCATACTTAACAAATCTCTTCAAAACCTACACAAATCTCTGCACAAACTACTCAGAATTACTTGAATATGAAGGGAATACATGATTCTCGTTGATTTTCTGCTGGGATTTGCTGTTTTTACTACTTTTAATACAGAGTTCAAAAACAGGCTCAATTCAGCGTTCAGTGCGTTTTTAACACTTCATGCTAACATGCAATCAAACTGCACAAATCTCATCAAAAACTACACAAATCTCTGCACAAACTACTCAGAACCACTTGAATATGAAGGAACTACATGATTCCTGTTGATTTTCTTCTGGGATTTAATGATTTCCTTACATTTAATACAGAGTTGAAAAACAGGCTCAATTCAGCGTTCAATGCGTTTTTGATACTTCATGCTAACTTGCAATCAAACTGCACAAATCTCATCAAAACTACACAAATCTCTGCACAAACTACTCAGAACTACTTGAATATGAAGGAAGTACCTGATTCTTGTTGATTTTCTGCTGGGATTTGCTGTTTTCACTACTTTTAATACAGAGTTCAAAAACAAGCTCAATTCAGCATTGGGTGCGTTTGTGACTCATCAACTTGAAATGAAATCAAACTGCGCAAATCTCATCAAAAACTACACAAATCTCTGCACAAACTACTCAGAACTACTTGAATATGAAGGAACTACATGATTCCTGTTGATTTTCTGCTGGGATTTGCTGTTTTCACTACTTTTAATAGAGAGGTCAAAAACAGGCTCAATTCAGCGTTCAGTGCGTTTTTAACACTTCATGCTAACATGCAATCAAACTGCACAAATCTCATCAAAAACTACACAAATCTCTGCACAAACTACTCAGAATTACTTGAATATGAAGAAAGTACCTGATTCTTGTTGATTTTCTGCTGGGATTTGCTGTTTTCACTACTTTTAATACAGAGTTCAAAAACAGGCTCAATTTAGCGTGCAGTGCGTTTTTGACACTTCATGCTAACATGCAATCAAACTGCACAAATCTCATCAAAAACTACACAAATCTCTGCACAAACTACTCAGAACTACTTGAATATGAAGGGAATACATGATTCTCGTTGATTTTCTGCTGGGATTTGCTGTTTTTACTACATTTAATACAGAGTTGAAAAACAGGCTCAATTCAGCGTTGAGTGCCTTTATGACACATAAACTTGAAGTGCAGTCAAACTTCACAAATCTCATCAAAAACTACACAAATCTCTGCACAAACTACTCAGAACTACTTGAATATGAAGGAACTACATGATTCCTATTGATTTTCTGCTGGGATTTACTGTTTTCACTACTTTTAATACAGAGTTCAAAAATAGCCTCAATTCAGCGTTCAGTGTTTTTTTGATACTTCATGCTAACATGGAATCATACTAAACAAATCTCTTCAAAAACTGCACAAATCTCTGCACAAACTACTCAGAACTACTTGAATATGAAGGACGTACCTGATTCTTGTTGTTTTCTGCTGGGATTTGCTGATTTCACTACTTTTAATACAGAGTTCAAAAACAGGCTCAATTCAGCATTGAGTGCGTTTATGACTAACCAACTTGAAATGAAATCAAACTGCACAAATCTCTGCACAAACTACTCAGAACTACTTGAATATGAAGGAACTACATGATTCTTGTTGATTTTCTACTGGGATTTGCTGTTTTCACTACTTTTAGTACAGAGTTCAAAAACAGGCTCAATTCAGCGTTCAGTGCGTTTTTGACACTTCATGCTAACATGCAATCAAACTGCACAAATCTCATCAAAAACTACACAAATCTCTGCACAAACTACTCAGAACAACTTGAATATGAAGGAACTACATGATTCCTGTTGATTTTCTGCTGGGATTTGCTGTTTTCACTACTTTTAATAGAGAGTTCAAAAACAGGCTCAATTCAGCGTTCAGTGCGTTTTTAACACTTCATGCTAACATGCAATCAAACTGCACAAATCTCATCAAAAACTACACAAATCTCTGCACAAACTACTCAGAACCACTTGAATATGAAGGAACTACATGATTCCTGTTGATTTTCTACTGGGATTTGCTGTTTTCACTACTTTTAGTACAGAGTTCAAAAACAGGCTCAATTCAGCGTTCAGTGCGTTTTTGACACTTCATGCTAACATGCAATCAAACTGCACAAATCTCATCAAAAACTACACAAATCTCTGCACAAACTACTCAGAACAACTTGAATATGAAGGAACTACATGATTCCTGTTGATTTTCTGCTGGGATTTGCTGTTTTCACTACTTTTAATAGAGAGTTCAAAAACAGGCTCAATTCAGCGTTCAGTGCGTTTTTAACACTTCATGCTAACATGCAATCAAACTGCACAAATCTCATCAAAAACTACACAAATCTCTGCACAAACTACTCAGAACTACTTGAATATGAAGGAACTACATGATTCCTGTTGATTTTCTTCTGGGATTTAATGATTTCACTACATTTAATACAGGGTTCAAAAACAGGCTCAATTCAGCGTTCAGTGCGTTTTTGATGCTTCATGCTAACTGCAATCAAACTGCACAAATCTCATCAAAAACTACACAAATCTCTGCACAAACTACTCAGAACCACTTGAATATGACGGAACTACATGATTCCTGTTGATTTTCTGCTGGGATTTGCTGTTTTCACTACTTTTAATACAGAGTTCAAGAACAGGCTCAATTCAGCGTTCAGTACGTTTTTGATACTTCATGCTAACATGGAATCATACTAAACAAATCTCTTCAAAAACTGCACAAATCTCTGCACAAACTACTCAGAACAACTTGAATATGAAGGAACTACATGATTCCTATTGATTTTCTGCTGGGATTTGTTGTTTTCACTACTTATAATAGAGAGTTCAAAAACAGGCTCAATTCAGCGTTCAGTGCGTTTTTAACACTTCATGCTAACATGCAATCAAACTGCACAAATCTCATCAAAAACTACACAAATCTTTGCACAAATTACTCAGAACTACTTGAATATGAAGGAACTACATGATTCTTGTTGATTTTGTGCAGGGATTTGCTGATTTCGCTACTTTTAATAGAAAGTTCAAAAACAGACTCAATTCAGCGTTCAGTGCCTTTATGACACATAAACTTGAAGTGCAGTCAAACTGCACAAATCTCTTCAAGAACTACACAAATCTCTGCAGAAACTACTAAAAACTACTTGAATATGAAGGAACTACATGATTCCTGTTGATTTTCTGCTGGGATTTGCTGTTTTCACTACTTTTAATATAGAGTTCAAAAACAGGCTCAATACAGCGTTCAGTGCGTTTTTAACACTTCATGCTAACATGCAATCAAACTGCACAAATCTCATCAAAAACTACACAAATCTCTGCACAAACTACTCAGAACAACTTGAATATGACGGAACTACATGATTCCTGTTGATTTTCTGCTGGGATTTGCTGTTTTCACTACTTTTAATACAGAGTTCAAAAACAGGCTCAATTCAGCGTTCAGTGCCTTTATGACACATAAACTTGAAGTGCAGTCAAACTGCACAAATCTCTTCAAAAACTACAGAAATCTCTGCAGAAACTACTAAAAACTACTTGAATATGAAGGAACTACATGATTCATGTTGATTTTCTGCCCGGATTTAATGATTTCACTACTTTTAATACAGAGTTGAAAAACAGGCTCAATTCAGCGTTGAGTGCCTTTATGACACATAAACTTGAAGTGCAGTCAAACTGCACAAATCTCTTCAAAAACTACACAAATCTCTGCACAAACTACTCAGAACAACTTGAATATGAAGGAACTACATGATTCCTGTTGATTTTCTGCTGGGATTTGCTGTTTTCACTACTTTTAATACAGAGTTCAAAAACAGACTCAATTCAGCGTTCAGTGCCTTCATGACACATAAACTTGAAGTGCAGTCAAACTGCACAAATCTCATCAAAAACTACACAAATCTCTGCACAAACTACTCAGAACTACTTGAATATGAAGGGAATACATGATTCTCGTTGATTTTCTGCTGGGATTTGCTGTTTTCACTACTTTTAATAGAGAGTTCAAAAACAGGCTCAATTCAGCATTGGGTGCGTTTGTGACACATCAACTTGAAATGAAATCAAAATGCACAAATCTCATCAAAAACTACACAAATCTCTGCACAAACTACTCAGAACAACTTGAATATGACGGAACTACATGATTCCTGTTGATTTTCTGCTGGGAATTGCTGTTTTCACTACTTTTAATACAGAGTTCAAAAACAGGCTCAATTCAGCGTTCAGTGCGTTTTTGACACTTCATGCTAACATGCAATCAAACTGCACAAATCTCATCAAAAACTACACAAATCTCTGCACAAACTACTCAGAACAACTTGAATATGAAGGAACTACATGATTCCTATTGTGATTTTCTGCAGGGATTTACTGTTTTCACTACTTTTAATACAGAGTTCAAAAACAGGCTCAATTCAGCGTTCATTGCTTTTTTGATACTTCATGCTAACATGGAATCATACTAAACAAATCTCTTCAAAAACTGCACAAATCTCTGCCCAAACTACTCAGAACTACTTCAATATGAAGGAACTACATGATACCTGTTGATTTTCTGCTGGGATTTGCTGTTTTCACTACTTTTAATACAGAGTTCAAAAACAGGCTCAATTCAGCGTTCAGTACGTTTTTGATACTTCATGCTAACATGGAATCATACTAAACAAATCTCTTCAAAAACTGCACAAATCTCTGCACAAACTACTCAGAACAACTTGAATATGAAGGAACTACATGATTCCTATTGATTTTCTGCTGGGATTTGTTGTTTTCACTACTTTTAATAGAGAGTTCAAAAACAGGCTCAATTCAGCGTTCAGTGCGTTTTTAACACTTCATGCTAACATGCAATCAAACTGCACAAATCTCATCAAAAACTACACAAATCTCTGCACAAACTACTCAGAACAACTTGAATATGACGGAACTACATGATTCCTGTTGATTTTCTGCTGGGATTTGCTGTTTTCACTACTTTTAATACAGAGTTCAAAAACAGGCTCAATTCAGCGTTCAGTGCCTTTATGACACATAAACTTGAAGTGCAGTCAAACTGCACAAATCTCTTCAAAAACTACAGAAATCTCTGCAGAAACTACTAAAAACTACTTGAATATGAAGGAACTACATGATTCCTGTTGATTTTCTGCCCGGATTTAATGATTTCACTACTTTTAATACAGAGTTCAAAAACAGACTCAATTCAGCGTTCAGTGCCTTCATGACACATAAACTTGAAGTGCAGTCAAACTGCACAAATCTCATCAAAAACTACACAAATCTCTGCACAAACTACTCAGAACTACTTGAATATGAAGGGAATACATGATTCTCGTTGATTTTCTGCTGGGATTTGCTGTTTTCACTACTTTTAATAGAGAGTTCAAAAACAGGCTCAATTCAGCGTTCAGTGCGTTTTTAACACTTCATGCTAACATGCAATCAAACTGCACAAATCTCATCAAAAACTACACAAATCTCTGCACAAACTACTCAGAACAACTTGAATATGAAGGAACTACATGATTCCTGTTGATTTTCTGCTGGGATTTGCTGTTTCACTAATTTTAATAGAGAGTTCAAAAACAGGCTCAATTCAGCGTTCAGTGCGTTTTTAACACTTCATGCTAACATGCAATCAAACTGCACAAATCTCATCAAAAACTACACAAATCTCTGCACAAACTACTCAGAACTACTTGAATATGAAGGAACTACATGATTCATGTTGATTTTCTGCCCGGATTTAATGATTTCACTACATTTAATACAGAGTTGAAAAACAGGCTCAATTCAGCGTTCAGTACGTTTTTGATACTTCATGCTAACATGGAATCATACTAAACAAATCTCATCAAAAACTACACAAATCTCTGCACAAACTACTCAGAACAACTTGAATATGAAGGAACTACATGATTCCTGTTGATTTTCTGCTGGGATTTGCTGTTTTCACTACTTATAATAGAGAGTTCAAAAACAGGCTCAATTCAGCGTTCAGTGCGTTTTTAACACTTCATGCTAACATGCAATCAAACTGCACAAATCTCATCAAAAACTACACAAATCTTTGCACAAACTACTCAGAACTACTTGAATATGAAGGAACTACATGATTCTTGTTGATTTTGTGCAGGGATTTGCTGATTTCGCTACTTTTAATAGAAAGTTCAAAAACAGACTCAATTCAGCGTTCAGTGCCTTTATGACACATAAACTTGAAGTGCAGTCAAACTGCACAAATCTCATCAAAAACTACACAAATCTCTGCACAAACTACTCAGAACTACTTGAATATGAAGGGAATACATGATTCTCGTTGATTTTCTGCTGGGATTTGCTGTTTTCACTACTTTTAATAGAGAGTTCAAAAACAGGCTCAATTCAGCATTGGGTGCGTTTGTGACACATCAACTTGAAATGAAATCAAAATGCACAAATCTCATCAAAAACTACACAAATCTCTGCACAAACTACTCAGAACAACTTGAATATGACGGAACTACATGATTCCTGTTGATTTTCTGCTGGGAATTGCTGTTTTCACTACTTTTAATACAGAGTTCAAAAACAGGCTCAATTCAGCGTTCAGTGCCTTTATGACACATAAACTTGAAGTGCAGTCAAACTGCACAAATCTCTTCAAAAACTACAGAAATCTCTGCAGAAACTACTAAAAACTACTTGAATATGAAGGAACTACATGATTCATGTTGATTTTCTGCCCGGATTTAATGATTTCACTACTTTTAATACAGAGTTGAAAAACAGGCTCAATTCAGCGTTGAGTGCCTTTATGACACATAAACTTGAAGTGCAGTCAAACTGCACAAATCTCTTCAAAAACTACACAAATCTCTGCACAAACTACTCAGAACAACTTGAATATGAAGGAACTACATGATTCCTGTTGATTTTCTGCTGGGATTTGCTGTTTTCACTACTTTTAATACAGAGTTCAAAAACAGACTCAATTCAGCGTTCAGTGCCTTCATGACACATAAACTTGAAGTGCAGTCAAACTGCACAAATCTCTTCAAAAACTACACAAATCTCTGCACAAACTACTCAGAACAACTTGAATATGAAGGGAATACATGATTCTCGTTGATTTTCTGCTGGGATTTGCTGTTTTCACTACTTTTAATAGAGAGTTCAAAAACAGGCTCAATTCAGCGTTCAGTGCGTTTTTAACACTTCATGCTAACATGCAATCAAACTGCACAAATCTCATCAAAAACTACACAAATCTCTGCACAAACTACTCAGAACTACTTGAATATGAAGGGAATACATGATTCTCGTTGATTTTCTGCTGGGATTTGCTGTTTTCACTACTTTTAATAGAGAGTTCAAAAACAGGCTCAATTCAGCGTTCAGTGCGTTTTTAACACTTCATGCTAACATGCAATCAAACTGCACAAATCTCATCAAAAACTACACAAATCTCTGCACAAACTACACAAATCTCTGCACAAACTACTCAGTACAACTTGAATATGAAGGAACTACATGATTCCTGTTGATTTTCTGCTGGGATTTAATGATTTCACTACATTTAATACAGAGTTCAAAAACAGGCTCAATTCAGCGTTCAGTGCGTTTTTGATGCTTCATGCTAACTACAATCAAACTGCACAAATCTCATCAAAAACTACACAAATCTCTGCACAAACTACTCAGAACTACTTGAATATGAAGGGAATACATGATTTTCGTTGATTTTCTGCTGGGATTTGCTGTTTTCACTACTTTTAATACAGAGTTCAAAAACAGGCTCAATTCAGCATTGAGTGCGTTTATGACTAACCAACTTGAAATGAAATCAAACTGCACAAATCTCTGCACAAACTACTCAGAACAACTTGAATATGAAGGAACTACATGATTCCTATTGATTTTCTGCTGGGATTTGTTGTTTTCACTACTTTTAATAGAGAGTTCAAAAACAGGCTCAATTCAGCGTTCAGTGCGTTTTTAACACTTCATGCTAACATGCAATCAAACTGCACAAATCTCATCAAAAACTACACAAATCTTTGCACAAACTACTCAGAACTACTTGAATATGAAGGAACTACATGATTCTTGTTGATTTTCTGCAGGGATTTGCTGATTTCGCTACTTTTAATAGAAAGTTCAAAAACAGACTCAATTCAGCGTTCAGTACCTTTATGACACATAAACTTGAAGTGCAGTCAAACTGCACAAATCTCATCAAAAACTACACAAATCTCTGCACAAACTACTCAGAACTACTTGAATATGAAGGGAATACATGATTCTCGTTGATTTTCTGCTGGGATTTGCTGTTTTCACTACTTTTAATAGAGAGTTCAAAAACAGGCTCAATTCAGCGTTCAGTGCGTTTTTAACACTTCATGCTAACATGCAATCAAACTGCACAAATCTCATCAAAAACTACACAAATCTCTGCACAAACTACTCAGAACAACTTGAATATGAAGGAACTACATGATTCCTATTGTGATTTTCTGCTGGGATTTACTGTTTTCACTACTTTTAATACAGAGTTCAAAAACAGGCTCAATTCAGCGTTCATTGCTTTTTTGATACTTCATGCTAACATGGAATCATACTAAACAAATCTCTTCAAAAACTGCACAAATCTCTGCCCAAACTACTCAGAACTACTTCAATATGAAGGAACTACATGATACCTGTTGATTTTCTGCTGGGATTTGCTGTTTTCACTACTTTTAATACAGAGTTCAAAAACAGGCTCAATTCAGCGTTCAGTACGTTTTAGATACTTCATGCTAACATGGAATCATACTAAACAAATCTCTTCAAAAACTGCACAAATCTCTGCACAAACTACTCAGAACTACTTGAATATGAAGGAACTACATGATTCCTGTTGATTTTCTGCTGGGATTTGCTGTTTTCACTACTTTTAATACAGAGTTCAAAAACAGACTCAATTCAGCGTTCAGTGCCTTTATGACACATAAACTTGAAGTGCAGTCAAACTGCACAAATCTCTTCAAAAACTGCACAAATCTCTGCACAAACTACTCAGAACTACTTGAATATGAAGGAACTACATGATTCCTGTTGATTTTCTTCTGGGATTTAATGATTTCACTACATTTAATACAGAGTTCAAAAACAGGCTCAATTCAGCGTTCAGTGCGTTTTTGATGCTTCATGCTAACTACAATCAAACTGCACAAATCTCATCAAAAACTACACAAATCTCTGCACAAACTACTCAGAACTACTTGAATATGAAGGGAATACATGATTTTCGTTGATTTTCTGCTGGGATTTGCTGTTTTCACTACTTTTAATACAGAGTTCAAAAACAGGCTCAATTCAGCATTGAGTGCGTTTATGACTAACCAACTTGAAATGAAATCAAACTACACAAATCTCTGCACAAACTACTCAGAACAACTTGAATATGAAGGAACTACATGATTCCTATTGATTTTCTGCTGGGATTTGTTGTTTTCACTACTTTTAATAGAGAGTTCAAAAACAGGCTCAATTCAGCGTTCAGTGCGTTTTTAACACTTCATGCTAACATGCAATCAAACTGCACAAATCTCATCAAAAACTACACAAATCTTTGCACAAACTACTCAGAACTACTTGAATATGAAGGAACTACATGATTCTTGTTGATTTTCTGCAGGGATTTGCTGATTTCGCTACTTTTAATAGAAAGTTCAAAAACAGACTCAATTCAGCGTTCAGTACCTTTATGACACATAAACTTGAAGTGCAGTCAAACTGCACAAATCTCTTCAAGAACTACACAAATCTCTGCAGAAACTACTAAAAACTACTTGAATATGAAGGAACTACATGATTCATGTTGATTTTCTGCCCGGATTTAATGATTTCACTACATTTAATACAGAGTTGAAAAACAGGCTCAATTCAGCGTTGAGTGCCTTTATGACACATAAACTTGAAGTGCAGTCAAACTGCACAAATCTCATCAAAAACTACACAAATCTTTGCACAAACTACTCAGAACTACTTGAATATGAAGGAACTACATGATTCTTGTTGATTTTCTGCAGGGATTTGCTGATTTCGCTACTTTTAATAGAAAGTTCAAAAACAGACTCAATTCAGCGTTCAGTACCTTTATGACACATAAACTTGAAGTGCAGTCAAACTGCACAAATCTCATCAAAAACTACACAAATCTCTGCACAAACTACTCAGAACTACTTGAATATGAAGGGAATACATGATTCTCGTTGATTTTCTGCTGGGATTTGCTGTTTTCACTACTTTTAATAGAGAGTTCAAAAACAGGCTCAATTCAGCGTTCAGTGCGTTTTTAACACTTCATGCTAACATGCAATCAAACTGCACAAATCTCATCAAAAACTACACAAATCTCTGCACAAACTACTCAGAACAACTTGAATATGAAGGAACTACATGATTCCTATTGTGATTTTCTGCTGGGATTTACTGTTTTCACTACTTTTAATACAGAGTTCAAAAACAGGCTCAATTCAGCGTTCATTGCTTTTTTGATACTTCATGCTAACATGGAATCATACTAAACAAATCTCTTCAAAAACTGCACAAATCTCTGCCCAAACTACTCAGAACTACTTCAATATGAAGGAACTACATGATACCTGTTGATTTTCTGCTGGGATTTGCTGTTTTCACTACTTTTAATACAGAGTTCAAAAACAGGCTCAATTCAGCGTTCAGTACGTTTTAGATACTTCATGCTAACATGGAATCATACTAAACAAATCTCTTCAAAAACTGCACAAATCTCTGCACAAACTACTCAGAACTACTTGAATATGAAGGAACTACATGATTCCTGTTGATTTTCTGCTGGGATTTGCTGTTTTCACTACTTTTAATACAGAGTTCAAAAACAGACTCAATTCAGCGTTCAGTGCCTTTATGACACATAAACTTGAAGTGCAGTCAAACTGCACAAATCTCTTCAAAAACTGCACAAATCTCTGCACAAACTACTCAGAACTACTTGAATATGAAGGAACTACATGATTCCTGTTGATTTTCTTCTGGGATTTAATGATTTCACTACATTTAATACAGAGTTCAAAAACAGGCTCAATTCAGCGTTCAGTGCGTTTTTGATGCTTCATGCTAACTACAATCAAACTGCACAAATCTCATCAAAAACTACACAAATCTCTGCACAAACTACTCAGAACTACTTGAATATGAAGGGAATACATGATTTTCGTTGATTTTCTGCTGGGATTTGCTGTTTTCACTACTTTTAATACAGAGTTCAAAAACAGGCTCAATTCAGCATTGAGTGCGTTTATGACTAACCAACTTGAAATGAAATCAAACTACACAAATCTCTGCACAAACTACTCAGAACAACTTGAATATGAAGGAACTACATGATTCCTATTGATTTTCTGCTGGGATTTGTTGTTTTCACTACTTTTAATAGA
This sequence comes from Remorina albescens, assembly GCA_034769265.1. Taxonomy (NCBI): domain Eukaryota; kingdom Metazoa; phylum Chordata; class Actinopteri; order Carangiformes; family Echeneidae; genus Remorina; species Remorina albescens. The sequence goes on from CM068478.1 coordinate 24,407,220, forward strand.
GAGTTCAAAAACAGGCTCAATTCAGCGTTCAGTGCGTTTTTAACACTTCATGCTAACATGCAATCAAACTGCACAAATCTCATCAAAAACTACACAAATCTTTGCACAAACTACTCAGAACTACTTGAATATGAAGGAACTACATGATTCTTGTTGATTTTCTGCAGGGATTTGCTGATTTCGCTACTTTTAATAGAAAGTTCAAAAACAGACTCAATTCAGCGTTCAGTACCTTTATGACACATAAACTTGAAGTGCAGTCAAACTGCACAAATCTCTTCAAGAACTACACAAATCTCTGCAGAAACTACTAAAAACTACTTGAATATGAAGGAACTACATGATTCATGTTGATTTTCTGCCCGGATTTAATGATTTCACTACATTTAATACAGAGTTGAAAAACAGGCTCAATTCAGCGTTGAGTGCCTTTATGACACATAAACTTGAAGTGCAGTCAAACTGCACAAATCTCATCAAAAACTACACAAATCTTTGCACAAACTACTCAGAACTACTTGAATATGAAGGAACTACATGATTCTTGTTGATTTTCTGCAGGGATTTGCTGATTTCGCTACTTTTAATAGAAAGTTCAAAAACAGGCTCAATTCAGCATTGGGTGCGTTTGTGACTCATCAACTTGAAATGAAATCAAACTGCACAAATCTCTGCACAAACTACTCAGAACTACTTGAATATGAAGGAACTACATGATTCTTATTGATTTTCTGCTGGGATTTGCTGTTTTCACTACTTTTAATACAGAGTTCAAAAACAGGCTCAATTCAGCGTTCAGTGCGTTTTTGATACTTCATGCTAACATGGAATCATACTTAACAAATCTCTTCAAAACCTACACAAATCTCTGCACAAACTACTCAGAACTACTTGAATATGAAGGAACTAAATGATTCCTGTTGATTTTCTGCTGGGATTTGCTGTTTTCACTACTTTTAATAGAGAGTTCAAAAACAGGCTCAATTCAGCGTTCAGTGCGTTTTTAACACTTCATGCTAACATGCAATCAAACTGCACAAATCTCATCAAAAACTACACAAATCTCTGCACAAACTACTCAGAATTACTTGAATATGAAGGGAATACATGATTCTCGTTGATTTTCTGCTGGGATTTGCTGTTTTTACTACTTTTAATACAGAGTTCAAAAACAGGCTCAATTCAGCGTTCAATGCGTTTTTGATACTTCATGCTAACTTGTAATCAAACTGCACAAATCTCATCAAAAACTACACAAATCTCTGCACAAACTACTCAGAACAACTTGAATATGAAGGAACTACATGATTCATGTTGATTTTCTGCCCGGATTTAATGATTTCACTACATTTAATACAGAGTTGAAAAACAGGCTCAATTCAGCGTTCAGTGCCTTTATGACACATAAACTTGAAGTGCAGTCAAACTGCACAAATCTCTTCAAAAACTACACAAATCTCTGCAGAAACTACTAAAAACTACTTCAATATGAAGGAACTACATGATTCCTGTTGATTTTCTGCTGGGATTTGCTGTTTTCACTACATTTAATACAAAGTTCAAAAACAGGCTCAATTCAGCATTGGGTGCGTTTGTGACTCATCAACTTGAAATGAAATCAAACTGCACAAATCTCATCAAAAACTACACAAATCTCTGCACAAACTACTAAAAACTACTTGAATATGAAGGAACTACATGATTCCTGTTGATTTTCTACTGGGATTTGCTGTTTTCACTACTTTTAGTACAGAGTTCAAAAACAGGCTCAATTCAGCGTTCAGTGCGTTTTTGACACTTCATGCTAACATGCAATCAAACTGCACAAATCTCATCAAAAACTACACAAATCTCTGCACAAACTACTCAGAACCACTTGAATATGAAGGAACTACATGATTCCTGTTGATTTTCTTCTGGGATTTAATGATTTCCTTACATTTAATACAGAGTTGAAAAACAGGCTCAATTCAGCGTTCAATGCGTTTTTGATACTTCATGCTAACTTGCAATCAAACTGCACAAATCTCATCAAAACTACACAAATCTCTGCACAAACTACTCAGAACAACTTGAATATGAAGGAACTACATGATTCTTGTTGATTTTCTGCTGGGATTTGCTGTTTTCACTACTTTTAATACAGAGTTCAAAAACAAGCTCAATTCAGCATTGGGTGCGTTTGTGACTCATCAACTTGAAATGAAATCAAACTGCGCAAATCTCATCAAAAACTACACAAATCTCTGCACAAACTACTCAGAACAACTTGAATATGAAGGAACTACATGATTCCTATTGTGATTTTCTGCTGGGATTTACTGTTTTCAGTACTTTTAATACAGAGTTCAAAAACAGGCTCAATTCAGCGTTCAGTGCTTTTTTGATACTTCATGCTAACATGGAATCATACTAAACAAATCTCTTCAAAAACTGCACAAATCTCTGCCCAAACTACTCAGAACTACTTCAATATGAAGGAACTACATGATACCTGTTGATTTTCTGCTGGGATTTGCTGTTTTCACTACTTTTAATACAGAGTTCAAAAACAGGCTCAATTCAGCGTTCAGTGCGTTTTTAACACTTCATGCTAACATGCAATCAAACTGCACAAATCTCATCAAAAACTACACAAATCTCTGCAGAAACTACTAAAAACTACTTGAATATGAAGGAACTACATGATTCATGTTGATTTTCTGCCCGGATTTAATGATTTCACTACTTTTAATACAAAGTTGAAAAACAGGCTCAATTCAGCGTTGAGTGCCTTTATGACACATAAACTTGAAGTGCAGTCAAACTGCACAAATCTCTTCAAAAACTACACAAATCTCTGCACAAACTACTCAGAACAACTTGAATATGAAGGAACTACATGATTCCTGTTGATTTTCTGCTGGGATTTGCTGTTTTCACTACTTTTAATACAGAGTTCAAAAACAGACTCAATTCAGCGTTCAGTGCCTTTATGACACATAAACTTGAAGTGCAGTCAAACTGCACAAATCTCTTCAAAAACTACACAAATCTCTGCAGAAACTACTAAAAACTACTTGAATATGAAGGAACTACATGATACCTGTTGATTTTCTGCTGGGATTTGCTGTTTTCACTACTTTTAATACAGAGTTCAAAAACAGACTCAATTCAGCGTTCAGTGCCTTCATGACACATAAATTTGAAGTGCAGTCAAACTGCACAAATCTCATCAAAAACTACACAAATCTTTGCACAAACTACTCAGAACTACTTGAATATGAAGGAACTACACGATTCTTGTTGATTTTCTGCTGGGATTTGCTGTTTTCACTACTTTTAATACAGAGTTCAAAAACAGGCTCAATTCAGCGTTCAGTACGTTTTTGATACTTCATGCTAACATGGAATCATACTAAACAAATCTCTTCAAAAACTGCACAAATATCTGCACAAACTACTCAGAACTACTTGAATATGAAGGAACTACATGATTCCTGTTGATTTTCTTCTGGGATTTAATGATTTCACTACATTTAATACAGAGTTCAAAAACAGGCTCAATTCAGCGTTCAGTGCGTTTTTGATGCTTCATGCTAACTGCAATCAAACTGCACAAATCTCATCAAAAACTACACAAATCTCTGCAGAAACTACTAAAAACTACTTGAATATGAAGGAACTACATGATTCATGTTGATTTTCTGCCCGGATTTAATGATTTCACTACATTTAATACAGAGTTGAAAAACAGGCTCAATTCAGCGTTGAGTGCCTTTATGACACATAAACTTGAAGTGCAATCAAACTGCACAAATCTCTTCAAAAACTACACAAATCTCTGCAGAAACTACTAAAAACTACTTGAATATGAAGGAACTACATGATACCTGTTGATTTTCTGCTGGGATTTGCTGTTTTCACTACTTTTAATAGAGAGTTCAAAAACAGGCTCAATTCAGCGTTCAGTGCGTTTTTAACACTTCATGCTAACATGCAATCACACTGCACAAATCTCATCAAAAACTACACAAATCTTTGCACAAACTACTCAGAACTACTTGAATATGAAGGAACTACATGATTCTTGTTGATTTTCTGCAGGGATTTACTGATTTCGCTACTTTTAATAGAAAGTTCAAAAACAGGCTCAATTCAGCATTGGGTGCGTTTTTGACTCATCAACTTGAAAATGAAATCAAACTGCACAAATCTCATCAAAAACTACACAAATCTCTGCACAAACTACTCAGAACAACTTGAATATGAAGGAACTACATGATTCCTGTTGATTTTCTGCTGGGATTTGCTGTTTTCACTACTTTTAATAGAGAGTTCAAAAACAGGCTCAATTCAGCGTTCAGTGCCTTTATGACACATAAACTTGAAGTGCAGTCAAACTGCACAAATCTCTTCAAAAACTACACAAATCTCTGCACAAACTACTCAGAACAACTTGAATATGAAGGAACTACATGATTCCTATTGATTTTCTGCTGGGATTTACTGTTTTCACTACTTTTAATACAGAGTTCAAAAATAGGCTCAATTCAGCGTTCAGTGCTTTTTTGATACTTCATGCTAACATGGAATCATACTAAACAAATCTCTTCAAAAACTGCACAAATCTCTGCACAAACTACTCAGAACTACTTGAATATGACGGAACTACATGATACCTGTTGATTTTCTGCTGGGATTTGCTGTTTTCACTACTTTTAATACAGAGTTCAAAAACAGGCTCAATTCAGCGTTCAGTACGTTTTTAACACTTCATGCTAACATGCAATCAAACTGCACAAATCTCATCAAAAACTACACAAATCTTTGCACAAACTACTCAGAACTACTTGAATATGAAGGAACTACATGATTCTTGTTGATTTTCTGCAGGGATTTGCTGATTTCGCTACTTTTAATAGAAAGTTCAAAAACAGGCTCAATTCAGCATTGGGTGCGTTTGTGACTCATCAACTTGAAATGAAATCAAACTGCACAAATCTCTGCACAAACTACTCAGAACTACTTGAATATGAAGGAACTACATGATTCTTGTTGATTTTCTGCAGGGATTTGCTGATTTCTCTGCTTTTAATAGAAAGTTCAAAAACAGGCTCAATTCAGCATTGGGTGCGTTTGTGACTCATCAACTTGAAATGAAATCAAACTGCACAAATCTCATCAAAAACTACACAAATCTCTGCACAAACTACTCAGAACTACTTGAATATGAAGGAAGTACCTGATTCTTATTGATTTTCTGCTGGGATTTGCTGTTTTCACTACTTTTAATACAGAGTTCAAAAACAGGCTCAATTCAGCGTTCAGTGCGTTTTTGATACTTCATGCTAACATGGAATCATACTTAACAAATCTCTTCAAAACCTACACAAATCTCTGCACAAACTACTCAGAACTACTTGAATATGAAGGAACTAAATGATTCCTGTTGATTTTCTGCTGGGATTTGCTGTTTTCACTACTTTTAATAGAGAGTTCAAAAACAGGCTCAATTCAGCGTTCAGTGCGTTTTTAACACTTCATGCTAACATGCAATCAAACTGCACAAATCTCATCAAAAACTACACAAATCTCTGCACAAACTACTCAGAACTACTTGAATATGAAGGAACTACATGATTCATGTTGATTTTCTGCCCGGATTTAATGATTTCACTACATTTAATACAGAGTTGAAAAACAGGCTCAATTCAGCGTTCAGTGCCTTTATGACACATAAACTTGAAGTGCAGTCAAACTGCACAAATCTCTTCAAAAACTACACAAATCTCTGCAGAAACTACTAAAAACTACTTCAATATGAAGGAACTACATGATTCCTGTTGATTTTCTGCTGGGATTTGCTGTTTTCACTACATTTAATACAAAGTTCAAAAACAGGCTCAATTCAGCATTGGGTGCGTTTGTGACTCATCAACTTGAAATGAAATCAAACTGCACAAATCTCATCAAAAACTACACAAATCTCTGCACAAACTACTAAAAACTACTTGAATATGAAGGAACTACATGATTCCTTTTGATTTTCTACTGGGATTTGCTGTTTTCACTACTTTTAGTACAGAGTTCAAAAACAGGCTCAATTCAGCGTTCAGTGCGTTTTTGACACTTCATGCTAACATGCAATCAAACTGCACAAATCTCATCAAAAACTACACAAATCTCTGCACAAACTACTCAGAACCACTTGAATATGAAGGAACTACATGATTCCTGTTGATTTTCTTCTGGGATTTAATGATTTCCTTACATTTAATACAGAGTTGAAAAACAGGCTCAATTCAGCGTTCAATGCGTTTTTGATACTTCATGCTAACTTGCAATCAAACTGCACAAATCTCATCAAAACTACACAAATCTCTGCACAAACTACTCAGAACTACTTGAATATGAAGGAAGTACCTGATTCTTGTTGATTTTCTGCTGGGATTTGCTGTTTTCACTACTTTTAATACAGAGTTCAAAAACAAGCTCAATTCAGCATTGGGTGCGTTTGTGACTCATCAACTTGAAATGAAATCAAACTGCGCAAATCTCATCAAAAACTACACAAATCTCTGCACAAACTACTCAGAACTACTTGAATATGAAGGAACTACATGATTCCTGTTGATTTTCTGCTGGGATTTGCTGTTTTCACTACTTTTAATAGAGAGGTCAAAAACAGGCTCAATTCAGCGTTCAGTGCGTTTTTAACACTTCATGCTAACATGCAATCAAACTGCACAAATCTCATCAAAAACTACACAAATCTCTGCACAAACTACTCAGAATTACTTGAATATGAAGAAAGTACCTGATTCTTGTTGATTTTCTGCTGGGATTTGCTGTTTTCACTACTTTTAATACAGAGTTCAAAAACAGGCTCAATTTAGCGTGCAGTGCGTTTTTGACACTTCATGCTAACATGCAATCAAACTGCACAAATCTCATCAAAAACTACACAAATCTCTGCACAAACTACTCAGAACTACTTGAATATGAAGGGAATACATGATTCTCGTTGATTTTCTGCTGGGATTTGCTGTTTTTACTACATTTAATACAGAGTTGAAAAACAGGCTCAATTCAGCGTTGAGTGCCTTTATGACACATAAACTTGAAGTGCAGTCAAACTTCACAAATCTCATCAAAAACTACACAAATCTCTGCACAAACTACTCAGAACAACTTGAATATGAAGGAACTACATGATTCCTATTGATTTTCTGCTGGGATTTACTGTTTTCACTACTTTTAATACAGAGTTCAAAAATAGCCTCAATTCAGCGTTCAGTGTTTTTTTGATACTTCATGCTAACATGGAATCATACTAAACAAATCTCTTCAAAAACTGCACAAATCTCTGCACAAACTACTCAGAACTACTTGAATATGAAGGACGTACCTGATTCTTGTTGTTTTCTGCTGGGATTTGCTGATTTCACTACTTTTAATACAGAGTTCAAAAACAGGCTCAATTCAGCATTGAGTGCGTTTATGACTAACCAACTTGAAATGAAATCAAACTGCACAAATCTCTGCACAAACTACTAAAAACTACTTGAATATGAAGGAACTACATGATTCCTGTTGATTTTCTGCTGGGATTTGCTGTTTTCACTACTTTTAATAGAGACTTCAAAAACAGGCTCAATTCAGCGTTCAGTGCGTTTTTAACACTTCATGCTAACATGCAATCAAACTGCACAAATCTCATCAAAAACTACACAAATCTCTGCACAAACTACTCAGAACAACTTCAATATGAAGGAACTACATGATTCCTGCTGATTTTCTGCTGGGATTTGCTGTTTTCACTACTTTTAATACAGAGTTCAAAAACAGACTCAATTCAGCGTTCAGTGCCTTCATGACACATAAACTTGAAGTGTAGTCAAACTGCACAAATCTCATCAAAAACTACACAAATCTTTGCACAAACTACTCAGAACTACTTGAATATGAAGGAACTACATGATTCTTGTTGATTTTCTGCAGGGATTTGCTGATTTCGCTACTTTTAATAGAAAGTTCAAAAACAGGCTCAATTCAGCATTGGGTGCGTTTGTGACACATCAACTTGAAATGAAATCAAAATGCACAAATCTCATCAAAAACTACACAAATCTCTGCACAAACTACTCAGAACAACTTGAATATGACGGAACTACATGATTCCTGTTGATTTTCTGCTGGGAATTGCTGTTTTCACTACTTTTAATACAGAGTTCAAAAACAGGCTCAATTCAGCGTTCAGTGCGTTTTTGACACTTCATGCTAACATGCAATCAAACTGCACAAATCTCATCAAAAACTACACAAATCTTTGCACAAACTACTCAGAACTACTTGAATATGAAGGAACTACATGATTCCTGTTGATTTTCTGCTGGGATTTGCTGTTTTCACTACTTTTAATACAGAGTTCAAAAACAGGCTCAATTCAGCGTTCAGTGCCTTTATGACACATAAACTTGAAGTGCAGTCAAAATGCACAAATCTCTTCAAAAACTACACAAATCTCTGCAGAAACTACTAAAAACTACTTGAATATGAAGGAACTACATGATTCATGTTGATTTTCTGCCCGGATTTAATGATTTCACTACATTTAATACAGAGTTGAAAAACAGGCTCAATTTTGCGTTGAGTGCCTTTATGACACATAAACTTGAAGTGCAGTCAAACTGCACAAATCTCTTCAAGAACTACACAAATCTCTGCAGAAACTACTAAAAACTACTTGAATATGAAGGAACTACATGATTCCTGTTGATTTTCTGCTGGGATTTGCTGTTTTCACTACTTTTAATAGAGACTTCAAAAACAGGCTCAATTCAGCGTTCAGTGCGTTTTTAACACTTCATGCTAACATGCAATCAAACTGCACAAATCTCATCAAAAACTACACAAATCTCTGCACAAACTACTCAGAACAACTTCAATATGAAGGAACTACATGATTCCTGCTGATTTTCTGCTGGGATTTGCTGTTTTCACTACTTTTAATACAGAGTTCAAAAACAGACTCAATTCAGCGTTCAGTGCCTTCATGACACATAAACTTGAAGTGTAGTCAAACTGCACAAATCTCATCAAAAACTACACAAATCTTTGCACAAACTACTCAGAACTACTTGAATATGAAGGAACTACATGATTCTTGTTGATTTTCTGCAGGGATTTGCTGATTTCGCTACTTTTAATAGAAAGTTCAAAAACAGGCTCAATTCAGCATTGGGTGCGTTTGTGACACATCAACTTGAAATGAAATCAAAATGCACAAATCTCATCAAAAACTACACAAATCTCTGCACAAACTACTCAGAACAACTTGAATATGACGGAACTACATGATTCCTGTTGATTTTCTGCTGGGAATTGCTGTTTTCACTACTTTTAATACAGAGTTCAAAAACAGGCTCAATTCAGCGTTCAGTGCGTTTTTGACACTTCATGCTAACATGCAATCAAACTGCACAAATCTCATCAAAAACTACACAAATCTCTGCACAAACTACACAAATCTCTGCACAAACTACTCAGAACAACTTGAATATGAAGGAACTACATGATTCCTGTTGATTTTCTGCTGGGATTTGCTGTTTCACTACTTTTAATAGAGAGTTCAAAAACAGGCTCAATTCAGCATTGGGTGCGTTTGTGACACATCAACTTGAAATGAAATCAAAATGCACAAATCTCATCAAAAACTACACAAATCTCTGCACAAATTACTCAGAACAACTTGAATATGACGGAACTACATGATTCCTGTTGATTTTCTGCTGGGAATTGCTGTTTTCACTACTTTTAATACAGAGTTCAAAAACAGGCTCAATTCAGCGTTCAGTGCGTTTTTGACACTTCATGCTAACATGCAATCAAACTGCACAAATCTCATCAAAAACTACACAAATCTTTGCACAAACTACTCAGAACTACTTGAATATGAAGGAACTACATGATTCCTGTTGATTTTCTGCTGGGATTTGCTGTTTTCACTACTTTTAATACAGAGTTCAAAAACAGGCTCAATTCAGCGTTCAGTACGTTTTTGATACTTCATGCTAACATGGAATCATACTAAACAAATCTCTTCAAAAACTGCACAAATCTCTGCACAAACTACTCAGAACAACTTGAATATGAAGGAACTACATGATTCCTATTGATTTTCTGCTGGGATTTGTTGTTTTCACTACTTTTAATAGAGAGTTCAAAAACAGGCTCAATTCAGCGTTCAGTGCGTCTTTAACACTTCATGCTAACATGCAATCAAACTGCACAAATCTCATCAAAAACTACACAAATCTCTGCACAAACTACTCAGAACAACTTGAATATGACGGAAGTACCTGATTCTTGTTGATTTTCTGCTGGGATTTGCTGTTTTCACTACTTTTAATACAGAGTTCAAAAACAGGCTCAATTCAGCGTTCAGTGCCTTTATGACACATAAACTTGAAGTGCAGTCAAAATGCACAAATCTCTTCAAAAACTACACAAATCTCTGCAGAAACTACTAAAAACTACTTGAATATGAAGGAACTACATGATTCATGTTGATTTTCTGCCCGGATTTAATGATTTCACTACATTTAATACAGAGTTGAAAAACAGGCTCAATTTTGCGTTGAGTGCCTTTATGACACATAAACTTGAAGTGCAGTCAAACTGCACAAATCTCTTCAAGAACTACACAAATCTCTGCAGAAACTACTAAAAACTACTTGAATATGAAGGAACTACATGATTCCTGTTGATTTTCTGCTGGGATTTGCTGTTTTCACTACTTTTAATAGAGACTTCAAAAACAGGCTCAATTCAGCGTTCAGTGCGTTTTTAACACTTCATGCTAACATGCAATCAAACTGCACAAATCTCATCAAAAACTACACAAATCTCTGCACAAACTACTCAGAACAACTTCAATATGAAGGAACTACATGATTCCTGCTGATTTTCTGCTGGGATTTGCTGTTTTCACTACTTTTAATACAGAGTTCAAAAACAGACTCAATTCAGCGTTCAGTGCCTTCATGACACATAAACTTGAAGTGTAGTCAAACTGCACAAATCTCATCAAAAACTACACAAATCTTTGCACAAACTACTCAGAACTACTTGAATATGAAGGAACTACATGATTCTTGTTGATTTTCTGCAGGGATTTGCTGATTTCGCTACTTTTAATAGAAAGTTCAAAAACAGGCTCAATTCAGCATTGGGTGCGTTTGTGACACATCAACTTGAAATGAAATCAAAATGCACAAATCTCATCAAAAACTACACAAATCTCTGCACAAACTACTCAGAACAACTTGAATATGACGGAACTACATGATTCCTGTTGATTTTCTGCTGGGAATTGCTGTTTTCACTACTTTTAATACAGAGTTCAAAAACAGGCTCAATTCAGCGTTCAGTGCGTTTTTGACACTTCATGCTAACATGCAATCAAACTGCACAAATCTCATCAAAAACTACACAAATCTCTGCACAAACTACACAAATCTCTGCACAAACTACTCAGAACAACTTGAATATGAAGGAACTACATGATTCCTGTTGATTTTCTGCTGGGATTTGCTGTTTCACTACTTTTAATAGAGAGTTCAAAAACAGGCTCAATTCAGCGTTCAGTGCGTTTTTAACACTTCATGCTAACATGCAATCAAACTGCACAAATCTCATCAAAAACTACACAAATCTCTGCACAAATTACTCAGAACTACTTGAATATGAAGGAACTACATGATTCATGTTGATTTTCTGCCCGGATTTAATGATTTCACTACATTTAATACAGAGTTGAAAAACAGGCTCAATTCAGCGTTCAGTACGTTTTTGATACTTCATGCTAACATGGAATCATACTAAACAAATCTCATCAAAAACTACACAAATCTCTGCACAAACTACTCAGAACAACTTGAATATGAAGGAACTACATGATTCCTGTTGATTTTCTGCTGGGATTTGCTGTTTTCACTACTTTTAATACAGAGTTCAAAAACAGGCTCAATTCAGCGTTCAGTGCGTTTTTAACACTTCATGCTAACATGCAATCAAACTGCACAAATCTCATCAAAAACTACACAAATCTCTGCACAAACTACTCAGAACAACTTGAATATGAAGGAACTACATGATTCTTGTTGATTTTCTGCAGGGATTTGCTGTTTTCACTACTTTTAATAGAGAGTTCAAAAACAGGCTCAATTCAGCGTTCAGTGCGTTTTTAACTCTTCATGCTAACATGCAATCAAACTGCACAAATCTCATCAAAAACTACACAAATCTCTGCACAAACTACTCAGAACTACTTGAATATGAAGGAAGTACCTGATTCTTGTTGATTTTCTGCTGGGATTTGCTGTTTTCACTACTTTTAATACAGAGTTCAAAAACAGGCTCAATTCAGCGTTCAGTGCCTTTATGACACATAAACTTGAAGTGCAGTCAAAATGCACAAATCTCTTCAAAAACTACACAAATCTCTGCAGAAACTACTTAAAAATTACTTGAATATGAAGGAACTACATGATTCATGTTGATTTTCTGCCCGGATTTAATGATTTCACTACATTTAATACAGAGTTGAAAAACAGGCTCAATTCAGCGTTGAGTGCCTTTATGACACATAAACTTGAAGTGCAGTCAAACTGCACAAATCTCTTCAAGAACTACACAAATCTCTGCAGAAACTACTAAAAACTACTTGAATATGAAGGAACTACATGATTCCTGTTGATTTTCTGCTGGGATTTGCTGTTTTCACTACTTTTAATAGAGAGTTCAAAAACAGGCTCAATTCAGCGTTCAGTGCGTTTTTAACACTTCATGCTAACATGCAATCAAACTGCACAAATCTCATCAAAAACTACACAAATCTCTGCACAAACTACTCAGAACTACTTGAATATGAAGGAAGTACCTGATTCTTGTTGATTTTCTGCTGGGATTTGCTGTTTTCACTACTTTTAATACAGAGTTCAAAAACAGGCTCAATTCAGCGTTCAGTGCCTTTATGACACATAAACTTGAAGTGCAGTCAAAATGCACAAATCTCTTCAAAAACTACACAAATCTCTGCAGAAACTACTTAAAAATTATTTGAATATGAAGGAACTACATGATTCATGTTGATTTTCTGCCCGGATTTAATGATTTCACTACATTTAATACAGAGTTGAAAAACAGGCTCAATTCAGCGTTGAGTGCCTTTATGACACATAAACTTGAAGTGCAGTCAAACTGCACAAATCTCTTCAAGAACTACACAAATCTCTGCAAAAACTACTAAAAACTACTTGAATATGAAGGAACTACATGATTCCTGTTGATTTTCTGCTGGGATTTGCTGTTTTCACTACTTTTAATAGAGACTTCAAAAACAGGCTCAATTCAGCGTTCAGTGCGTTTTTAACACTTCATGCTAACATGCAATCAAACTGCACAAATCTCATCAAAAACTACACAAATCTCTGCACAAACTACTCAGAACAACTTCAATATGAAGGAACTACATGATTCCTGCTGATTTTCTGCTGGGATTTGCTGTTTTCACTACTTTTAATACAGAGTTCAAAAACAGACTCAATTCAGCGTTCAGTGCCTTCATGACACATAAACTTGAAGTGTAGTCAAACTGCACAAATCTCATCAAAAACTACACAAATCTTTGCACAAACTACTCAGAACTACTTGAATATGAAGGAACTACATGATTCTTGTTGATTTTCTGCAGGGATTTGCTGATTTCGCTACTTTTAATAGAAAGTTCAAAAACAGGCTCAATTCAGCATTGGGTGCGTTTGTGACACATCAACTTGAAATGAAATCAAAATGCACAAATCTCATCAAAAACTACACAAATCTCTGCACAAACTACTCAGAACAACTTGAATATGACGGAACTACATGATTCCTGTTGATTTTCTGCTGGGAATTGCTGTTTTCACTACTTTTAATACAGAGTTCAAAAACAGGCTCAATTCAGCGTTCAGTGCGTTTTTGACACTTCATGCTAACATGCAATCAAACTGCACAAATCTCATCAAAAACTACACAAATCTTTGCACAAACTACTCAGAACTACTTGAATATGAAGGAACTACATGATTCCTGTTGATTTTCTGCTGGGATTTGCTGTTTTCACTACTTTTAATACAGAGTTCAAAAACAGGCTCAATTCAGCGTTCAGTACGTTTTTGATACTTCATGCTAACATGGAATCATACTAAACAAATCTCTTCAAAAACTGCACAAATCTCTGCACAAACTACTCAGAACAACTTGAATATGAAGGAACTACATGATTCCTATTGATTTTCTGCTGGGATTTGTTGTTTTCACTACTTTTAATAGAGAGTTCAAAAACAGGCTCAATTCAGCGTTCAGTGCGTCTTTAACACTTCATGCTAACATGCAATCAAACTGCACAAATCTCATCAAAAACTACACAAATCTCTGCACAAACTACTCAGAACAACTTGAATATGACGGAAGTACCTGATTCTTGTTGATTTTCTGCTGGGATTTGCTGTTTTCACTACTTTTAATACAGAGTTCAAAAACAGGCTCAATTCAGCGTTCAGTGCCTTTATGACACATAAACTTGAAGTGCAGTCAAAATGCACAAATCTCTTCAAAAACTACACAAATCTCTGCAGAAACTACTAAAAACTACTTGAATATGAAGGAACTACATGATTCATGTTGATTTTCTGCCCGGATTTAATGATTTCACTACATTTAATACAGAGTTGAAAAACAGGCTCAATTCAGCGTTGAGTGCCTTTATGACACATAAACTTGAAGTGCAGTCAAACTGCACAAATCTCTTCAAGAACTACACAAATCTCTGCAGAAACTACTAAAAACTACTTGAATATGAAGGAACTACATGATTCCTGTTGATTTTCTGCTGGGATTTGCTGTTTTCACTACTTTTAATAGAGACTTCAAAAACAGGCTCAATTCAGCGTTCAGTGCGTTTTTAACACTTCATGCTAACATGCAATCAAACTGCACAAATCTCATCAAAAACTACACAAATCTCTGCACAAACTACTCAGAACAACTTCAATATGAAGGAACTACATGATTCCTGCTGATTTTCTGCTGGGATTTGCTGTTTTCACTACTTTTAATACAGAGTTCAAAAACAGACTCAATTCAGCGTTCAGTGCCTTCATGACACATAAACTTGAAGTGTAGTCAAACTGCACAAATCTCATCAAAAACTACACAAATCTTTGCACAAACTACTCAGAACTACTTGAATATGAAGGAACTACATGATTCTTGTTGATTTTCTGCAGGGATTTGCTGATTTCGCTACTTTTAATAGAAAGTTCAAAAACAGGCTCAATTCAGCATTGGGTGCGTTTGTGACACATCAACTTGAAATGAAATCAAAATGCACAAATCTCATCAAAAACTACACAAATCTCTGCACAAACTACTCAGAACAACTTGAATATGACGGAACTACATGATTCCTGTTGATTTTCTGCTGGGAATTGCTGTTTTCACTACTTTTAATACAGAGTTCAAAAACAGGCTCAATTCAGCGTTCAGTGCGTTTTTGACACTTCATGCTAACATGCAATCAAACTGCACAAATCTCATCAAAAACTACACAAATCTCTGCACAAACTACACAAATCTCTGCACAAACTACTCAGAACAACTTGAATATGAAGGAACTACATGATTCCTGTTGATTTTCTGCTGGGATTTGCTGTTTCACTACTTTTAATAGAGAGTTCAAAAACAGGCTCAATTCAGCGTTCAGTGCGTTTTTAACACTTCATGCTAACATGCAATCAAACTGCACAAATCTCATCAAAAACTACACAAATCTCTGCACAAATTACTCAGAACTACTTGAATATGAAGGAACTACATGATTCATGTTGATTTTCTGCCCGGATTTAATGATTTCACTACATTTAATACAGAGTTGAAAAACAGGCTCAATTCAGCGTTCAGTACGTTTTTGATACTTCATGCTAACATGGAATCATACTAAACAAATCTCATCAAAAACTACACAAATCTCTGCACAAACTACTCAGAACAACTTGAATATGAAGGAACTACATGATTCCTGTTGATTTTCTGCTGGGATTTGCTGTTTTCACTACTTTTAATACAGAGTTCAAAAACAGGCTCAATTCAGCGTTCAGTGCGTTTTTAACACTTCATGCTAACATGCAATCAAACTGCACAAATCTCATCAAAAACTACACAAATCTCTGTACAAACTACTCAGAACAACTTGAATATGAAGGAACTACATGATTCTTGTTGATTTTCTGCTGGGATTTGCTGTTTTCACTACTTTTAATAGAGAGTTCAAAAACAGGCTCAATTCAGCGTTCAGTGCGTTTTTAACACTTCATGCTAACATGCAATCAAACTGCACAAATCTCATCAAAAACTACACAAATCTCTGCACAAACTACTCAGAACAACTTGAATATGAAGGAACTACATGATTCCTGTTGATTTTCTGCTGGGATTTGCTGTTTTCACTACTTTTAATACAGAGTTCAAAAACAGGCTCAATTCAGCGTTCAGTGCGTTTTTGACACTTCATGCTAACATGCAATCAAACTGCACAAATCTCATCAAAAACTACACAAATCTCTGCACAAACTACTCAGAACAACTTGAATATGAAGGAACTACATGATTCCTATTGTGATTTTCTGCTGGGATTTACTGTTTTCACTACTTTTAATACAGAGTTCAAAAACAGGCTCAATTCAGCGTTCATTGCTTTTTTGATACTTCATGCTAACATGGAATCATACTAAACAAATCTCTTCAAAAACTGCACAAATCTCTGCCCAAACTACTCAGAACTACTTCAATATGAAGGAACTACATGATACCTGTTGATTTTCTGCTGGGATTTGCTGTTTTCACTACTTTTAATACAGAGTTCAAAAACAGGCTCAATTCAGCGTTCAGTACGTTTTAGATACTTCATGCTAACATGGAATCATACTAAACAAATCTCTTCAAAAACTGCACAAATCTCTGCACAAACTACTCAGAACTACTTGAATATGAAGGAACTACATGATTCCTGTTGATTTTCTTCTGGGATTTAATGATTTCACTACATTTAATACAGAGTTCAAAAACAGGCTCAATTCAGCGTTCAGTGCGTTTTTGATGCTTCATGCTAACTACAATCAAACTGCACAAATCTCATCAAAAACTACACAAATCTCTGCACAAACTACTCAGAACTACTTGAATATGAAGGGAATACATGATTTTCGTTGATTTTCTGCTGGGATTTGCTGTTTTCACTACTTTTAATACAGAGTTCAAAAACAGGCTCAATTCAGCATTGAGTGCGTTTATGACTAACCAACTTGAAATGAAATCAAACTGCACAAATCTCTGCACAAACTACTCAGAACAACTTGAATATGAAGGAACTACATGATTCCTGTTGATTTTCTGCTGGGATTTCCTGTTTTCACTACTTTTAATAGAGAGTTCAAAAACAGGCTCAATTCAGCGTTCAGTGCGTTTTTAACACTTCATGCTAACATGCAATCAAACTGCACAAATCTCATCAAAAACTACACAAATCTCTGCACAAACTACTCAGAACTACTTGAATATGAAGGAACTACATGATTCATTTTGATTTTCTGCCCGGATTTAATGATTTCACTACATTTAATACAGAGTTGAAAAACAGGCTCAATTCAGCGTTGAGTGCCTTTATGACACATAAACTTGAAGTGCAGTCAAACTGCACAAATCTCTTCAAAAACTACACAAATATCTGCAGAAACTACTAAAAACTACTTGAATATGAAGGAACTACATGATACCTGTTGATTTTCTGCTGGGATTTGCTGTTTTCACTACTTTTAATACAGAGTTCAAAAACAGACTCAATTCAGCGTTCAGTGCCTTCATGACACATAAATTTGAAGTGCAGTCAAACTGCACAAATCTCATCAAAAACTACACAAATCTTTGCACAAACTACTCAGAACTACTTGAATATGAAGGAACTACATGATTCTTGTTGATTTTCTGCTGGGATTTGCTGTTTTCACTACTTTTAATACAGAGTTCAAAAACAGGCTCAATTCAGCGTTCAGTACGTTTTTGATACTTCATGCTAACATGGAATCATACTAAACAAATCTCTTCAAAAACTGCACAAATATCTGCACAAACTACTCAGAACTACTTGAATATGAAGGAACTACATGATTCCTGTTGATTTTCTTCTGGGATTTAATGATTTCACTACATTTAATACAGAGTTCAAAAACAGGCTCAATTCAGCGTTCGGTGCGTTTTTGATGCTTCATGCTAACTGCAATCAAACTGCACAAATCTCATCAAAAACTACACAAATCTCTGCAGAAACTACTAAAAACTACTTGAATATGAAGGAACTACATGATTCATGTTGATTTTCTGCCCGGATTTAATGATTTCACTACATTTAATACAGAGTTGAAAAACAGGCTCAATTCAGCGTTGAGTGCCTTTATGACACATAAACTTGAAGTGCAATCAAACTGCACAAATCTCTTCAAAAACTACACAAATCTCTGCAGAAACTACTAAAAACTACTTGAATATGAAGGAACTACATGATACCTGTTGATTTTCTGCTGGGATTTGCTGTTTTCACTACTTTTAATAGAGAGTTCAAAAACAGGCTCAATTCAGCGTTCAGTGCGTTTTTAACACTTCATGCTAACATGCAATCACACTGCACAAATCTCATCAAAAACTACACAAATCTTTGCACAAACTACTCAGAACTACTTGAATATGAAGGAACTACATGATTCTTGTTGATTTTCTGCAGGGATTTACTGATTTCGCTACTTTTAATAGAAAGTTCAAAAACAGGCTCAATTCAGCATTGGGTGCGTTTTTGACTCATCAACTTGAAAATGAAATCAAACTGCACAAATCTCATCAAAAACTACACAAATCTCTGCACAAACTACTCAGAACAACTTGAATATGAAGGAACTACATGATTCCTGTTGATTTTCTGCTGGGATTTGCTGTTTTCACTACTTTTAATAGAGAGTTCAAAAACAGGCTCAATTCAGCGTTCAGTGCGTTTTTGACACTTCATGCTAACATGCAATCAAACTGCACAAATCTCATCAAAAACTACACAAATCTCTGCACAAACTACTCAGAACCACTTGAATATGAAGGAACTACATGATTCCTGTTGATTTTCTGCTGGGATTTGCTGTTTTCACTACTTTTAGTACAGAGTTCAAAAACAGGCTCAATTCAGCGTTCAGTGCGTTTTTGATACTTCATGCTAACATGGAATCATACTTAACAAATCTCTTCAAAACCTACACAAATCTCTGCACAAACTACTCAGAACTACTTGAATATGAAGGAACTACATGATTCATGTTGATTTTCTGCCCGGATTTAATGATTTCACTACATTTAATACAGAGTTGAAAAACAGGCTCAATTCAGCGTTCAGTGCGTTTTTAACACTTCATGCTAACATGCAATCAAACTGCACAAATCTCATCAAAAACTACACAAATCTCTGCACAAACTACTCAGAACTACTTGAATATGAAGGAAGTACCTGATTCTTGTTGATTTTCTGCTGGGATTTGCTGTTTTCACTACTTTTAATATAGAGTTCAAAAACAGGCTCAATTCAGCGTTCAGTGCGTTTTTAACACTTCATGCTAACATGCAATCAAACTGCACAAATCTCATCAAAAACTACACAAATCTCTGCACAAACTACTCAGAACAACTTGAATATGACGGAACTACATGATTCCTGTTGATTTTCTGCTGGGATTTGCTGTTTTCACTACTTTTAATACAGAGTTCAAAAACAGGCTCAATTCAGCGTTCAGTGCCTTTATGACACATAAACTTGAAGTGCTGTCAAACTGCACAAATCTCTTCAAAAACTACACAAATCTCTGCAGAAACTACTAAAAACTACTTGAATATGAAGGAACTACATGATTCATGTTGATTTTCTGCCCGGATTTAATGATTTCACTACATTTAATACAGAGTTAAAAAACAGGCTCAATTCAGCGTTGAGTGCCTTTATGACACATAAACTTGAAGTGCAGTCAAACTGCACAAATCTCATCAAAAACTACACAAATCTTTGCACAAACTACTCAGAACTACTTGAATATGAAGGAACTACATGATTCTTGTTGATTTTCTGCAGGGATTTGCTGATTTCGCTACTTTTAATAGAAAGTTCAAAAACAGGCTCAATTCAGCATTGGGTGCGTTTGTGACTCATCAACTTGAAATGAAATCAAACTGCACAAATCTCTGCACAAACTACTCAGAACTACTTGAATATGAAGGAACTACATGATTCTTATTGATTTTCTGCTGGGATTTGCTGTTTTCACTACTTTTAATACAGAGTTCAAAAACAGGCTCAATTCAGCGTTCAGTGCGTTTTTGATACTTCATGCTAACATGGAATCATACTTAACAAATCTCTTCAAAACCTACACAAATCTCTGCACAAACTACTCAGAATTACTTGAATATGAAGGGAATACATGATTCTCGTTGATTTTCTGCTGGGATTTGCTGTTTTTACTACTTTTAATACAGAGTTCAAAAACAGGCTCAATTCAGCGTTCAGTGCGTTTTTAACACTTCATGCTAACATGCAATCAAACTGCACAAATCTCATCAAAAACTACACAAATCTCTGCACAAACTACTCAGAACCACTTGAATATGAAGGAACTACATGATTCCTGTTGATTTTCTTCTGGGATTTAATGATTTCCTTACATTTAATACAGAGTTGAAAAACAGGCTCAATTCAGCGTTCAATGCGTTTTTGATACTTCATGCTAACTTGCAATCAAACTGCACAAATCTCATCAAAACTACACAAATCTCTGCACAAACTACTCAGAACTACTTGAATATGAAGGAAGTACCTGATTCTTGTTGATTTTCTGCTGGGATTTGCTGTTTTCACTACTTTTAATACAGAGTTCAAAAACAAGCTCAATTCAGCATTGGGTGCGTTTGTGACTCATCAACTTGAAATGAAATCAAACTGCGCAAATCTCATCAAAAACTACACAAATCTCTGCACAAACTACTCAGAACTACTTGAATATGAAGGAACTACATGATTCCTGTTGATTTTCTGCTGGGATTTGCTGTTTTCACTACTTTTAATAGAGAGGTCAAAAACAGGCTCAATTCAGCGTTCAGTGCGTTTTTAACACTTCATGCTAACATGCAATCAAACTGCACAAATCTCATCAAAAACTACACAAATCTCTGCACAAACTACTCAGAATTACTTGAATATGAAGAAAGTACCTGATTCTTGTTGATTTTCTGCTGGGATTTGCTGTTTTCACTACTTTTAATACAGAGTTCAAAAACAGGCTCAATTTAGCGTGCAGTGCGTTTTTGACACTTCATGCTAACATGCAATCAAACTGCACAAATCTCATCAAAAACTACACAAATCTCTGCACAAACTACTCAGAACTACTTGAATATGAAGGGAATACATGATTCTCGTTGATTTTCTGCTGGGATTTGCTGTTTTTACTACATTTAATACAGAGTTGAAAAACAGGCTCAATTCAGCGTTGAGTGCCTTTATGACACATAAACTTGAAGTGCAGTCAAACTTCACAAATCTCATCAAAAACTACACAAATCTCTGCACAAACTACTCAGAACTACTTGAATATGAAGGAACTACATGATTCCTATTGATTTTCTGCTGGGATTTACTGTTTTCACTACTTTTAATACAGAGTTCAAAAATAGCCTCAATTCAGCGTTCAGTGTTTTTTTGATACTTCATGCTAACATGGAATCATACTAAACAAATCTCTTCAAAAACTGCACAAATCTCTGCACAAACTACTCAGAACTACTTGAATATGAAGGACGTACCTGATTCTTGTTGTTTTCTGCTGGGATTTGCTGATTTCACTACTTTTAATACAGAGTTCAAAAACAGGCTCAATTCAGCATTGAGTGCGTTTATGACTAACCAACTTGAAATGAAATCAAACTGCACAAATCTCTGCACAAACTACTCAGAACTACTTGAATATGAAGGAACTACATGATTCTTGTTGATTTTCTACTGGGATTTGCTGTTTTCACTACTTTTAGTACAGAGTTCAAAAACAGGCTCAATTCAGCGTTCAGTGCGTTTTTGACACTTCATGCTAACATGCAATCAAACTGCACAAATCTCATCAAAAACTACACAAATCTCTGCACAAACTACTCAGAACAACTTGAATATGAAGGAACTACATGATTCCTGTTGATTTTCTGCTGGGATTTGCTGTTTTCACTACTTTTAATAGAGAGTTCAAAAACAGGCTCAATTCAGCGTTCAGTGCGTTTTTAACACTTCATGCTAACATGCAATCAAACTGCACAAATCTCATCAAAAACTACACAAATCTCTGCACAAACTACTCAGAACCACTTGAATATGAAGGAACTACATGA
Organism: Remorina albescens; assembly: GCA_034769265.1. Classification (NCBI taxonomy): domain Eukaryota; kingdom Metazoa; phylum Chordata; class Actinopteri; order Carangiformes; family Echeneidae; genus Remorina; species Remorina albescens. The sequence continues at coordinate 24,429,759 of CM068478.1, forward strand.
TTCCTGTTGATTTTCTACTGGGATTTGCTGTTTTCACTACTTTTAGTACAGAGTTCAAAAACAGGCTCAATTCAGCGTTCAGTGCGTTTTTGACACTTCATGCTAACATGCAATCAAACTGCACAAATCTCATCAAAAACTACACAAATCTCTGCACAAACTACTCAGAACAACTTGAATATGAAGGAACTACATGATTCCTGTTGATTTTCTGCTGGGATTTGCTGTTTTCACTACTTTTAATAGAGAGTTCAAAAACAGGCTCAATTCAGCGTTCAGTGCGTTTTTAACACTTCATGCTAACATGCAATCAAACTGCACAAATCTCATCAAAAACTACACAAATCTCTGCACAAACTACTCAGAACTACTTGAATATGAAGGAACTACATGATTCCTGTTGATTTTCTTCTGGGATTTAATGATTTCACTACATTTAATACAGGGTTCAAAAACAGGCTCAATTCAGCGTTCAGTGCGTTTTTGATGCTTCATGCTAACTGCAATCAAACTGCACAAATCTCATCAAAAACTACACAAATCTCTGCACAAACTACTCAGAACCACTTGAATATGACGGAACTACATGATTCCTGTTGATTTTCTGCTGGGATTTGCTGTTTTCACTACTTTTAATACAGAGTTCAAAAACAGGCTCAATTCAGCGTTCAGTACGTTTTTGATACTTCATGCTAACATGGAATCATACTAAACAAATCTCTTCAAAAACTGCACAAATCTCTGCACAAACTACTCAGAACAACTTGAATATGAAGGAACTACATGATTCCTATTGATTTTCTGCTGGGATTTGTTGTTTTCACTACTTATAATAGAGAGTTCAAAAACAGGCTCAATTCAGCGTTCAGTGCGTTTTTAACACTTCATGCTAACATGCAATCAAACTGCACAAATCTCATCAAAAACTACACAAATCTTTGCACAAATTACTCAGAACTACTTGAATATGAAGGAACTACATGATTCTTGTTGATTTTGTGCAGGGATTTGCTGATTTCGCTACTTTTAATAGAAAGTTCAAAAACAGACTCAATTCAGCGTTCAGTGCCTTTATGACACATAAACTTGAAGTGCAGTCAAACTGCACAAATCTCTTCAAGAACTACACAAATCTCTGCAGAAACTACTAAAAACTACTTGAATATGAAGGAACTACATGATTCCTGTTGATTTTCTGCTGGGATTTGCTGTTTTCACTACTTTTAATATAGAGTTCAAAAACAGGCTCAATACAGCGTTCAGTGCGTTTTTAACACTTCATGCTAACATGCAATCAAACTGCACAAATCTCATCAAAAACTACACAAATCTCTGCACAAACTACTCAGAACAACTTGAATATGACGGAACTACATGATTCCTGTTGATTTTCTGCTGGGATTTGCTGTTTTCACTACTTTTAATACAGAGTTCAAAAACAGGCTCAATTCAGCGTTCAGTGCCTTTATGACACATAAACTTGAAGTGCAGTCAAACTGCACAAATCTCTTCAAAAACTACAGAAATCTCTGCAGAAACTACTAAAAACTACTTGAATATGAAGGAACTACATGATTCATGTTGATTTTCTGCCCGGATTTAATGATTTCACTACTTTTAATACAGAGTTGAAAAACAGGCTCAATTCAGCGTTGAGTGCCTTTATGACACATAAACTTGAAGTGCAGTCAAACTGCACAAATCTCTTCAAAAACTACACAAATCTCTGCACAAACTACTCAGAACAACTTGAATATGAAGGAACTACATGATTCCTGTTGATTTTCTGCTGGGATTTGCTGTTTTCACTACTTTTAATACAGAGTTCAAAAACAGACTCAATTCAGCGTTCAGTGCCTTCATGACACATAAACTTGAAGTGCAGTCAAACTGCACAAATCTCATCAAAAACTACACAAATCTCTGCACAAACTACTCAGAACTACTTGAATATGAAGGGAATACATGATTCTCGTTGATTTTCTGCTGGGATTTGCTGTTTTCACTACTTTTAATAGAGAGTTCAAAAACAGGCTCAATTCAGCATTGGGTGCGTTTGTGACACATCAACTTGAAATGAAATCAAAATGCACAAATCTCATCAAAAACTACACAAATCTCTGCACAAACTACTCAGAACAACTTGAATATGACGGAACTACATGATTCCTGTTGATTTTCTGCTGGGAATTGCTGTTTTCACTACTTTTAATACAGAGTTCAAAAACAGGCTCAATTCAGCGTTCAGTGCGTTTTTGACACTTCATGCTAACATGCAATCAAACTGCACAAATCTCATCAAAAACTACACAAATCTCTGCACAAACTACTCAGAACAACTTGAATATGAAGGAACTACATGATTCCTATTGTGATTTTCTGCAGGGATTTACTGTTTTCACTACTTTTAATACAGAGTTCAAAAACAGGCTCAATTCAGCGTTCATTGCTTTTTTGATACTTCATGCTAACATGGAATCATACTAAACAAATCTCTTCAAAAACTGCACAAATCTCTGCCCAAACTACTCAGAACTACTTCAATATGAAGGAACTACATGATACCTGTTGATTTTCTGCTGGGATTTGCTGTTTTCACTACTTTTAATACAGAGTTCAAAAACAGGCTCAATTCAGCGTTCAGTACGTTTTTGATACTTCATGCTAACATGGAATCATACTAAACAAATCTCTTCAAAAACTGCACAAATCTCTGCACAAACTACTCAGAACAACTTGAATATGAAGGAACTACATGATTCCTATTGATTTTCTGCTGGGATTTGTTGTTTTCACTACTTTTAATAGAGAGTTCAAAAACAGGCTCAATTCAGCGTTCAGTGCGTTTTTAACACTTCATGCTAACATGCAATCAAACTGCACAAATCTCATCAAAAACTACACAAATCTCTGCACAAACTACTCAGAACAACTTGAATATGACGGAACTACATGATTCCTGTTGATTTTCTGCTGGGATTTGCTGTTTTCACTACTTTTAATACAGAGTTCAAAAACAGGCTCAATTCAGCGTTCAGTGCCTTTATGACACATAAACTTGAAGTGCAGTCAAACTGCACAAATCTCTTCAAAAACTACAGAAATCTCTGCAGAAACTACTAAAAACTACTTGAATATGAAGGAACTACATGATTCCTGTTGATTTTCTGCCCGGATTTAATGATTTCACTACTTTTAATACAGAGTTCAAAAACAGACTCAATTCAGCGTTCAGTGCCTTCATGACACATAAACTTGAAGTGCAGTCAAACTGCACAAATCTCATCAAAAACTACACAAATCTCTGCACAAACTACTCAGAACTACTTGAATATGAAGGGAATACATGATTCTCGTTGATTTTCTGCTGGGATTTGCTGTTTTCACTACTTTTAATAGAGAGTTCAAAAACAGGCTCAATTCAGCGTTCAGTGCGTTTTTAACACTTCATGCTAACATGCAATCAAACTGCACAAATCTCATCAAAAACTACACAAATCTCTGCACAAACTACTCAGAACAACTTGAATATGAAGGAACTACATGATTCCTGTTGATTTTCTGCTGGGATTTGCTGTTTCACTAATTTTAATAGAGAGTTCAAAAACAGGCTCAATTCAGCGTTCAGTGCGTTTTTAACACTTCATGCTAACATGCAATCAAACTGCACAAATCTCATCAAAAACTACACAAATCTCTGCACAAACTACTCAGAACTACTTGAATATGAAGGAACTACATGATTCATGTTGATTTTCTGCCCGGATTTAATGATTTCACTACATTTAATACAGAGTTGAAAAACAGGCTCAATTCAGCGTTCAGTACGTTTTTGATACTTCATGCTAACATGGAATCATACTAAACAAATCTCATCAAAAACTACACAAATCTCTGCACAAACTACTCAGAACAACTTGAATATGAAGGAACTACATGATTCCTGTTGATTTTCTGCTGGGATTTGCTGTTTTCACTACTTATAATAGAGAGTTCAAAAACAGGCTCAATTCAGCGTTCAGTGCGTTTTTAACACTTCATGCTAACATGCAATCAAACTGCACAAATCTCATCAAAAACTACACAAATCTTTGCACAAACTACTCAGAACTACTTGAATATGAAGGAACTACATGATTCTTGTTGATTTTGTGCAGGGATTTGCTGATTTCGCTACTTTTAATAGAAAGTTCAAAAACAGACTCAATTCAGCGTTCAGTGCCTTTATGACACATAAACTTGAAGTGCAGTCAAACTGCACAAATCTCATCAAAAACTACACAAATCTCTGCACAAACTACTCAGAACTACTTGAATATGAAGGGAATACATGATTCTCGTTGATTTTCTGCTGGGATTTGCTGTTTTCACTACTTTTAATAGAGAGTTCAAAAACAGGCTCAATTCAGCATTGGGTGCGTTTGTGACACATCAACTTGAAATGAAATCAAAATGCACAAATCTCATCAAAAACTACACAAATCTCTGCACAAACTACTCAGAACAACTTGAATATGACGGAACTACATGATTCCTGTTGATTTTCTGCTGGGAATTGCTGTTTTCACTACTTTTAATACAGAGTTCAAAAACAGGCTCAATTCAGCGTTCAGTGCCTTTATGACACATAAACTTGAAGTGCAGTCAAACTGCACAAATCTCTTCAAAAACTACAGAAATCTCTGCAGAAACTACTAAAAACTACTTGAATATGAAGGAACTACATGATTCCTGTTGATTTTCTTCTGGGATTTAATGATTTCACTACATTTAATACAGAGTTCAAAAACAGGCTCAATTCAGCGTTCAGTGCGTTTTTGATGCTTCATGCTAACTACAATCAAACTGCACAAATCTCATCAAAAACTACACAAATCTCTGCACAAACTACTCAGAACTACTTGAATATGAAGGGAATACATGATTTTCGTTGATTTTCTGCTGGGATTTGCTGTTTTCACTACTTTTAATACAGAGTTCAAAAACAGGCTCAATTCAGCATTGAGTGCGTTTATGACTAACCAACTTGAAATGAAATCAAACTGCACAAATCTCTGCACAAACTACTCAGAACAACTTGAATATGAAGGAACTACATGATTCCTATTGATTTTCTGCTGGGATTTGTTGTTTTCACTACTTTTAATAGAGAGTTCAAAAACAGGCTCAATTCAGCGTTCAGTGCGTTTTTAACACTTCATGCTAACATGCAATCAAACTGCACAAATCTCATCAAAAACTACACAAATCTTTGCACAAACTACTCAGAACTACTTGAATATGAAGGAACTACATGATTCTTGTTGATTTTCTGCAGGGATTTGCTGATTTCGCTACTTTTAATAGAAAGTTCAAAAACAGACTCAATTCAGCGTTCAGTACCTTTATGACACATAAACTTGAAGTGCAGTCAAACTGCACAAATCTCATCAAAAACTACACAAATCTCTGCACAAACTACTCAGAACTACTTGAATATGAAGGGAATACATGATTCTCGTTGATTTTCTGCTGGGATTTGCTGTTTTCACTACTTTTAATAGAGAGTTCAAAAACAGGCTCAATTCAGCGTTCAGTGCGTTTTTAACACTTCATGCTAACATGCAATCAAACTGCACAAATCTCATCAAAAACTACACAAATCTCTGCACAAACTACTCAGAACAACTTGAATATGAAGGAACTACATGATTCCTATTGTGATTTTCTGCTGGGATTTACTGTTTTCACTACTTTTAATACAGAGTTCAAAAACAGGCTCAATTCAGCGTTCATTGCTTTTTTGATACTTCATGCTAACATGGAATCATACTAAACAAATCTCTTCAAAAACTGCACAAATCTCTGCCCAAACTACTCAGAACTACTTCAATATGAAGGAACTACATGATACCTGTTGATTTTCTGCTGGGATTTGCTGTTTTCACTACTTTTAATACAGAGTTCAAAAACAGGCTCAATTCAGCGTTCAGTACGTTTTAGATACTTCATGCTAACATGGAATCATACTAAACAAATCTCTTCAAAAACTGCACAAATCTCTGCACAAACTACTCAGAACTACTTGAATATGAAGGAACTACATGATTCCTGTTGATTTTCTGCTGGGATTTGCTGTTTTCACTACTTTTAATACAGAGTTCAAAAACAGACTCAATTCAGCGTTCAGTGCCTTTATGACACATAAACTTGAAGTGCAGTCAAACTGCACAAATCTCTTCAAAAACTGCACAAATCTCTGCACAAACTACTCAGAACTACTTGAATATGAAGGAACTACATGATTCCTGTTGATTTTCTTCTGGGATTTAATGATTTCACTACATTTAATACAGAGTTCAAAAACAGGCTCAATTCAGCGTTCAGTGCGTTTTTGATGCTTCATGCTAACTACAATCAAACTGCACAAATCTCATCAAAAACTACACAAATCTCTGCACAAACTACTCAGAACTACTTGAATATGAAGGGAATACATGATTTTCGTTGATTTTCTGCTGGGATTTGCTGTTTTCACTACTTTTAATACAGAGTTCAAAAACAGGCTCAATTCAGCATTGAGTGCGTTTATGACTAACCAACTTGAAATGAAATCAAACTACACAAATCTCTGCACAAACTACTCAGAACAACTTGAATATGAAGGAACTACATGATTCCTATTGATTTTCTGCTGGGATTTGTTGTTTTCACTACTTTTAATAGAGAGTTCAAAAACAGGCTCAATTCAGCGTTCAGTGCGTTTTTAACACTTCATGCTAACATGCAATCAAACTGCACAAATCTCATCAAAAACTACACAAATCTTTGCACAAACTACTCAGAACTACTTGAATATGAAGGAACTACATGATTCTTGTTGATTTTCTGCAGGGATTTGCTGATTTCGCTACTTTTAATAGAAAGTTCAAAAACAGACTCAATTCAGCGTTCAGTACCTTTATGACACATAAACTTGAAGTGCAGTCAAACTGCACAAATCTCTTCAAGAACTACACAAATCTCTGCAGAAACTACTAAAAACTACTTGAATATGAAGGAACTACATGATTCATGTTGATTTTCTGCCCGGATTTAATGATTTCACTACATTTAATACAGAGTTGAAAAACAGGCTCAATTCAGCGTTGAGTGCCTTTATGACACATAAACTTGAAGTGCAGTCAAACTGCACAAATCTCATCAAAAACTACACAAATCTTTGCACAAACTACTCAGAACTACTTGAATATGAAGGAACTACATGATTCTTGTTGATTTTCTGCAGGGATTTGCTGATTTCGCTACTTTTAATAGAAAGTTCAAAAACAGACTCAATTCAGCGTTCAGTACCTTTATGACACATAAACTTGAAGTGCAGTCAAACTGCACAAATCTCATCAAAAACTACACAAATCTCTGCACAAACTACTCAGAACTACTTGAATATGAAGGGAATACATGATTCTCGTTGATTTTCTGCTGGGATTTGCTGTTTTCACTACTTTTAATAGAGAGTTCAAAAACAGGCTCAATTCAGCGTTCAGTGCGTTTTTAACACTTCATGCTAACATGCAATCAAACTGCACAAATCTCATCAAAAACTACACAAATCTCTGCACAAACTACTCAGAACAACTTGAATATGAAGGAACTACATGATTCCTATTGTGATTTTCTGCTGGGATTTACTGTTTTCACTACTTTTAATACAGAGTTCAAAAACAGGCTCAATTCAGCGTTCATTGCTTTTTTGATACTTCATGCTAACATGGAATCATACTAAACAAATCTCTTCAAAAACTGCACAAATCTCTGCCCAAACTACTCAGAACTACTTCAATATGAAGGAACTACATGATACCTGTTGATTTTCTGCTGGGATTTGCTGTTTTCACTACTTTTAATACAGAGTTCAAAAACAGGCTCAATTCAGCGTTCAGTACGTTTTAGATACTTCATGCTAACATGGAATCATACTAAACAAATCTCTTCAAAAACTGCACAAATCTCTGCACAAACTACTCAGAACTACTTGAATATGAAGGAACTACATGATTCCTGTTGATTTTCTGCTGGGATTTGCTGTTTTCACTACTTTTAATACAGAGTTCAAAAACAGACTCAATTCAGCGTTCAGTGCCTTTATGACACATAAACTTGAAGTGCAGTCAAACTGCACAAATCTCTTCAAAAACTGCACAAATCTCTGCACAAACTACTCAGAACTACTTGAATATGAAGGAACTACATGATTCCTGTTGATTTTCTTCTGGGATTTAATGATTTCACTACATTTAATACAGAGTTCAAAAACAGGCTCAATTCAGCGTTCAGTGCGTTTTTGATGCTTCATGCTAACTACAATCAAACTGCACAAATCTCATCAAAAACTACACAAATCTCTGCACAAACTACTCAGAACTACTTGAATATGAAGGGAATACATGATTTTCGTTGATTTTCTGCTGGGATTTGCTGTTTTCACTACTTTTAATACAGAGTTCAAAAACAGGCTCAATTCAGCATTGAGTGCGTTTATGACTAACCAACTTGAAATGAAATCAAACTACACAAATCTCTGCACAAACTACTCAGAACAACTTGAATATGAAGGAACTACATGATTCCTATTGATTTTCTGCTGGGATTTGTTGTTTTCACTACTTTTAATAGAGAGTTCAAAAACAGGCTCAATTCAGCGTTCAGTGCGTTTTTAACACTTCATGCTAACATGCAATCAAACTGCACAAATCTCATCAAAAACTACACAAATCTTTGCACAAACTACTCAGAACTACTTGAATATGAAGGAACTACATGATTCTTGTTGATTTTCTGCAGGGATTTGCTGATTTCGCTACTTTTAATAGAAAGTTCAAAAACAGACTCAATTCAGCGTTCAGTACCTTTATGACACATAAACTTGAAGTGCAGTCAAACTGCACAAATCTCTTCAAGAACTACACAAATCTCTGCAGAAACTACTAAAAACTACTTGAATATGAAGGAACTACATGATTCATGTTGATTTTCTGCCCGGATTTAATGATTTCACTACATTTAATACAGAGTTGAAAAACAGGCTCAATTCAGCGTTGAGTGCCTTTATGACACATAAACTTGAAGTGCAGTCAAACTGCACAAATCTCATCAAAAACTACACAAATCTTTGCACAAACTACTCAGAACTACTTGAATATGAAGGAACTACATGATTCTTGTTGATTTTCTGCAGGGATTTGCTGATTTCGCTACTTTTAATAGAAAGTTCAAAAACAGGCTCAATTCAGCATTGGGTGCGTTTGTGACTCATCAACTTGAAATGAAATCAAACTGCACAAATCTCTGCACAAACTACTCAGAACTACTTGAATATGAAGGAACTACATGATTCTTATTGATTTTCTGCTGGGATTTGCTGTTTTCACTACTTTTAATACAGAGTTCAAAAACAGGCTCAATTCAGCGTTCAGTGCGTTTTTGATACTTCATGCTAACATGGAATCATACTTAACAAATCTCTTCAAAACCTACACAAATCTCTGCACAAACTACTCAGAACTACTTGAATATGAAGGAACTAAATGATTCCTGTTGATTTTCTGCTGGGATTTGCTGTTTTCACTACTTTTAATAGAGAGTTCAAAAACAGGCTCAATTCAGCGTTCAGTGCGTTTTTAACACTTCATGCTAACATGCAATCAAACTGCACAAATCTCATCAAAAACTACACAAATCTCTGCACAAACTACTCAGAATTACTTGAATATGAAGGGAATACATGATTCTCGTTGATTTTCTGCTGGGATTTGCTGTTTTTACTACTTTTAATACAGAGTTCAAAAACAGGCTCAATTCAGCGTTCAATGCGTTTTTGATACTTCATGCTAACTTGTAATCAAACTGCACAAATCTCATCAAAAACTACACAAATCTCTGCACAAACTACTCAGAACAACTTGAATATGAAGGAACTACATGATTCATGTTGATTTTCTGCCCGGATTTAATGATTTCACTACATTTAATACAGAGTTGAAAAACAGGCTCAATTCAGCGTTCAGTGCCTTTATGACACATAAACTTGAAGTGCAGTCAAACTGCACAAATCTCTTCAAAAACTACACAAATCTCTGCAGAAACTACTAAAAACTACTTCAATATGAAGGAACTACATGATTCCTGTTGATTTTCTGCTGGGATTTGCTGTTTTCACTACATTTAATACAAAGTTCAAAAACAGGCTCAATTCAGCATTGGGTGCGTTTGTGACTCATCAACTTGAAATGAAATCAAACTGCACAAATCTCATCAAAAACTACACAAATCTCTGCACAAACTACTAAAAACTACTTGAATATGAAGGAACTACATGATTCCTGTTGATTTTCTACTGGGATTTGCTGTTTTCACTACTTTTAGTACAGAGTTCAAAAACAGGCTCAATTCAGCGTTCAGTGCGTTTTTGACACTTCATGCTAACATGCAATCAAACTGCACAAATCTCATCAAAAACTACACAAATCTCTGCACAAACTACTCAGAACCACTTGAATATGAAGGAACTACATGATTCCTGTTGATTTTCTTCTGGGATTTAATGATTTCCTTACATTTAATACAGAGTTGAAAAACAGGCTCAATTCAGCGTTCAATGCGTTTTTGATACTTCATGCTAACTTGCAATCAAACTGCACAAATCTCATCAAAACTACACAAATCTCTGCACAAACTACTCAGAACAACTTGAATATGAAGGAACTACATGATTCTTGTTGATTTTCTGCTGGGATTTGCTGTTTTCACTACTTTTAATACAGAGTTCAAAAACAAGCTCAATTCAGCATTGGGTGCGTTTGTGACTCATCAACTTGAAATGAAATCAAACTGCGCAAATCTCATCAAAAACTACACAAATCTCTGCACAAACTACTCAGAACAACTTGAATATGAAGGAACTACATGATTCCTATTGTGATTTTCTGCTGGGATTTACTGTTTTCAGTACTTTTAATACAGAGTTCAAAAACAGGCTCAATTCAGCGTTCAGTGCTTTTTTGATACTTCATGCTAACATGGAATCATACTAAACAAATCTCTTCAAAAACTGCACAAATCTCTGCCCAAACTACTCAGAACTACTTCAATATGAAGGAACTACATGATACCTGTTGATTTTCTTCTGGGATTTAATGATTTCACTACATTTAATACAGAGTTCAAAAACAGGCTCAATTCAGCGTTCAGTGCGTTTTTGATGCTTCATGCTAACTGCAATCAAACTGCACAAATCTCATCAAAAACTACACAAATCTCTGCAGAAACTACTAAAAACTACTTGAATATGAAGGAACTACATGATTCATGTTGATTTTCTGCCCGGATTTAATGATTTCACTACATTTAATACAGAGTTGAAAAACAGGCTCAATTCAGCGTTGAGTGCCTTTATGACACATAAACTTGAAGTGCAATCAAACTGCACAAATCTCTTCAAAAACTACACAAATCTCTGCAGAAACTACTAAAAACTACTTGAATATGAAGGAACTACATGATACCTGTTGATTTTCTGCTGGGATTTGCTGTTTTCACTACTTTTAATAGAGAGTTCAAAAACAGGCTCAATTCAGCGTTCAGTGCGTTTTTAACACTTCATGCTAACATGCAATCACACTGCACAAATCTCATCAAAAACTACACAAATCTTTGCACAAACTACTCAGAACTACTTGAATATGAAGGAACTACATGATTCTTGTTGATTTTCTGCAGGGATTTACTGATTTCGCTACTTTTAATAGAAAGTTCAAAAACAGGCTCAATTCAGCATTGGGTGCGTTTTTGACTCATCAACTTGAAAATGAAATCAAACTGCACAAATCTCATCAAAAACTACACAAATCTCTGCACAAACTACTCAGAACAACTTGAATATGAAGGAACTACATGATTCCTGTTGATTTTCTGCTGGGATTTGCTGTTTTCACTACTTTTAATAGAGAGTTCAAAAACAGGCTCAATTCAGCGTTCAGTGCCTTTATGACACATAAACTTGAAGTGCAGTCAAACTGCACAAATCTCTTCAAAAACTACACAAATCTCTGCACAAACTACTCAGAACAACTTGAATATGAAGGAACTACATGATTCCTATTGATTTTCTGCTGGGATTTACTGTTTTCACTACTTTTAATACAGAGTTCAAAAATAGGCTCAATTCAGCGTTCAGTGCTTTTTTGATACTTCATGCTAACATGGAATCATACTAAACAAATCTCTTCAAAAACTGCACAAATCTCTGCACAAACTACTCAGAACTACTTGAATATGACGGAACTACATGATACCTGTTGATTTTCTGCTGGGATTTGCTGTTTTCACTACTTTTAATACAGAGTTCAAAAACAGGCTCAATTCAGCGTTCAGTACGTTTTTAACACTTCATGCTAACATGCAATCAAACTGCACAAATCTCATCAAAAACTACACAAATCTTTGCACAAACTACTCAGAACTACTTGAATATGAAGGAACTACATGATTCTTGTTGATTTTCTGCAGGGATTTGCTGATTTCGCTACTTTTAATAGAAAGTTCAAAAACAGGCTCAATTCAGCATTGGGTGCGTTTGTGACTCATCAACTTGAAATGAAATCAAACTGCACAAATCTCTGCACAAACTACTCAGAACTACTTGAATATGAAGGAACTACATGATTCTTGTTGATTTTCTGCAGGGATTTGCTGATTTCTCTGCTTTTAATAGAAAGTTCAAAAACAGGCTCAATTCAGCATTGGGTGCGTTTGTGACTCATCAACTTGAAATGAAATCAAACTGCACAAATCTCATCAAAAACTACACAAATCTCTGCACAAACTACTCAGAACTACTTGAATATGAAGGAAGTACCTGATTCTTATTGATTTTCTGCTGGGATTTGCTGTTTTCACTACTTTTAATACAGAGTTCAAAAACAGGCTCAATTCAGCGTTCAGTGCGTTTTTGATACTTCATGCTAACATGGAATCATACTTAACAAATCTCTTCAAAACCTACACAAATCTCTGCACAAACTACTCAGAACTACTTGAATATGAAGGAACTAAATGATTCCTGTTGATTTTCTGCTGGGATTTGCTGTTTTCACTACTTTTAATAGAGAGTTCAAAAACAGGCTCAATTCAGCGTTCAGTGCGTTTTTAACACTTCATGCTAACATGCAATCAAACTGCACAAATCTCATCAAAAACTACACAAATCTCTGCACAAACTACTCAGAACTACTTGAATATGAAGGAACTACATGATTCATGTTGATTTTCTGCCCGGATTTAATGATTTCACTACATTTAATACAGAGTTGAAAAACAGGCTCAATTCAGCGTTCAGTGCCTTTATGACACATAAACTTGAAGTGCAGTCAAACTGCACAAATCTCTTCAAAAACTACACAAATCTCTGCAGAAACTACTAAAAACTACTTCAATATGAAGGAACTACATGATTCCTGTTGATTTTCTGCTGGGATTTGCTGTTTTCACTACATTTAATACAAAGTTCAAAAACAGGCTCAATTCAGCATTGGGTGCGTTTGTGACTCATCAACTTGAAATGAAATCAAACTGCACAAATCTCATCAAAAACTACACAAATCTCTGCACAAACTACTAAAAACTACTTGAATATGAAGGAACTACATGATTCCTTTTGATTTTCTACTGGGATTTGCTGTTTTCACTACTTTTAGTACAGAGTTCAAAAACAGGCTCAATTCAGCGTTCAGTGCGTTTTTGACACTTCATGCTAACATGCAATCAAACTGCACAAATCTCATCAAAAACTACACAAATCTCTGCACAAACTACTCAGAACCACTTGAATATGAAGGAACTACATGATTCCTGTTGATTTTCTTCTGGGATTTAATGATTTCCTTACATTTAATACAGAGTTGAAAAACAGGCTCAATTCAGCGTTCAATGCGTTTTTGATACTTCATGCTAACTTGCAATCAAACTGCACAAATCTCATCAAAACTACACAAATCTCTGCACAAACTACTCAGAACTACTTGAATATGAAGGAAGTACCTGATTCTTGTTGATTTTCTGCTGGGATTTGCTGTTTTCACTACTTTTAATACAGAGTTCAAAAACAAGCTCAATTCAGCATTGGGTGCGTTTGTGACTCATCAACTTGAAATGAAATCAAACTGCGCAAATCTCATCAAAAACTACACAAATCTCTGCACAAACTACTCAGAACTACTTGAATATGAAGGAACTACATGATTCCTGTTGATTTTCTGCTGGGATTTGCTGTTTTCACTACTTTTAATAGAGAGTTCAAAAACAGGCTCAATTCAGCGTTCAGTGCGTTTTTAACACTTCATGCTAACATGCAATCAAACTGCACAAATCTCATCAAAAACTACACAAATCTCTGCACAAACTACTCAGAATTACTTGAATATGAAGAAAGTACCTGATTCTTGTTGATTTTCTGCTGGGATTTGCTGTTTTCACTACTTTTAATACAGAGTTCAAAAACAGGCTCAATTTAGCGTGCAGTGCGTTTTTGACACTTCATGCTAACATGCAATCAAACTGCACAAATCTCATCAAAAACTACACAAATCTCTGCACAAACTACTCAGAACAACTTGAATATGAAGGAACTACATGATTCCTATTGATTTTCTGCTGGGATTTACTGTTTTCACTACTTTTAATACAGAGTTCAAAAATAGCCTCAATTCAGCGTTCAGTGTTTTTTTGATACTTCATGCTAACATGGAATCATACTAAACAAATCTCTTCAAAAACTGCACAAATCTCTGCACAAACTACTCAGAACTACTTGAATATGAAGGACGTACCTGATTCTTGTTGTTTTCTGCTGGGATTTGCTGATTTCACTACTTTTAATACAGAGTTCAAAAACAGGCTCAATTCAGCATTGAGTGCGTTTATGACTAACCAACTTGAAATGAAATCAAACTGCACAAATCTCTGCACAAACTACTCAGAACTACTTGAATATGAAGGAACTACATGATTCTTGTTGATTTTCTACTGGGATTTGCTGTTTTCACTACTTTTAGTACAGAGTTCAAAAACAGGCTCAATTCAGCGTTCAGTGCGTTTTTGACACTTCATGCTAACATGCAATCAAACTGCACAAATCTCATCAAAAACTACACAAATCTCTGCACAAACTACTCAGAACCACTTGAATATGAAGGAACTACATGATTCCTGTTGATTTTCTGCTGGGATTTGCTGTTTTTACTACTTTTAATACAGAGTTCAAAAACAGGCTCAATTCAGCGTTCAATGCGTTTTTGATACTTCATGCTAACTTGTAATCAAACTGCACAAATCTCATCAAAAACTACACAAATCTCTGCACAAACTACTCAGAACAACTTGAATATGAAGGAACTACATGATTCCTGTTGATTTTCTGCTGGGATTTGCTGTTTTCACTACTTTTAATAGAGAGTTCAAAAACAGGCTGAATTCAGCGTTCAGTGCGTTTTTAACACTTCATGCTAACATGCAATCAAACTGCACAAATCTCATCAAAAACTACACAAATCTCTGCACAAACTACTCAGAACTACTTGAATATGAAGGAACTACATGATTCCTGTTGATTTTCTTCTGGGATTTAATGATTTCACTACATTTAATACAGAGTTCAAAAACAGGCTCAATTCAGCGTTCAGTGCGTTTTTGATGCTTCATGCTAACTGCAATCAAACTGCACAAATCTCATCAAAAACTACACAAATCTCTGCACAAACTACTCAGAACCACTTGAATATGACGGAACTACATGATTCCTGTTGATTTTCTGCTGGGATTTGCTGTTTTCACTACTTTTAATACAGAGTTCAAAAACAGGCTCAATTCAGCGTTCAGTACGTTTTTGATACTTCATGCTAACATGGAATCATACTAAACAAATCTCTTCAAAAACTGCACAAATCTCTGCACAAACTACTCAGAACAACTTGAATATGAAGGAACTACATGATTCCTATTGATTTTCTGCTGGGATTTGTTGTTTTCACTACTTTTAATAGAGAGTTCAAAAACAGGCTCAATTCAGCGTTCAGTGCGTTTTTAACACTTCATGCTAACATGCAATCAAACTGCACAAATCTCATCAAAAACTACACAAATCTCTGCACAAACTACTCAGAACAACTTGAATATGACGGAACTACATGATTCCTGTTGATTTTCTGCTGGGATTTGCTGTTTTCACTACTTTTAATACAGAGTTCAAAAACAGGCTCAATTCAGCGTTCAGTGCCTTTATGACACATAAACTTGAAGTGCAGTCAAACTGCACAAATCTCTTCAAAAACTACAGAAATCTCTGCAGAAACTACTAAAAACTACTTGAATATGAAGGAACTACATGATTCATGTTGATTTTCTGCCCGGATTTAATGATTTCGCTACTTTTAATACAGAGTTGAAAAACAGGCTCAATTCAGCGTTGAGTGCCTTTATGACACATAAACTTGAAGTGCAGTCAAACTGCACAAATCTCTTCAAGAACTACACAAATCTCTGCAGAAACTACTAAAAACTACTTGAATATGAAGGAACTACATGATTCCTGTTGATTTTCTGCTGGGATTTGCTCTTTTCACTACTTTTAATAGAGAGTTCAAAAACAGGCTCAATTCAGCGTTCAGTGCGTTTTTAACACTTCATGCTAACATGCAATCAAACTTCACAAATCTCATCAAAAACTACACAAATCTTTGCACAAACTACTCAGAACTACTTGAATATGAAGGAACTACATGATTCATGTTGATTTTCTGCCCGGATTTAATGATTTCACTACATTTAATACAGAGTTCAAAAACAGGCTCAATTCAGCGTTGAGTGCCTTTATGACACATAAACTTGAAGTGCAGTCAAACTGCACAAATCTCTTCAAAAACTACACAAATCTCTGCACAAACTACTCAGAACAACTTCAATATGAAGGAACTACATGATTCCTGCTGATTTTCTGCTGGGATTTGCTGTTTTCACTACTTTTAATACAGAGTTCAAAAACAGACTCAATTCAGCGTTCAGTGCCTTCATGACACATAAACTTGAAGTGTAGTCAAACTGCACAAATCTCATCAAAAACTACACAAATCTTTGCACAAACTACTCAGAACTACTTGAATATGAAGGAACTACATGATTCTTGTTGATTTTCTGCAGGGATTTGCTGATTTCGCTACTTTTAATAGAAAGTTCAAAAACAGGCTCAATTCAGCATTGGGTGCGTTTGTGACACATCAACTTGAAATGAAATCAAAATGCACAAATCTCATCAAAAACTACACAAATCTCTGCACAAACTACTCAGAACAACTTGAATATGAAGGAACTACATGATTCCTATTGTGATTTTCTGCTGGGATTTACTGTTTTCACTACTTTTAATACAGAGTTCAAAAACAGGCTCAATTCAGCGTTCATTGCTTTTTTGATACTTCATGCTAACATGGAATCATACTAAACAAATCTCTTCAAAAACTGCAAAAATCTCTGCCCAAACTACTCAGAACTACTTCAATATGAAGGAACTACATGATACCTGTTGATTTTCTGCTGGGATTTGCTGTTTTCACTACTTTTAATACAGAGTTCAAAAACAGGCTCAATTCAGCGTTCAGTACGTTTTAGATACTTCATGCTAACATGGAATCATACTAAACAAATCTCTTCAAAAACTGCACAAATCTCTGCACAAACTACTCAGAACTACTTGAATATGAAGGGAATACATGATTTTCGTTGATTTTCTGCTGGGATTTGCTGTTTTCACTACTTTTAATACAGAGTTCAAAAACAGGCTCAATTCAGCATTGAGTGCGTTTATGACTAACCAACTTGAAATGAAATCAAACTGCACAAATCTCTGCACAAACTACTCAGAACAACTTGAATATGAAGGAACTACATGATTCCTATTGATTTTCTGCTGGGATTTGTTGTTTTCACTACTTTTAATAGAGAGTTCAAAAACAGGCTCAATTCAGCGTTCAGTGCGTTTTTAACACTTCATGCTAACATGCAATCAAACTGCACAAATCTCATCAAAAACTACACAAATCTTTGCACAAACTACTCAGAACTACTTGAATATGAAGGAACTACATGATTCTTGTTGATTTTCTGCAGTGATTTGCTGATTTCGCTACTTTTAATAGAAAGTTCAAAAACAGACTCAATTCAGCGTTCAGTACCTTTATGACACATAAACTTGAAGTGCAGTCAAACTGCACAAATCTCTTCAAGAACTACACAAATCTCTGCAGAAACTACTAAAAACTACTTGAATATGAAGGAACTACATGATTCCTGTTGATTTTCTGCTGGGATTTGCTGTTTTCACTACTTTTAATAGAGAGTTCAAAAACAGGCTCAATTCAGCGTTCAGTGCGTTTTTAACACTTCATGCTAACATGCAATCAAACTGCACAAATCTCATCAAAAACTACACAAATCTCTGCACAAACTACTCAGAACTACTTGAATATGAAGGAAGTACCTGATTCTTGTTGATTTTCTGCTGGGATTTGCTGTTTTCACTACTTTTAATACAGAGTTCAAAAACAGGCTCAATTCAGCGTTCAGTGCGTTTTTAACACTTCATGCTAACATGCAATCAAACTGCACAAATCTCATCAAAAACTACACAAATCTTTGCACAAACTACTCAGAACTACTTGAATATGAAGGAACTACATGATTCTTGTTGATTTTGTGCAGGGATTTGCTGATTTCGCTACTTTTAATAGAAAGTTCAAAAACAGACTCAATTCAGCGTTCAGTGCCTTTATGACACATAAACTTGAAGTGCAGTCAAACTGCACAAATCTCTTCAAGAACTACACAAATCTCTGCAGAAACTACTAAAAACTACTTGAATATGAAGGAACTACATGATTCCTGTTGATTTTCTGCTGGGATTTGCTGTTTTCACTACTTTTAATATAGAGTTCAAAAACAGGCTCAATTCAGCGTTCAGTGCGTTTTTAACACTTCATGCTAACATGCAATCAAACTGCACAAATCTCATCAAAAACTACACAAATCTCTGCACAAACTACTCAGAACAACTTGAATATGACGGAACTACATGATTCCTGTTGATTTTCTGCTGGGATTTGCTGTTTTCACTACTTTTAATACAGAGTTCAAAAACAGGCTCAATTCAGCGTTCAGTGCCTTTATGACACATAAACTTGAAGTGCAGTCAAACTGCACAAATCTCTTCAAAAACTACAGAAATCTCTGCAGAAACTACTAAAAACTACTTGAATATGAAGGAACTACATGATTCATGTTGATTTTCTGCCCGGATTTAATGATTTCACTACTTTTAATACAGAGTTGAAAAACAGGCTCAATTCAGCGTTGAGTGCCTTTATGACACATAAACTTGAAGTGCAGTCAAACTGCACAAATCTCTTCAAAAACTACACAAATCTCTGCACAAACTACTCAGAACAACTTGAATATGAAGGAACTACATGATTCCTGTTGATTTTCTGCTGGGATTTGCTGTTTTCACTACTTTTAATACAGAGTTCAAAAACAGGCTCAATTCAGCGTTCAGTGCGTTTTTAACACTTCATGCTAACATGCAATCAAACTGCACAAATCTCATCAAAAACTACACAAATCTCTGCACAAACTACACAAATCTCTGCACAAACTACTCAGAACAACTTGAATATGAAGGAACTACATGATTCCTGTTGATTTTCTGCTGGGATTTGCTGTTTTCACTACTTTTAATAGAGAGTTCAAAAACAGGCTCAATTCAGCGTTCAGTGCGTTTTTAACACTTCATGCTAAAATGCAATCAAACTGCACAAATCTCATCAAAAACTACACAAATCTCTGCACAAACTACTCAGAACAACTTGAATATGAAGGAACTACATGATTCCTGTTGATTTTCTGCTGGGATTTGCTGTTTTCACTACTTTTAATACAGAGTTCAAAAACAGGCTCAATTCAGCGTTCAGTGCGTTTTTGACACTTCATGCTAACATGCAATCAAACTGCACAAATCTCATCAAAAACTACACAAATCTCTGCACAAACTACTCAGAACAACTTGAATATGAAGGAACTACATGATTCCTATTGTGATTTTCTGCTGGGATTTACTGTTTTTACTACTTTTAATACAGAGTTCAAAAACAGGCTCAATTCAGCGTTCATTGCTTTTTTGATACTTCATGCTAACATGGAATCATACTAAACAAATCTCTTCAAAAACTGCACAAATCTCTGCCCAAACTACTCAGAACTACTTCAATATGAAGTAACTACATGATACCTGTTGATTTTCTGCTGGGATTTGCTGTTTTCACTACTTTTAATACAGAGTTCAAAAACAGGCTCAATTCAGCGTTCAGTACGTTTTAGATACTTCATGCTAACATGGAATCATACTAAACAAATCTCTTCAAAAACTGCACAAATCTCTGCACAAACTACTCAGAACTACTTGAATATGAAGGAACTACATGATTCCTGTTGATTTTCTGCTGGGATTTGCTGTTTTCACTACTTTTAATACAGAGTTCAAAAACAGACTCAATTCAGCGTTCAGTGCCTTTATGACACATAAACTTGAAGTGCAGTCAAACTGCACAAATCTCTTCAAAAACTGCACAAATCTCTGCACAAACTACTCAGAACTACTTGAATATGAAGGAACTACATGATTCCTGTTTATTTTCTTCTGGGATTTAATGATTTCACTACATTTAATACAGAGTTCAAAAACAGGCTCAATTCAGCGTTCAGTGCGTTTTTGATGCTTCATGCTAACTACAATCAAACTGCACAAATCTCATCAAAAACTACACAAATCTCTGCACAAACTACTCAGAACTACTTGAATATGAAGGGAATACATGATTTTCGTTGATTTTCTGCTGGGATTTGCTGTTTTCACTACTTTTAATACAGAGTTCAAAAACAGGCTCAATTCAGCATTGAGTGCGTTTATGACTAACCAACTTGAAATGAAATCAAACTGCACAAATCTCTGCACAAACTACTCAGAACAACTTGAATATGAAGGAACTACATGATTCCTATTGATTTTCTGCTGGGATTTGTTGTTTTCACTACTTTTAATAGAGAGTTCAAAAACAGGCTCAATTCAGCGTTCAGTGCGTTTTTAACACTTCATGCTAACATGCAATCAAACTGCACAAATCTCATCAAAAACTACACAAATCTTTGCACAAACTACTCAGAACTACTTGAATATGAAGGAACTACATGATTCTTGTTGATTTTCTGCAGGGATTTGCTGATTTCGCTACTTTTAATAGAAAGTTCAAAAACAGACTCAATTCAGCGTTCAGTACCTTTATGACACATAAACTTGAAGTGCAGTCAAACTGCACAAATCTCTTCAAGAACTACACAAATCTCTGCAGAAACTACTAAAAACTACTTGAATATGAAGGAACTACATGATTCCTGTTGATTTTCTGCTGGGATTTGCTGTTTTCACTACTTTTAATACAGAGTTCAAAAACAGGCTCAATTCAGCGTTCAGTGCGTTTTTAACACTTCATGCTAACATGCAATCAAACTGCACAAATCTCATCAAAAACTACACAAATCTCTGCACAAACTACTCAGAACTACTTGAATATGAAGGAAGTACCTGATTCTTGTTGATTTTCTGCTGGGATTTGCTGTTTTCACTACTTTTAATACAGAGTTCAAAAACAGGCTCAATTCAGCGTTCAGTGCGTTTTTAACACTTCATGCTAACATGCAATCAAACTGCACAAATCTCATCAAAAACTACACAAATCTTTGCACAAACTACTCAGAACTACTTGAATATGAAGGAACTACATGATTCTTGTTGATTTTGTGCAGGGATTTGCTGATTTCGCTACTTTTAATAGAAAGTTCAAAAACAGACTCAATTCAGCGTTCAGTGCCTTTATGACACATAAACTTGAAGTGCAGTCAAACTGCACAAATCTCTTCAAGAACTACACAAATCTCTGCAGAAACTACTAAAAACTACTTGAATATGAAGGAACTACATGATTCCTGTTGATTTTCTGCTGGGATTTGCTGTTTTCACTACTTTTAATATAGAGTTCAAAAACAGGCTCAATTCAGCGTTCAGTGCGTTTTTAACACTTCATGCTAACATGCAATCAAACTGCACAAATCTCATCAAAAACTACACAAATCTCTGCACAAACTACTCAGAACAACTTGAATATGACGGAACTACATGATTCCTGTTGATTTTCTGTTGGGATTTGCTGTTTTCACTACTTTTAATACAGAGTTCAAAAACAGGCTCAATTCAGCGTTCAGTGCCTTTATGACACATAAACTTGAAGTGCAGTCAAACTGCACAAATCTCTTCAAAAACTACAGAAATCTCTGCAGAAACTACTAAAAACTACTTGAATATGAAGGAACTACATGATTCATGTTGATTTTCTGCCCGGATTTAATGATTTCACTACTTTTAATACAGAGTTCAAAAACAGACTCAATTCAGCGTTCAGTGCCTTCATGACACATAAACTTGAAGTGCAGTCAAACTGCACAAATCTCATCAAAAACTACACAAATCTCTGCACAAACTACTCAGAACTACTTGAATATGAAGGGAATACATGATTCTCGTTGATTTTCTGCTGGGATTTGCTGTTTTCACTACTTTTAATAGAGAGTTCAAAAACAGGCTCAATTCAGCGTTCAGTGCGTTTTTAACACTTCATGCTAACATGCAATCAAACTGCACAAATCTCATCAAAAACTACACAAATCTCTGCACAAACTACACAAATCTCTGCACAAACTACTCAGAACAACTTGAATATGAAGGAACTACATGATTCCTGTTGATTTTCTGCTGGGATTTGCTGTTTCACTACTTTTAATAGAGAGTTCAAAAACAGGCTCAATTCAGCGTTCAGTGCGTTTTTAACACTTCATGCTAACATGCAATCAAACTGCACAAATCTCATCAAAAACTACACAAATCTCTGCACAAACTACTCAGAACTACTTGAATATGAAGGAACTACATGATTCATGTTGATTTTCTGCCCGGATTTAATGATTTCACTACATTTAATACAGAGTTGAAAAACAGGCTCAATTCAGCGTTCAGTACGTTTTTGATACTTCATGCTAACATGGAATCATACTAAACAAATCTCATCAAAAACTACACAAATCTCTGCACAAACTACTCAGAACAACTTGAATATGAAGGAACTACATGATTCCTGTTGATTTTCTGCTGGGATTTGCTGTTTTCACTACTTTTAATAGAGAGTTCAAAAACAGGCTCAATTCAGCGTTCAGTGCGTTTTTAACACTTCATGCTAACATGCAATCAAACTGTACAAATCTCATCAAAAACTACACAAATCTCTGCACAAACTACTCAGAACTACTTGAATATGAAGGAAGTACCTGATTCTTGTTGATTTTCTGCTGGGATTTGCTGTTTTCACTACTTTTAATACAGAGTTCAAAAACAGGCTCAATTCAGCGTTCAGTGCGTTTTTAACACTTCATGCTAACATGCAATCAAACTGCACAAATCTCATCAAAAACTACACAAATCTCTGCACAAACTACTCAGAACAACTTGAATATGAAGGAACTACATGATTCCTATTGATTTTCTGCTGGGATTTGTTGTTTTCACTAGTTTTAATAGAGAGTTCAAAAACAGGCTCAATTCAGCGTTCAGTGCGTTTTTAACACTTCATGCTAACATGCAATCAAACTGCACAAATCTCATCAAAAACTACACAAATCTTTGCACAAACTACTCAGAACTACTTGAATATGAAGGAACTACATGATTCTTGTTGATTTTCTGCTGGGATTTGCTGTTTTCACTACTTTTAATAGAGAGTTGAAAAACAGGCTCAATTCAGCGTTCAGTGCGTTTTTAACACTTCATGCTAACATGCAATCAAACTGCACAAATCTCATCAAAAACTACACAAATCTTTGCACAAAATACTCAGAACTACTTGAATATGAAGGAACTACATGATTCTTGTTGATTTTCTGCAGGGATTTGCTGATTTCGCTACTTTTAATAGAAAGTTCAAAAACAGACTCAATTCAGCGTTCAGTGCCTTTATGACACATAAACTTGAAGTGCAGTCAAACTGCACAAATCTCTTCAAGAACTACACAAATCTCTGCAGTAACTACTAAAAACTACTTGAATATGAAGGAACTACATGATTCCTGTTGATTTTCTGCTGGGATTTGCTGTTTTCACTACTTTTAATACAGAGTTCAAAAACAGGCTCAATTCAGCGTTCAGTGCGTTTTTAACACTTCATGCTAACATGCAATCAAACTGCACAAATCTCATCAAAGACTACACAAATCTTTGCACAAACTACTCAGAACTACTTGAATATGAAGGAAGTACCTGATTCTTGTTGATTTTCTGCTGGGATTTGCTGTTTTCACTACTTTTAATACAGAGTTGAAAAACAGGCTCAATTCAGCGTTGAGTGCCTTTATGACACATAAACTTGAAGTGCAGTCAAACTGCACAAATCTCTTCAAAAACTACACAAATCTCTGCACAAACTACTCAGAACTACTTGAATATGAAGGAAGTACCTGATTCTTGTTGATTTTCTGCTGGGATTTGCTGTTTTCACTACTTTTAATACAGAGTTCAAAAACAGGCTCAATTCAGCGTTGAGTGCCTTTATGACACATAAACTTGAAGTGCAGTCAAAATGCACAAATCTCTTCAAGAACTACACAAATCTCTGCAGAAACTACTAAAAACTACTTGAATATGAAGGAACTACATGATTCCTGTTGATTTTCTGCTGGGATTTGCTGTTTTCACTACTTTTAATAGAGAGTTCAAAAACAGGCTCAATTCAGCGTTCAGTGCGTTTTTAACACTTCATGCTAACATGCAATCAAACTGCACAAATCTCATCAAAAACTACACAAATCTCTGCACAAACTACACAAATCTCTGCACAAACTACTCAGAACAACTTGAATATGAAGGAACTACATGATTCCTGTTGATTTTCTGCTGGGATTTGCTGTTTCACTACTTTTAATAGAGAGTTCAAAAACAGGCTCAATTCAGCGTTCAGTGCGTTTTTAACACTTCATGCTAACATGCAATCAAACTGCACAAATCTCATCAAAAACTACACAAATCTCTGCACAAACTACTCAGAACTACTTGAATATGAAGGAACTACATGATTCATGTTGATTTTCTGCCCGGATTTAATGATTTCACTACATTTAATACAGAGTTGAAAAACAGGCTCAATTCAGCGTTCAGTACGTTTTTGATACTTCATGCTAACATGGAATCATACTAAACAAATCTCATCAAAAACTACACAAATCTCTGCACAAACTACTCAGAACAACTTGAATATGAAGGAACTACATGATTCCTGTTGATTTTCTGCTGGGATTTGCTGTTTTCACTACTTTTAATAGAGAGTTCAAAAACAGGCTCAATTCAGCGTTCAGTGCGTTTTTAACACTTCATGCTAACATGCAATCAAACTGTACAAATCTCATCAAAAACTACACAAATCTCTGCACAAACTACTCAGAACTACTTGAATATGAAGGAAGTACCTGATTCTTGTTGATTTTCTGCTGGGATTTGCTGTTTTCACTACTTTTAATACAGAGTTCAAAAACAGGCTCAATTCAGCGTTCAGTGCGTTTTTAACACTTCATGCTAACATGCAATCAAACTGCACAAATCTCATCAAAAACTACACAAATCTCTGCACAAACTACTCAGAACAACTTGAATATGAAGGAACTACATGATTCCTATTGATTTTCTGCTGGGATTTGTTGTTTTCACTAGTTTTAATAGAGAGTTCAAAAACAGGCTCAATTCAGCGTTCAGTGCGTTTTTAACACTTCATGCTAACATGCAATCAAACTGCACAAATCTCATCAAAAACTACACAAATCTTTGCACAAAATACTCAGAACTACTTGAATATGAAGGAACTACATGATTCTTGTTGATTTTGTGCAGGGATTTGCTGATTTCGCTACTTTTAATAGAAAGTTCAAAAACAGACTCAATTCAGTGTTCAGTGCCTTTATGACACATAAACTTGAAGTGCAGTCAAACTGCACAAATCTCTTCAAGAACTACACAAATCTCTGCAGAAACTACTAAAAACTACTTGAATATGAAGGAACTACATGATTCCTGTTGATTTTCTGCTGGGATTTGCTGTTTTCACTACTTTTAATATAGAGTTCAAAAACAGGCTCAATTCAGCGTTCAGTGCGTTTTTAACACTTCATGCTAACATGCAATCAAACTGCACAAATCTCATCAAAAACTACACAAATCTCTGCACAAACTACTCAGAACAACTTGAATATGACGGAACTACATGATTCCTGTTGATTTTCTGCTGGGATTTGCTGTTTTCACTACTTTTAATACAGAGTTCAAAAACAGGCTCAATTCAGCGTTCAGTGCCTTTATGACACATAAACTTGAAGTGCAGTCAAACTGCACAAATCTCTTCAAAAACTACAGAAATCTCTGCAGAAACTACTAAAAACTACTTGAATATGAAGGAACTACATGATTCATGTTGATTTTCTGCCCGGATTTAATGATTTCACTACTTTTAATACAGAGTTGAAAAACAGGCTCAATTCAGCGTTGAGTGCCTTTATGACACATAAACTTGAAGTGCAGTCAAACTGCACAAATCTCTTCAAAAACTACACAAATCTCTGCACAAACTACTCAGAACAACTTGAATATGAAGGAACTACATGATTCTTGTTGATTTTCTGCAGGGATTTGCTGATTTCGCTACTTTTAATAGAAAGTTCAAAAACAGACTCAATTCAGCGTTCAGTGCCTTTATGACACATAAACTTGAAGTGCAGTCAAACTGCACAAATCTCTTCAAGAACTACACAAATCTCTGCAGTAACTACTAAAAACTACTTGAATATGAAGGAACTACATGATTCCTGTTGATTTTCTGCTGGGATTTGCTGTTTTCACTACTTTTAATACAGAGTTCAAAAACAGGCTCAATTCAGCGTTCAGTGCGTTTTTAACACTTCATGCTAACATGCAATCAAACTGCACAAATCTCATCAAAGACTACACAAATCTTTGCACAAACTACTCAGAACTACTTGAATATGAAGGAAGTACCTGATTCTTGTTGATTTTCTGCTGGGATTTGCTGTTTTCACTACTTTTAATACAGAGTTGAAAAACAGGCTCAATTCAGCGTTGAGTGCCTTTATGACACATAAACTTGAAGTGCAGTCAAACTGCACAAATCTCTTCAAAAACTACACAAATCTCTGCACAAACTACTCAGAACTACTTGAATATGAAGGAAGTACCTGATTCTTGTTGATTTTCTGCTGGGATTTGCTGTTTTCACTACTTTTAATACAGAGTTCAAAAACAGGCTCAATTCAGCGTTGAGTGCCTTTATGACACATAAACTTGAAGTGCAGTCAAAATGCACAAATCTCTTCAAGAACTACACAAATCTCTGCAGAAACTACTAAAAACTACTTGAATATGAAGGAACTACATGATTCCTGTTGATTTTCTGCTGGGATTTGCTGTTTTCACTACTTTTAATACAGAGTTCAAAAACAGGCTCAATTCAGCGTTCAGTGCGTTTTTAACACTTCATGCTAACATGCAATCAAACTGCACAAATCTCATCAAAAACTACACAAATCTCTGCACAAACTACTCAGAACTACTTGAATATGAAGGAAGTACCTGATTCTTGTTGATTTTCTGCTGGGATTTGCTGTTTTCACTACTTTTAATACAGAGTTCAAAAACAGGCTCAATTCAGCGTTCAGTGCGTTTTTAACACTTCATGCTAACATGCAATCAAACTGCACAAATCTCATCAAAAACTACACAAATCTTTGCACAAACTACTCAGAACTACTTGAATATGAAGGAACTACATGATTCTTGTTGATTTTGTGCAGGGATTTGCTGATTTCGCTACTTTTAATAGAAAGTTCAAAAACAGACTCAATTCAGCGTTCAGTGCCTTTATGACACATAAACTTGAAGTGCAGTCAAACTGCACAAATCTCTTCAAGAACTACACAAATCTCTGCAGAAACTACTAAAAACTACTTGAATATGAAGGAACTACATGATTCCTGTTGATTTTCTGCTGGGATTTGCTGTTTTCACTACTTTTAATATAGAGTTCAAAAACAGGCTCAATTCAGCGTTCAGTGCGTTTTTAACACTTCATGCTAACATGCAATCAAACTGCACAAATCTCATCAAAAACTACACAAATCTCTGCACAAACTACTCAGAACAACTTGAATATGACGGAACTACATGATTCCTGTTGATTTTCTGCTGGGATTTGCTGTTTTCACTACTTTTAATACAGAGTTCAAAAACAGGCTCAATTCAGCGTTCAGTGCCTTTATGACACATAAACTTGAAGTGCAGTCAAACTGCACAAATCTCTTCAAAAACTACAGAAATCTCTGCAGAAACTACTAAAAACTACTTGAATATGAAGGAACTACATGATTCATGTTGATTTTCTGCCCGGATTTAATGATTTCACTACTTTTAATACAGAGTTGAAAAACAGGCTCAATTCAGCGTTGAGTGCCTTTATGACACATAAACTTGAAGTGCAGTCAAACTGCACAAATCTCTTCAAAAACTACACAAATCTCTGCACAAACTACTCAGAACAACTTGAATATGAAGGAACTACATGATTCCTGTTGATTTTCTGCTGGGATTTGCTGTTTTCACTACTTTTAATACAGAGTTCAAAAACAGACTCAATTCAGCGTTCAGTGCCTTCATGACACATAAACTTGAAGTGCAGTCAAACTGCACAAATCTCATCAAAAACTACACAAATCTCTGCACAAACTACTCAGAACAACTTGAATATGAAGGAACTACATGATTCTCGTTGATTTTCTGCTGGGATTTGCTGTTTTCACTACTTTTAATAGAGAGTTCAAAAACAGGCTCAATTCAGCGTTCAGTGCGTTTTTAACACTTCATGCTAACATGCAATCAAACTGCACAAATCTCATCAAAAACTACACAAATCTCTGCACAAACTACACAAATCTCTGCACAAACTACTCAGAACAACTTGAATATGAAGGAACTACATGATTCCTGTTGATTTTCTGCTGGGATTTAATGATTTCACTACATTTAATACAGAGTTCAAAAACAGGCTCAATTCAGCGTTCAGTGCGTTTTTGATGCTTCATGCTAACTACAATCAAACTGCACAAATCTCATCAAAAACTACACAAATCTCTGCACAAACTACTCAGAACTACTTGAATATGAAGGGAATACATGATTTTCGTTGATTTTCTGCTGGGATTTGCTGTTTTCACTACTTTTAATACAGAGTTCAAAAACAGGCTCAATTCAGCATTGAGTGCGTTTATGACTAACCAACTTGAAATGAAATCAAACTGCACAAATCTCTGCACAAACTACTCAGAACAACTTGAATATGAAGGAACTACATGATTCCTATTGATTTTCTGCTGGGATTTGTTGTTTTCACTACTTTTAATAGAGAGTTCAAAAACAGGCTCAATTCAGCGTTCAGTGCGTTTTTAACACTTCATGCTAACATGCAATCAAACTGCACAAATCTCATCAAAAACTACACAAATCTTTGCACAAACTACTCAGAACTACTTGAATATGAAGGAACTACATGATTCTTGTTGATTTTCTGCAGGGATTTGCTGATTTCGCTACTTTTAATAGAAAGTTCAAAAACAGACTCAATTCAGCGTTCAGTACCTTTATGACACATAAACTTGAAGTGCAGTCAAACTGCACAAATCTCTTCAAGAACTACACAAATCTCTGCAGAAACTACTAAAAACTACTTGAATATGAAGGAACTACATGATTCCTGTTGATTTTCTGCTGGGATTTGCTGTTTTCACTACTTTTAATAGAGAGTTCAAAAACAGGCTCAATTCAGCGTTCAGTGCGTTTTTAACACTTCATGCTAACATGCAATCAAACTGCACAAATCTCATCAAAAACTACACAAATCTCTGCACAAACTACTCAGAACTACTTGAATATGAAGGAAGTACCTGATTCTTGTTGATTTTCTGCTGGGATTTGCTGTTTTCACTACTTTTAATACAGAGTTCAAAAACAGGCTCAATTCAGCGTTCAGTGCGTTTTTAACACTTCATGCTAACATGCAATCAAACTGCACAAATCTCATCAAAAACTACACAAATCTTTGCACAAACTACTCAGAACTACTTGAATATGAAGGAACTACATGATTCTTGTTGATTTTGTGCAGGGATTTGCTGATTTCGCTACTTTTAATAGAAAGTTCAAAAACAGACTCAATTCAGCGTTCAGTGCCTTTATGACACATAAACTTGAAGTGCAGTCAAACTGCACAAATCTCTTCAAGAACTACACAAATCTCTGCAGAAACTACTAAAAACTACTTGAATATGAAGGAACTACATGATTCCTGTTGATTTTCTGCTGGGATTTGCTGTTTTCACTACTTTTAATATAGAGTTCAAAAACAGGCTCAATTCAGCGTTCAGTGCGTTTTTAACACTTCATGCTAACATGCAATCAAACTGCACAAATCTCATCAAAAACTACACAAATCTCTGCACAAACTACTCAGAACAACTTGAATATGACGGAACTACATGATTCCTGTTGATTTTCTGCTGGGATTTGCTGTTTTCACTACTTTTAATACAGAGTTCAAAAACAGGCTCAATTCAGCGTTCAGTGCCTTTATGACACATAAACTTGAAGTGCAGTCAAACTGCACAAATCTCTTCAAAAACTACAGAAATCTCTGCAGAAACTACTAAAAACTACTTGAATATGAAGGAACTACATGATTCATGTTGATTTTCTGCCCGGATTTAATGATTTCACTACTTTTAATACAGAGTTGAAAAACAGGCTCAATTCAGCGTTCAGTGCCTTCATGACACATAAACTTGAAGTGCAGTCAAACTGCACAAATCTCATCAAAAACTACACAAATCTCTGCACAAACTACTCAGAACTACTTGAATATGAAGGGAATACATGATTCTCGTTGATTTTCTGCTGGGATTTGCTGTTTTCACTACTTTTAATAGAGAGTTCAAAAACAGGCTCAATTCAGCGTTCAGTGCGTTTTTAACACTTCATGCTAACATGCAATCAAACTGCACAAATCTCATCAAAAACTACACAAATCTCTGCACAAACTACACAAATCTCTGCACAAACTACTCAGAACAACTTGAATATGAAGGAACTACATGATTCCTGTTGATTTTCTGCTGGGATTTGCTGTTTTCACTACTTTTAATAGAGAGTTCAAAAACAGGCTCAATTCAGCGTTCAGTGCGTTTTTAACACTTCATGCTAAAATGCAATCAAACTGCACAAATCTCATCAAAAACTACACAAATCTCTGCACAAACTACTCAGAACAACTTGAATATGAAGGAACTACATGATTCCTGTTGATTTTCTGCTGGGATTTGCTGTTTTCACTACTTTTAATACAGAGTTCAAAAACAGGCTCAATTCAGCGTTCAGTGCGTTTTTGACACTTCATGCTAACATGCAATCAAACTGCACAAATCTCATCAAAAACTACACAAATCTCTGCACAAACTACTCAGAACAACTTGAATATGAAGGAACTACATGATTCCTATTGTGATTTTCTGCTGGGATTTACTGTTTTTACTACTTTTAATACAGAGTTCAAAAACAGGCTCAATTCAGCGTTCATTGCTTTTTTGATACTTCATGCTAACATGGAATCATACTAAACAAATCTCTTCAAAAACTGCACAAATCTCTGCCCAAACTACTCAGAACTACTTCAATATGAAGTAACTACATGATACCTGTTGATTTTCTGCTGGGATTTGCTGTTTTCACTACTTTTAATACAGAGTTCAAAAACAGGCTCAATTCAGCATTCAGTACGTTTTAGATACTTCATGCTAACATGGAATCATACTAAACAAATCTCTTCAAAAACTGCACAAATCTCTGCACAAACTACTCAGAACTACTTGAATATGAAGGAACTACATGATTCCTGTTGATTTTCTGCTGGGATTTGCTGTTTTCACTACTTTTAATACAGAGTTCAAAAACAGACTCAATTCAGCGTTCAGTGCCTTTATGACACATAAACTTGAAGTGCAGTCAAACTGCACAAATCTCTTCAAAAACTGCACAAATCTCTGCACAAACTACTCAGAACTACTTGAATATGAAGGAACTACATGATTCCTGTTGATTTTCTTCTGGGATTTAATGATTTCACTACATTTAATACAGAGTTCAAAAACAGGCTCAATTCAGCGTTCAGTGCGTTTTTGATGCTTCATGCTAACTACAATCAAACTGCACAAATCTCATCAAAAACTACACAAATCTCTGCACAAACTACTCAGAACTACTTGAATATGAAGGGAATACATGATTTTCGTTGATTTTCTGCTGGGATTTGCTGTTTTCACTACTTTTAATACAGAGTTCAAAAACAGGCTCAATTCAGCATTGAGTGCGTTTATGACTAACCAACTTGAAATGAAATCAAACTGCACAAATCTCTGCACAAACTACTCAGAACAACTTGAATATGAAGGAACTACATGATTCCTATTGATTTTCTGCTGGGATTTGTTGTTTTCACTACTTTTAATAGAGAGTTCAAAAACAGGCTCAATTCAGCGTTCAGTGCGTTTTTAACACTTCATGCTAACATGCAATCAAACTGCACAAATCTCATCAAAAACTACACAAATCTCTGCACAAACTACTCAGAACTACTTGAATATGAAGGGAATACATGATTCTCGTTGATTTTCTGCTGGGATTTGCTGTTTTCACTACTTTTAATAGAGAGTTCCAAAACAGGCTCAATTCAGCGTTCAGTGCGTTTTTAACACTTCATGCTAACATGCAATCAAACTGCACAAATCTCATCAAAAACTACACAAATCTCTGCACAAACTACACAAATCTCTGCACAAACTACTCAGAACAACTTGAATATGAAGGAACTACATGATTCCTGTTGATTTTCTGCTGGGATTTGCTGTTTCACTACTTTTAATAGAGAGTTCAAAAACAGGCTCAATTCAGCGTTCAGTGCGTTTTTAACACTTCATGCTAACATGCAATCAAACTGCACAAATCTCATCAAAAACTACACAAATCTTTGCACAAAATACTCAGAACTACTTGAATATGAAGGAACTACATGATTCTTGTTGATTTTCTGCAGGGATTTGCTGATTTCGCTACTTTTAATAGAAAGTTCAAAAACAGACTCAATTCAGCGTTCAGTGCCTTTATGACACATAAACTTGAAGTGCAGTCAAACTGCACAAATCTCTTCAAGAACTACACAAATCTCTGCAGTAACTACTAAAAACTACTTGAATATGAAGGAACTACATGATTCCTGTTGATTTTCTGCTGGGATTTGCTGTTTTCACTACTTTTAATACAGAGTTCAAAAACAGGCTCAATTCAGCGTTCAGTGCGTTTTTAACACTTCATGCTAACATGCAATCAAACTGCACAAATCTCATCAAAGACTACACAAATCTTTGCACAAACTACTCAGAACTACTTGAATATGAAGGAAGTACCTGATTCTTGTTGATTTTCTGCTGGGATTTGCTGTTTTCACTACTTTTAATACAGAGTTGAAAAACAGGCTCAATTCAGCGTTCAGTGCGTTTTTAACACTTCATGCTAACATGCAATCAAACTGCACAAATCTCATCAAAAACTACACAAATCTTTGCACAAACTACTCAGAACTACTTGAATATGAAGGAACTACATGATTCTTGTTGATTTTGTGCAGGGATTTGCTGATTTCGCTACTTTTAATAGAAAGTTCAAAAACAGACTCAATTCAGCGTTCAGTGCCTTTATGACACATAAACTTGAAGTGCAGTCAAACTGCACAAATCTCTTCAAGAACTACACAAATCTCTGCAGAAACTACTAAAAACTACTTGAATATGAAGGAACTACATGATTCCTGTTGATTTTCTGCTGGGATTTGCTGTTTTCACTACTTTTAATATAGAGTTCAAAAACAGGCTCAATTCAGCGTTCAGTGCGTTTTTAACACTTCATGCTAACATGCAATCAAACTGCACAAATCTCATCAAAAACTACACAAATCTCTGCACAAACTACTCAGAACAACTTGAATATGACGGAACTACATGATTCCTGTTGATTTTCTGCTGGGATTTGCTGTTTTCACTACTTTTAATACAGAGTTCAAAAACAGGCTCAATTCAGCGTTCAGTGCCTTTATGACACATAAACTTGAAGTGCAGTCAAACTGCACAAATCTCTTCAAAAACTACAGAAATCTCTGCAGAAACTACTAAAAACTACTTGAATATGAAGGAACTACATGATTCATGTTGATTTTCTGCCCGGATTTAATGATTTCACTACTTTTAATACAGAGTTGAAAAACAGGCTCAATTCAGCGTTGAGTGCCTTTATGACACATAAACTTGAAGTGCAGTCAAACTGCACAAATCTCTTCAAAAACTACACAAATCTCTGCACAAACTACTCAGAACAACTTGAATATGAAGGAACTACATGATTCCTGTTGATTTTCTGCTGGGATTTGCTGTTTTCACTACTTTTAATACAGAGTTCAAAAACAGACTCAATTCAGCGTTCAGTGCCTTCATGACACATAAACTTGAAGTGCAGTCAAACTGCACAAATCTCATCAAAAACTACACAAATCTCTGCACAAACTACTCAGAACTACTTGAATATGAAGGGAATACATGATTCTCGTTGATTTTCTGCTGGGATTTGCTGTTTTCACTACTTTTAATAGAGAGTTCAAAAACAGGCTCAATTCAGCGTTCAGTGCGTTTTTAACACTTCATGCTAACATGCAATCAAACTGCACAAATCTCATCAAAAACTACACAAATCTCTGCACAAACTACACAAATCTCTGCACAAACTACTCAGAACAACTTGAATATGAAGGAACTACATGATTCCTGTTGATTTTCTGCTGGGATTTGCTGTTTCACTACTTTTAATAGAGAGTTCAAAAACAGGCTCAATTCAGCGTTCAGTGCGTTTTTAACACTTCATGCTAACATGCAATCAAACTGCACAAATCTCATCAAAAACTACACAAATCTCTGCACAAACTACTCAGAACTACTTGAATATGAAGGAACTACATGATTCATGTTGATTTTCTGCCCGGATTTAATGATTTCACTACATTTAATACAGAGTTGAAAAACAGGCTCAATTCAGCGTTCAGTACGTTTTTGATACTTCATGCTAACATGGAATCATACTAAACAAATCTCATCAAAAACTACACAAATCTCTGCACAAACTACTCAGAACAACTTGAATATGAAGGAACTACATGATTCCTGTTGATTTTCTGCTGGGATTTGCTGTTTTCACTACTTTTAATAGAGAGTTCAAAAACAGGCTCAATTCAGCGTTCAGTGCGTTTTTAACACTTCATGCTAACATGCAATCAAACTGTACAAATCTCATCAAAAACTACACAAATCTCTGCACAAACTACTCAGAACTACTTGAATATGAAGGAAGTACCTGATTCTTGTTGATTTTCTGCTGGGATTTGCTGTTTTCACTACTTTTAATACAGAGTTCAAAAACAGGCTCAATTCAGCGTTCAGTGCGTTTTTAACACTTCATGCTAACATGCAATCAAACTGCACAAATCTCATCAAAAACTACACAAATCTCTGCACAAACTACTCAGAACAACTTGAATATGAAGGAACTACATGATTCCTATTGATTTTCTGCTGGGATTTGTTGTTTTCACTACTTTTAATAGAGAGTTCAAAAACAGGCTCAATTCAGCGTTCAGTGCGTTTTTAACACTTCATGCTAACATGCAATCAAACTGCACAAATCTCATCAAAAACTACACAAATCTTTGCACAAACTACTCAGAACTACTTGAATATGAAGGAACTACATGATTCTTGTTGATTTTCTGCTGGGATTTGCTGTTTTCACTACTTTTAATAGAGAGTTGAAAAACAGGCTCAATTCAGCGTTCAGTGCGTTTTTAACACTTCATGCTAACATGCAATCAAACTGCACAAATCTCATCAAAAACTACACAAATCTTTGCACAAAATACTCAGAACTACTTGAATATGAAGGAACTACATGATTCTTGTTGATTTTCTGCAGGGATTTGCTGATTTCGCTACTTTTAATAGAAAGTTCAAAAACAGACTCAATTCAGCGTTCAGTGCCTTTATGACACATGAACTTGAAGTGCAGTCAAACTGCACAAATCTCTTCAAGAACTACACAAATCTCTGCAGTAACTACTAAAAACTACTTGAATATGAAGGAACTACATGATTCCTGTTGATTTTCTGCTGGGATTTGCTGTTTTCACTACTTTTAATAGAGAGTTCAAAAACAGGCTCAATTCAGCGTTCAGTGCGTTTTTAACACTTCATGCTAACATGCAATCAAACTGCACAAATCTCATCAAAGACTACACAAATCTTTGCACAAACTACTCAGAACTACTTGAATATGAAGGAAGTACCTGATTCTTGTTGATTTTCTGCTGGGATTTGCTGTTTTCACTACTTTTAATACAGAGTTGAAAAACAGGCTCAATTCAGCGTTGAGTGCCTTTATGACACATAAACTTGAAGTGCAGTCAAACTGCACAAATCTCTTCAAAAACTACACAAATCTCTGCACAAACTACTCAGAACAACTTGAATATGAAGGAACTACATGATTCCTATTGATTTTCTGCTGGGATTTACTGTTTTCACTACTTTTAATACAGAGTTCAAAAATAGGCTCAATTCAGCGTTCAGTGCTTTTTTGATACTTCATGCTAACATGGAATCATACTAAACAAATCTCTTCAAAAACTGCACAAATCTCTGCACAAACTACTCAGAACTACTTGAATATGAAGGACGTACCTGATTCTTGTTGTTTTCTGCTAGGATTTGCTGATTTCACTACTTTTAATACAGAGTTCAAAAACAGGCTCAATTCAGCATTGAGTGCGTTTATGACTAACCAACTTGAAATGAAATCAAACTGCACAAATCTCTTCAAGAACTACACAAATCTCTGCAGAAACTACTAAAAACTACTTGAATATGAAGGAACTACATGATTCCTGTTGATTTTCTGCTGGGATTTGCTGTTTTCACTACTTTTAATACAGAGTTCAAAAACAGGCTCAATTCAGCGTTCAGTACGTTTTTGATACTTCATGCTAACATGGAATCATATTAAACAAATCTCTTCAAAAACTGCACAAATCTCTGCACAAACTACTCAGAACTACTTGAATATGAAGGGAATACATGATTCTCGTTGATTTTCTGCTGGGATTTGCTGTTTTCACTACTTTTAATAGAGAGTTCAAAAACAGGCTCAATTCAGCGTTCAGTGCGTTTTTAACACTTCATGCTAACATGCAATCAAACTGCACAAATCTCATCAAAAACTACACAAATCTCTGCACAAACTACTCAGAACTACTTGAATATGAAGGAACTACATGATTCATGTTGATTTTCTGACCGGATTTAATGATTTCACTACATTTAATACAGAGTTCAAAAACAGGCTCAATTCAGCGTTGAGTGCCTTTATGACACATAAACTTGAAGTGCAGTCAAACTGCACAAATCTCTTCAAAAACTACACAAATCTCTGCACAAACTACTCAGAACAACTTGAATATGAAGGAACTACATGATTCCTGTTGATTTTCTGCTGGGATTTGCTGTTTTCAATACTTTTAATACAGAGTTCAAAAACAGGCTCAATTCAGCGTTCAGTGCGTTTTTAACACTTCATGCTAACATGCAATCAAACTGCACAAATCTCATCAAAAACTACACAAATCTCTGCACAAACTACTCAGAACTACTTGAATATGAAGGAAGTACCTGATTCTTGTTGATTTTCTGCTGGGATTTGCTGTTTTCACTACTTTTAATACAGAGTTCAAAAACAGGCTCAATTCAGCGTTCAGTGCCTTTATGACACATAAACTTGAAGTGCAGTCAAAATGCACAAATCTCTTCAAAAACTACACAAATCTCTGCAGAAACTACTAAAAACTACTTGAATATGAAGGAACTACATGATTCATGTTGATTTTCTGCCCGGATTTAATGATTTCACTACATTTAATACAGAGTTGAAAAACAGGCTCAATTCAGCGTTGAGTGCCTTTATGACACATAAACTTGAAGTGCAGTCAAACTGCACAAATCTCTTCAAGAACTACACAAATCTCTGCAGAAACTACTAAAAACTACTTGAATATGAAGGAACTACATGATTCCTGTTGATTTTCTGCTGGGATTTGCTGTTTTCACTACTTTTAATAGAGACTTCAAAAACAGGCTCAATTCAGCGTTCAGTGCGTTTTTAACACTTCATGCTAACATGCAATCAAACTGCACAAATCTCATCAAAAACTACACAAATCTCTGCACAAACTACTCAGAACAACTTCAATATGAAGGAACTACATGATTCCTGCTGATTTTCTGCTGGGATTTGCTGTTTTCACTACTTTTAATACAGAGTTCAAAAACAGACTCAATTCAGCGTTCAGTGCCTTCATGACACATAAACTTGAAGTGTAGTCAAACTGCACAAATCTCATCAAAAACTACACAAATCTCTGCACAAACTACTCAGAACAACTTGAATATGAAGGAACTACATGATTCCTGTTGATTTTCTGCTGGGATTTGCTGTTTTCACTACTTTTAATACAGAGTTGAAAAACAGGCTCAATTCAGCGTTGAGTGCCGTTATGACACATAAACTTGAGGTGCAGTCAAACTGCACAAATCTCTTCAAAAACTACATAAATCTCTGCACAAACTACTCAGAACTACTTGAATATGAAGGAAGTACCTGATTCTTGTTGATTTTCTGCTGGGATTTGCTGTTTTCACTACTTTTAATACAGAGTTCAAAAACAGGCTCAATTCAGCGTTGAGTGCCTTTATGACACATAAACTTGAAGTGCAGTCAAAATGCACAAATCTCTTCAAGAACTACACAAATCTCTGCAGAAACTACTAAAAACTACTTGAATATGAAGGAACTACATGATTCCTGTTGATTTTCTGCTGGGATTTGCTGTTTTCACTACTTTTAATAGAGAGTTCAAAAACAGGCTCAATTCAGCGTTCAGTGCGTTTTTAACACTTCATGCTAACATGCAATCAAACTGCACAAATCTCATGAAAAACTACACAAATCTCTGCACAAACTACTCAGAACTACTTGAATATGAAGGAAGTACCTGATTCTTGTTGATTTTCTGCTGGGATTTGCTGTTTTCACTACTTTTAATACAGAGTTCAAAAACAGGCTCAATTCAGCGTTCAGTGCATTTTTAACACTTCATGCTAACATGCAATCAAACTGCACAAATCTCATCAAAAACTACACAAATCTTTGCACAAACTACTCAGAACTACTTGAATATGAAGGAACTACATGATTCTTGTTGATTTTGTGCAGGGATTTGCTGATTTCGCTACTTTTAATAGAAAGTTCAAAAACAGACTCAATTCAGCGTTCAGTGCCTTTATGACACATAAACTTGAAGTGCAGTCAAACTGCACAAATCTCTTCAAGAACTACACAAATCTCTGCAGAAACTACTAAAAACTACTTGAATATGAAGGAACTACATGATTCCTGTTGATTTTCTGCTGGGATTTGCTGTTTTCACTACTTTTAATATAGAGTTCAAAAACAGGCTCAATTCAGCGTTCAGTGCGTTTTTAACACTTCATGCTAACATGCAATCAAACTGCACAAATCTCATCAAAAACTACACAAATCTCTGCACAAACTACTCAGAACAACTTGAATATGACGGAACTACATGATTCCTGTTGATTTTCTGCTGGGATTTGCTGTTTTCACTACTTTTAATACAGAGTTCAAAAACAGGCTCAATTCAGCGTTCAGTGCCTTTATGACACATAAACTTGAAGTGCAGTCAAACTGCACAAATCTCTTCAAAAACTACAGAAATCTCTGCAGAAACTACTAAAAACTACTTGAATATGAAGGAACTACATGATTCATGTTGATTTTCTGCCCGGATTTAATGATTTCACTACTTTTAATACAGAGTTGAAAAACAGGCTCAATTCAGCGTTGAGTGCCTTTATGACACATAAACTTGAAGTGCAATCAAACTGCACAAATCTCATCAAAAACTACACAAATCTCTGCACAAACTACTCAGAACTACTTGAATATGAAGGAACTACATGATTCATGTTGATTTTCTGCCCGGATTTAATGATTTCACTACATTTAATACAGAGTTGAAAAACAGGCTCAATTCAGCGTTCAGTACGTTTTTGATACTTCATGCTAACATGGAATCATACTAAACAAATCTCATCAAAAACTACACAAATCTCTGCACAAACTACTCAGAACAACTTGAATATGAAGGAACTACATGATTCCTGTTGATTTTCTGCTGGGATTTGCTGTTTTCACTACTTTTAATAGAGAGTTCAAAAACAGGCTCAATTCAGCGTTCAGTGCGTTTTTAACACTTCATGCTAACATGCAATCAAACTGTACAAATCTCATCAAAAACTACACAAATCTCTGCACAAACTACTCAGAACTACTTGAATATGAAGGAAGTACCTGATTCTTGTTGATTTTCTGCTGGGATTTGCTGTTTTCACTACTTTTAATACAGAGTTCAAAAACAGGCTCAATTCAGCGTTCAGTGCGTTTTTAACACTTCATGCTAACATGCAATCAAACTGCACAAATCTCATCAAAAACTACACAAATCTCTGCACAAACTACTCAGAACAACTTGAATATGAAGGAACTACATGATTCCTATTGATTTTCTGCTGGGATTTGTTGTTTTCACTACTTTTAATAGAGAGTTCAAAAACAGGCTCAATTCAGCGTTCAGTGCGTTTTTAACACTTCATGCTAACATGCAATCAAACTGCACAAATCTCATCAAAAACTACACAAATCTTTGCACAAACTACTCAGAACTACTTGAATATGAAGGAACTACATGATTCTTGTTGATTTTCTGCTGGGATTTGCTGTTTTCACTACTTTTAATAGAGAGTTGAAAAACAGGCTCAATTCAGCGTTCAGTGCGTTTTTAACACTTCATGCTAACATGCAATCAAACTGCACAAATCTCATCAAAAACTACACAAATCTTTGCACAAAATACTCAGAACTACTTGAATATGAAGGAACTACATGATTCTTGTTGATTTTCTGCAGGGATTTGCTGATTTCGCTACTTTTAATAGAAAGTTCAAAAACAGACTCAATTCAGCGTTCAGTGCCTTTATGACACATGAACTTGAAGTGCAGTCAAACTGCACAAATCTCTTCAAGAACTACACAAATCTCTGCAGTAACTACTAAAAACTACTTGAATATGAAGGAACTACATGATTCCTGTTGATTTTCTGCTGGGATTTGCTGTTTTCACTACTTTTAATAGAGAGTTCAAAAACAGGCTCAATTCAGCGTTCAGTGCGTTTTTAACACTTCATGCTAACATGCAATCAAACTGCACAAATCTCATCAAAGACTACACAAATCTTTGCACAAACTACTCAGAACTACTTGAATATGAAGGAAGTACCTGATTCTTGTTGATTTTCTGCTGGGATTTGCTGTTTTCACTACTTTTAATACAGAGTTGAAAAACAGGCTCAATTCAGCGTTGAGTGCCTTTATGACACATAAACTTGAAGTGCAGTCAAACTGCACAAATCTCTTCAAAAACTACACAAATCTCTGCACAAACTACTCAGAACAACTTGAATATGAAGGAACTACATGATTCCTATTGATTTTCTGCTGGGATTTACTGTTTTCACTACTTTTAATACAGAGTTCAAAAATAGGCTCAATTCAGCGTTCAGTGCTTTTTTGATACTTCATGCTAACATGGAATCATACTAAACAAATCTCTTCAAAAACTGCACAAATCTCTGCACAAACTACTCAGAACTACTTGAATATGAAGGACGTACCTGATTCTTGTTGTTTTCTGCTGGGATTTGCTGATTTCACTACTTTTAATACAGAGTTCAAAAACAGGCTCAATTCAGCATTGAGTGCGTTTATGACTAACCAACTTGAAATGAAATCAAACTGCACAAATCTCTTCAAGAACTACACAAATCTCTGCAGAAACTACTAAAAACTACTTGAATATGAAGGAACTACATGATTCCTGTTGATTTTCTGCTGGGATTTGCTGTTTTCACTACTTTTAATAGAGAGTTCAAAAACAGGCTCAATTCAGCGTTCAGTGCGTTTTTAACACTTCATGCTAACATGCAATCAAACTGCACAAATCTCATCAAAAACTACACAAATCTTTGCACAAACTACTCAGAACTACTTGAATATGAAGGAACTACATGATTCTTGTTGATTTTCTGCAGGGATTTCCTGATTTCGCTACTTTTAATAGAAAGTTCAAAAACAGGCTCAATTCAGCATTGGGTGCGTTTGTGACTCATCAACTTGAAATGAAAT
Source organism: Remorina albescens (assembly GCA_034769265.1). Lineage (NCBI taxonomy): Eukaryota > Metazoa > Chordata > Actinopteri > Carangiformes > Echeneidae > Remorina > Remorina albescens. Next base: position 24,472,555 of record CM068478.1, read on the forward strand.
CAAACTGCACAAATCTCTTCAAGAACTACACAAATCTCTGCACAAACTACTCAGAACTACTTGAATATGAAGGAACTACATGATTCATGTTGATTTTCTGCCCGGATTTAATGATTTCACTACATTTAATACAGAGTTGAAAAACAGGCTCAATTCAGCGTTCAGTGCGTTTTTAACACTTCATGCTAACATGCAATCAAACTGCACAAATCTCATCAAAAACTACACAAATCTCTGCACAAACTACTCAGAACAACTTGAATATGAAGGAACTACATGATTCCTGTTGATTTTCTGCTGGGATTTGCTGTTTTCACTACTTTTAATAGAGAGTTCAAAAACAGGCTCAATTCAGCGTTCAGTGCGTTTTTAACACTTCATGCTAACATGCAATCAAACTGCACAAATCTCATCAAAAACTACACAAATCTCTGCACAAACTACTCAGAACTACTTGAATATGAAGGAACTACATGATTCATGTTGATTTTCTGCCCGGATTTAATGATTTCACTACATTTAATACAGAGTTCAAAAACAGGCTCAATTCAGCGTTGAGTGCCTTTATGACACATAAACTTGAAGTGCAGTCAAACTGCACAAATCTCTTCAAAAACTACACAAATCTCTGCACAAACTACTCAGAACAACTTGAATATGAAGGAACTACATGATTCCTGTTGATTTTCTGCTGGGATTTGCTGTTTTCAATACTTTTAATACAGAGTTCAAAAACAGGCTCAATTCAGCGTTCAGTGCGTTTTTAACACTTCATGCTAACATGCAATCAAACTGCACAAATCTCATCAAAAACTACACAAATCTCTGCACAAACTACTCAGAACTACTTGAATATGAAGGAAGTACCTGATTCTTGTTGATTTTCTGCTGGGATTTGCTGTTTTCACTACTTTTAATACAGAGTTCAAAAACAGGCTCAATTCAGCGTTCAGTGCCTTTATGACACATAAACTTGAAGTGCAGTCAAAATGCACAAATCTCTTCAAAAACTACACAAATCTCTGCAGAAACTACTAAAAACTACTTGAATATGAAGGAACTACATGATTCATGTTGATTTTCTGCCCGGATTTAATGATTTCACTACATTTAATACAGAGTTGAAAAACAGGCTCAATTCAGCGTTGAGTGCCTTTATGACACATAAACTTGAAGTGCAGTCAAACTGCACAAATCTCTTCAAGAACTACACAAATCTCTGCAGAAACTACTAAAAACTACTTGAATATGAAGGAACTACATGATTCCTGTTGATTTTCTGCTGGGATTTGCTGTTTTCACTACTTTTAATAGAGACTTCAAAAACAGGCTCAATTCAGCGTTCAGTGCGTTTTTAACACTTCATGCTAACATGCAATCAAACTGCACAAATCTCATCAAAAACTACACAAATCTCTGCACAAACTACTCAGAACAACTTCAATATGAAGGAACTACATGATTCCTGCTGATTTTCTGCTGGGATTTGCTGTTTTCACTACTTTTAATACAGAGTTCAAAAACAGACTCAATTCAGCGTTCAGTGCCTTCATGACACATAAACTTGAAGTGTAGTCAAACTGCACAAATCTCATCAAAAACTACACAAATCTTTGCACAAACTACTCAGAACTACTTGAATATGAAGGAACTACATGATTCTTGTTGATTTTCTGCAGGGATTTGCTGATTTCGCTACTTTTAATAGAAAGTTCAAAAACAGGCTCAATTCAGCATTGGGTGCGTTTGTGACACATCAACTTGAAATGAAATCAAAATGCACAAATCTCATCAAAAACTACACAAATCTCTGCACAAACTACTCAGAACAACTTGAATATGACGGAACTACATGATTCCTGTTGATTTTCTGCTGGGAATTGCTGTTTTCACTAATTTTAATACAGAGTTCAAAAACAGGCTCAATTCAGCGTTCAGTGCGTTTTTGACACTTCATGCTAACATGCAATCAAACTGCACAAATCTCATCAAAAACTACACAAATCTCTGCACAAACTACTCAGAACAACTTGAATATGAAGGAACTACATGATTCCTATTGTGATTTTCTGCAGGGATTTACTGTTTTCACTACTTTTAATACAGAGTTCAAAAACAGGCTCAATTCAGCGTTCATTGCTTTTTTGATACTTCATGCTAACATGGAATCATACTAAACAAATCTCTTCAAAAACTGCACAAATCTCTGCCCAAACTACTCAGAACTACTTCAATATGAAGGAACTACATGATACCTGTTGATTTTCTGCTGGGATTTGCTGTTTTCACTACTTTTAATACAGAGTTCAAAAACAGGCTCAATTCAGCGTTCAGTACGTTTTTGATACTTCATGCTAACATGGAATCATACTAAACAAATCTCTTCAAAAACTGCACAAATCTCTGCACAAACTACTCAGAACAACTTGAATATGAAGGAACTACATGATTCCTATTGATTTTCTGCTGGGATTTGTTGTTTTCACTACTTTTAATAGAGAGTTCAAAAACAGGCTCAATTCAGCGTTCAGTGCGTTTTTAACACTTCATGCTAACATGCAATCAAACTGCACAAATCTCATCAAAAACTACACAAATCTCTGCACAAACTACTCAGAACAACTTGAATATGACGGAACTACATGATTCCTGTTGATTTTCTGCTGGGATTTGCTGTTTTCACTACTTTTAATACAGAGTTCAAAAACAGGCTCAATTCAGCGTTCAGTGCCTTTATGACACATAAACTTGAAGTGCAGTCAAACTGCACAAATCTCTTCAAAAACTACAGAAATCTCTGCAGAAACTACTAAAAACTACTTGAATATGAAGGAACTACATGATTCATGTTGATTTTCTGCCCGGATTTAATGATTTCACTACTTTTAATACAGAGTTGAAAAACAGGCTCAATTCAGCGTTGAGTGCCTTTATGACACATAAACTTGAAGTGCAGTCAAACTGCACAAATCTCTTCAAAAACTACACAAATCTCTGCACAAACTACTCAGAACAACTTGAATATGAAGGAACTACATGATTCCTGTTGATTTTCTGCTGGGATTTGCTGTTTTCACTACTTTTAATACAGAGTTCAAAAACAGACTCAATTCAGCGTTCAGTGCCTTCATGACACATAAACTTGAAGTGCAGTCAAACTGCACAAATCTCATCAAAAACTACACAAATCTCTGCACAAACTACTCAGAACAACTTGAATATGAAGGAACTACATGATTCCTATTGATTTTCTGCTGGGATTTGTTGTTTTCACTACTTTTAATAGAGAGTTCAAAAACAGGCTCAATTCAGCGTTCAGTGCGTTTTTAACACTTCATGCTAACATGCAATCAAACTGCACAAATCTCATCAAAAACTACACAAATCTTTGCACAAACTACTCAGAACTACTTGAATATGAAGGAACTACATGATTCTTGTTGATTTTCTGCTGGGATTTGCTGTTTTCACTACTTTTAATAGAGAGTTCAAAAACAGGCTCAAGTCAGCGTTCAGTGCGTTTTTAACACTTCATGCTAACATGCAATCAAACTGCACAAATCTCATCAAAAACTACACAAATCTTTGCACAAACTACTCAGAACTACTTGAATATGAAGGAACTACATGATTCTTGTTGATTTTCTGCATGGTTTTGCTGATTTCGCTACTTTTAATAGAAAGTTCAAAAACAGACTCAATTCAGCGTTCAGTGCCTTTATGACACATAAACTTGAAGTGCAGTCAAACTGCACAAATCTCTTCAAAAACTACACAAATCTCTGCACAAACTACTCAGAACAACTTGAATATGAAGGAACTACATGATTCCTATTGATTTTCTGCTGGGATTTACTGTTTTCACTACTTTTAATACAGAGTCCAAAAATAGGCTCAATTCAGCGTTCAGTGCTTTTTTGATACTTCATGCTAACATGGAATCATACTAAACAAATCTCATCAAAAACTACACAAATCTCTGCACAAACTACTCAGAACTACTTGAATATGAAGGGAATACATGATTCTCGTTGATTTTCTGCTGGGATTTGCTGTTTTCACTACTTTTAATATAGAGTTCAAAAACAGGCTCAATTCAGCGTTCAGTGCGTTTTTAACACTTCATGCTAACATGCAATCAAACTGCACAAATCTCATCAAAAACTACACAAATCTCTGCACAAACTACTCAGAACTACTTGAATATGAAGGAACTACATGATTCATGTTGATTTTCTGCCCGGATTTAATGATTTCACTACATTTAATACAGAGTTGAAAAACAGGCTCAATTCAGCGTTCAGTGCGTTTTTAACACTTCATGCTAACATGCAATCAAACTGCACAAATCTCATCAAAAACTACACAAATCTCTGCACAAACTACTCAGAACAACTTGAATATGAAGGAACTACATGATTCCTGTTGATTTTCTGCTGGGATTTGCTGTTTTCACTACTTTTAATAGAGAGTTCAAAAACAGGCTCAATTCAGCGTTCAGTGCGTTTTTAACACTTCATGCTAACATGCAATCAAACTGCACAAATCTCATCAAAAACTACACAAATCTCTGCACAAACTACTCAGAACTACTTGAATATGAAGGAACTACATGATTCATGTTGATTTTCTGCCCGGATTTAATGATTTCACTACATTTAATACAGAGTTCAAAAACAGGCTCAATTCAGCGTTGAGTGCCTTTATGACACATAAACTTGAAGTGCAGTCAAACTGCACAAATCTTTTCAAAAACTACACAAATCTCTGCACAAACTACTCAGAACAACTTGAATATGAAGGAACTACATGATTCCTGTTGATTTTCTGCTGGGATTTGCTGTTTTCAATACTTTTAATACAGAGTTCAAAAACAGGCTCAATTCAGCGTTCAGTACGTTTTTGATACTTCATGCTAACATGGAATCATATTAAACAAATCTCTTCAAAAACTGCACAAATCTCTGCACAAACTACTCAGAACTACTTGAATATGAAGGGAATACATGATTCTCGTTGATTTTCTGCTGGGATTTGCTGTTTTCACTACTTTTAATAGAGAGTTCAAAAACAGGCTCAATTCAGCGTTCAGTGCGTTTTTAACACTTCATGCTAACATGCAATCAAACTGCACAAATCTCATCAAAAACTACACAAATCTCTGCACAAACTACTCAGAACAACTTGAATATGAAGGAACTACATGATTCCTGTTGATTTTCTGCTGGGATTTGCTGTTTTCACTACTTTTAATACAGAGTTCAAAAACAGGCTCAATTCAGCGTTCAGTGCGTTTTTGACACTTCATGCTAACATGCAATCAAACTGCACAAATCTCATCAAAAACTACACAAATCTCTGCACAAACTACTCAGAACAACTTGAATATGAAGGAACTACATGATTCCTGTTGATTTTCTGCTGGGATTTGCTGTTTTCACTACTTTTAATAGAGAGTTCAAAAACAGGCTCAATTCAGCGTTCAGTGCCTTTATGACACATAAACTTGAAGTGCAGTCAAACTGCACAAATCTCTTCAAGAACTACACAAATCTCTGCAGAAACTACTAAAAACTACTTGAATATGAAGGAACTACATGATTCCTGTTGATTTTCTGCTGGGATTTGCTGTTTTCACTACTTTTAATAGAGAGTTCAAAAACAGGCTCAATTCAGCGTTCAGTGCGTTTTTAACACTTCATGCTAACATGCAATCAAACTTCACAAATCTCATCAAAAACTACACAAATCTTTGCACAAACTACTCAGAACTACTTGAATATGAAGGAACTACATGATTCATGTTGATTTTCTGCCCGGATTTAATGATTTCACTACATTTAATACAGAGTTCAAAAACAGGCTCAATTCAGCGTTGAGTGCCTTTATGACACATAAACTTGAAGTGCAGTCAAACTGCACAAATCTCTTCAAAAACTACACAAATCTCTGCACAAACTACTCAGAATAACTTGAATATGAAGGAACTACATGATTCCTGTTGATTTTCTGCTGGGATTTGCTGTTTTCAATACTTTTAATACAGAGTTCAAAAACAGGCTCAATTCAGCGTTCAGTACGTTTTTGATACTTCATGCTAACATGGAATCATATTAAACAAATCTCTTCAAAAACTGCACAAATCTCTGCACAAACTACTCAGAACTACTTGAATATGAAGGGAATACATGATTCTCGTTGATTTTCTGCTGGGATTTGCTGTTTTCACTACTTTTAATAGAGAGTTCAAAAACAGGCTCAATTCAGCGTTCAGTGCGTTTTTAACACTTCATGCTAACATGCAATCAAACTGCACAAATCTCATCAAAAACTATACAAATCTCTGCACAAACTACTCAGAACAACTTGAATATGAAGGAACTACATGATTCCTGTTGATTTTCTGCTGGGATTTGCTGTTTTCACTACTTTTAATACAGAGTTCAAAAACAGGCTCAATTCAGCGTTCAGTGCGTTTTTGACACTTCATGCTAACATGCAATCAAACTGCACAAATCTCATCAAAAACTACACAAATCTCTGCACAAACTACTCAGAACAACTTGAATATGAAGGAACTACATGATTCCTATTGTGATCTTCTGCTGGGATTTACTGTTTTCACTACTTTTAATACAGAGTTCAAAAACAGGCTCAATTCAGCGTTCAGTACGTTTTAGATACTTCATGCTAACATGGAATCATACTAAACAAATCTCTTCAAAAACTACACAAATCTCTGCAGAAACTACTAAAAACTACTTGAATATGAAGGAACTACATGATTCCTGTTGATTTTCTGCTGGGATTTGCTGTTTTCACTACTTTTAATAGAGAGTTCAAAAACAGGCTCAATTCAGCGTTCAGTGCGTTTTTAACACTTCATGCTAACATGCAATCAAACTGCACAAATCTCATCAAAAACTACACAAATCTCTGCACAAACTACTCAGAACTACTTGAATATGAAGGAAGTACCTGATTCTTGTTGATTTTCTGCTGGGATTTGCTGTTTTCACTACTTTTAATACAGAGTTCAAAAACAGGCTCAATTCAGCGTTCAGTGCGTTTTTAACACTTCATGCTAACATGCAATCAAACTGCACAAATCTCATCAAAAACTACACAAATCTCTGCACAAACTACTCAGAACAACTTGAATATGACGGAACTACATGATTCCTGTTGATTTTCTGCTGGAATTTGCTGATTTCACTACTTTTAATACAGAGTTCAAAAATAGGCTCAATTCAGCGTTCAGTACGTTTTTGATACTTCATGCTAACATGGAATCATACTAAACAAATCTCTTCAATAACTGCACAAATCTCTGCACAAACTACTCAGAACTACTTGAATATGAAGGAAGTACCTGATTCTTGTTGTTTTCTGCTGGGATTTGCTGATTTCACTACTTTTAATACAGAGTTCAAAAACAGGCTCAATTCAGCATTGAGTGCGTTTATGACTAACCAACTTGAAATGAAATCAAACTGCACAAATCTCTGCACAAACTACTCAGAACTACTTGAATATGAAGGAACTACATGAGTCTTGTTGATTTTCTGCAGGGATTTGCTGTTTTCACTACTTTTAATACAGAGTTCAAAAACAGGCTCAATTCAGCGTTCAGTGCCTTTATGACACATAAACTTGAAGTGCAGTCAAACTGCACAAATCTCTTCAAAAACTACACAAATCTCTGCAGAAACTACTAAAAACTACTTGAATATGAAGGAACTACATGATTCATGTTGATTTTCTGCCCGGATTTAATGATTTCACTACTTTTAATACAGAGTTGAAAAACAGGCTCAATTCAGCGTTGAGTGCCTTTATGACACATAAACTTGAAGTGCAGTCAAACTGCACAAATCTCATCAAAAACTACACAAATCTCTGCAGAAACTACTAAAAACTACTTGAATATGAAGGAACTACATGATACCTGTTGATTTTCTGCTGGGATTTGCTGTTTTCACTACTTTTAATACAGAGTTCAAAAACAGACTCAATTCAGCGTTCAGTGCCTTCATGACACATAAACTTGAAGTGCAGTCAAACTGCACAAATCTCATCAAAAACTACACAAATCTTTGCACAAACTACTCAGAACTACTTGAATATGAAGGAACTACATGATTCTTGTTGATTTTCTGCAGGGATTTGCTGATTTCGCTACTTTTAATAGAAAGTTCAAAAACAGGCTCAATTCAGCAATGGGTGCGTTTGTGACTCATCAACTTGAAATGAAATCAAAATGCACAAATCTCATCAAAAACTACACAAATCTCTGCACAAACTACTCAGAACAACTTGAATATGAAGGAACTACATGATTCCTATTGTGATTTTCTGCTGGGATTTACTGTTTTCAGTACTTTTAATACAGAGTTCAAAAACAGGCTCAATTCAGCGTTCAGTGCTTTTTTGATACTTCATGCTAACATGGAATCATACTAAACAAATCTCTTCAAAAACTGCACAAATCTCTGCCCAAACTACTCAGAACTACTTCAATATGAAGGAACTACATGATACCTGTTGATTTTCTGCTGGGATTTGCTGTTTTCACTACTTTTAATACAGAGTTCAAAAACAAGCTCAATTCAGCGTTCAGTACGTTTTTGATACTTCATGCTAACATGGAATCATATTAAACAAATCTCTTCAAAAACTACACAAATCTCTGCAGAAACTACTAAAAACTACTTGAATATGAAGGAACTACATGATTCATGTTGATTTTCTGCCCGGATTTAATGATTTCACTACATTTAATACAGAGTTGAAAAACAGGCTCAATTCAGCGTTGAGTGCCTTTATGACACATAAACTTGAAGTGCAGTCAAACTGCACAAATCTCTTCAAGAACTACACAAATCTCTGCAGTAACTACTAAAAACTACTTGAATATGAAGGAACTACATGATTCCTGTTGATTTTCTGCTGGGATTTGCTGTTTTCACTACTTTTAATAGAGAGTTCAAAAACAGGCTCAATTCAGCGTTCAGTGCGTTTTTAACACTTCATGCTAACATGCAATCAAACTGCACAAATCTCATCAAAGACTACACAAATCTTTGCACAAACTACTCAGAACTACTTGAATATGAAGGAAGTACCTGATTCTTGTTGATTTTCTGCTGGGATTTGCTGTTTTCACTACTTTTAATACAGAGTTGAAAAACAGGCTCAATTCAGCGTAGAGTGCCTTTATGACACATAAACTTGAAGTGCAGTCAAACTGCACAAATCTCTTCAAAAACTACACAAATCTCTGCACAAACTACTCAGAACAACTTGAATATGAAGTAACTACATGATTCCTATTGATTTTCTGCTGGGATTTACTGTTTTCACTACTTTTAATACAGAGTTCAAAAATAGGCTCAATTCAGCGTTCAGTGCTTTTTTGATACTTCATGCTAACATGGAATCATACTAAACAAATCTCTTCAAAAACTGCACAAATCTCTGCACAAACTACTCAGAACTACTTGAATATGAAGGACGTACCTGATTCTTGTTGTTTTCTGCTGGGATTTGCTGATTTCACTACTTTTAATACAGAGTTCAAAAACAGGCTCAATTCAGCATTGAGTGCGTTTATGACTAACCAACTTGAAATGAAATCAAACTGCACAAATCTCTTCAAGAACTACACAAATCTCTGCAGAAACTACTAAAAACTACTTGAATATGAAGGAACTACATGATTCCTGTTGATTTTCTGCTGGGATTTGCTGTTTTCACTACTTTTAATAGAGAGTTCAAAAACAGGCTCAATTCAGCGTTCAGTGCGTTTTTAACACTTCATGCTAACATGCAATCAAACTGCACAAATCTCATCAAAAACTACACAAATCTTTGCACAAACTACTCAGAACTACTTGAATATGAAGGAACTACATGATTCTTGTTGATTTTCTGCAGGGATTTCCTGATTTCGCTACTTTTAATAGAAAGTTCAAAAACAGGCTCAATTCAGCATTGGGTGCGTTTGTGACTCATCAACTTGAAATGAAATCAAAATGCACAAATCTCATCAAAAACTACACAAATCTCTGCACAAACTACTCAGAACAACTTGAATATGACGGAACTACATGATTCCTGTTGATTTTCTGCTGGGATTTGCTGTTTTCACTACTTTTAATACAGAGTTCAAAAACAGGCTCAATTCAGCGTTCAGTGCCTTTATGACACATAAACTTGAAGTGCAGTCAAACTGCACAAATCTCTTCAAAAACTACACAAATCTCTGCAGAAACTACTAAAAACTACTTGAATATGAAGGAACTACATGATTCATGTTGATTTTCTGCCCGGATTTAATGATTTCACTACATTTAATACAGAGTTGAAAAACAGGCTCAATTCAGCGTTGAGTGCCTTTATGACACATAAACTTGAAGTGCAGTCAAACTGCACAAATCTCTTCAAAAACTACACAAATCTCTGCACAAACTACTCAGAACAACTTGAATATGAAGGAACTACATGATTCCTGTTGTTTTCTGCTGGGATTTGCTGTTTTCACTACTTTTAATACAGAGTTCAAAAACAGACTCAATTCAGCGTTCAGTACCTCATGACACATAAACTTGAAGTGCAGTCAAACTGCACAAATCTCATCAAAAACTACACAAATCTTTGCACAAACTACTCAGAACTACTTGAATATGAAGGAACTACATGATTCTTGTTGATTTTCTGCAGGGATTTGCTGATTTCGCTACTTTTAATAGAAAGTTCAAAAACAGGCTCAATTCAGCAATGGGTGCGTTTGTGACTCATCAACTTGAAATGAAATCAAAATGCACAAATCTCATCAAAAACTACACAAATCTCTGCACAAACTACTCAGAACAACTTGAATATGAAGGAACTACATGATTCCTATTGTGATTTTCTGCTGGGATTTACTGTTTTCAGTACTTTTAATACAGAGTTCAAAAACAGGCTCAATTCAGCGTTCAGTGCTTTTTTGATACTTCATGCTAACATGGAATCATACTAAACAAATCTCTTCAAAAACTGCACAAATCTCTGCCCAAACTACTCAGAACTACTTCAATATGAAGGAACTACATGATACCTGTTGATTTTCTGCTGGGATTTGCTGTTTTCACTACTTTTAATACAGAGTTCAAAAACAAGCTCAATTCAGCGTTCAGTACGTTTTTGATACTTCATGCTAACATGGAATCATATTAAACAAATCTCTTCAAAAACTGCACAAATCTCTGCACAAACTACTCAGAACTACTTGAATATGAAGGGAATACATGATTCTCGTTGATTTTCTGCTGGGATTTGCTGTTTTCACTACTTTTAATAGAGAGTTCAAAAACAGGCTCAATTCAGCGTTCAGTGCGTTTTTAACACTTCATGCTAACATGCAATCAAACTGCACAAATCTCATCAAAAACTACACAAATCTCTGCACAAACTACTCAGAACAACTTGAATATGAAGGAACTACATGATTCCTGTTGATTTTCTGCTGGGATTTGCTGTTTTCACTACTTTTAATACAGAGTTCAAAAACAGGCTCAATTCAGCGTTCAGTACGTTTTTGATACTTCATGCTAACATGGAATCATATTAAACAAATCTCTTCAAAAACTGCACAAATCTCTGCACAAACTACTCAGAACAACTTGAATATGAAGGAACTACATGATTCCTGTTGATTTTCTGCTGGGATTTGCTGTTTTCACTACTTTTAATACAGAGTTCAAAAACAGGCTCAATTCAGCGTTCAGTACGTTTTTGATACTTCATGCTAACATGGAATCATATTAAACAAATCTCTTCAAAAACTGCACAAATCTCTGCAGAAACTACTAAAAACTACTTGAATATGAAGGAACTACATGATTCATGTTGATTTTCTGCCCGGATTTAATGATTTCACTACATTTAATACAGAGTTGAAAAACAGGCTCAATTCAGCGTTGAGTGCCTTTATGACACATAAACTTGAAGTGCAGTCAAACTGCACAAATCTCTTCAAGAACTACACAAATCTCTGCACAAACTACTCAGAACAACTTGAATATGACGGAACTACATGATTCCTGTTGATTTTCTGCTGGGATTTGCTGTTTTCACTACTTTTAATACAGAGTTCAAAAACAGGCTCAATTCAGCGTTCAGTGCCTTTATGACACATAAACTTGAAGTGCAGTCAAACTGCACAAATCTCTTCAAAAACTACACAAATCTCTGCAGAAACTACTAAAAACTACTTGAATATGAAGGAACTACATGATTCATGTTGATTTTCTGCCCGGATTTAATGATTTCACTACATTTAATACAGAGTTGAAAAACAGGCTCAATTCAGCATTGAGTGCGTTTATGACTAACCAACTTGAAATGAAATCAAACTGCACAAATCTCTTCAAGAACTACACAAATCTCTGCAGAAACTACTAAAAACTACTTGAATATGAAGGAACTACATGATTCTCGTTGATTTTCTGCTGGGATTTGCTGTTTTCACTACTTTTAATAGAGAGTTCAAAAACAGGCTCAATTCAGCGTTCAGTGCGTTTTTAACACTTCATGCTAACATGCAATCAAACTGCACAAATCTCATCAAAAACTACACAAATCTCTGCACAAACTACTCAGAACAAGTTGAATATGACGGAACTACATGATTCCTGTTGATTTTCTGCTGGGATTTGCTGTTTTCACTACTTTTAATACAGAGTTCAAAAACAGGCTCAATTCAGCGTTCAGTGCCTTTATGACACATAAACTTGAAGTGCAGTCAAACTGCACAAATCTCTTCAAAAACTACAGAAATCTCTGCAGAAACTACTAAAAACTACTTGAATATGAAGGAACTACATGATTCATGTTGATTTTCTGCCCGGATTTAATGATTTCACTACTTTTAATACAGAGTTGAAAAACAGGCTCAATTCAGCGTTGAGTGCCTTTATGACACATAAACTTGAAGTGCAGTCAAACTGCACAAATCTCTTCAAAAACTACACAAATCTCTGCACAAACTACTCAGAACAACTTGAATATGAAGGAACTACATGATTCCTGTTGATTTTCTGCTGGGATTTGCTGTTTTCACTACTTTTAATACAGAGTTCAAAAACAGACTCAATTCAGCGTTCAGTGCCTTCATGACACATAAACTTGAAGTGCAGTCAAACTGCACAAATCTCATCAAAAACTACACAAATCTCTGCACAAACTACTCAGAACTACTTGAATATGAAGGGAATACATGATTCTCGTTGATTTTCTGCTGGGATTTGCTGTTTTCACTACTTTTAATAGAGAGTTCAAAAACAGGCTCAATTCAGCGTTCAGTGCGTTTTTAACACTTCATGCTAACATGCAATCAAACTGCACAAATCTCATCAAAAACTACACAAATCTCTGCACAAACTACACAAATCTCTGCACAAACTACTCAGAACAACTTGAATATGAAGGAACTACATGATTCCTGTTGATTTTCTGCTGGGATTTGCTGTTTCACTACTTTTAATAGAGAGTTCAAAAACAGGCTCAATTCAGCGTTCAGTGCGTTTTTAACACTTCATGCTAACATGCAATCAAACTGCACAAATCTCATCAAAAACTACACAAATCTCTGCACAAACTACTCAGAACTACTTGAATATGAAGGAACTACATGATTCATGTTGATTTTCTGCCCGGATTTAATGATTTCACTACATTTAATACAGAGTTGAAAAACAGGCTCAATTCAGCGTTCAGTACGTTTTTGATACTTCATGCTAACATGGAATCATACTAAACAAATCTCATCAAAAACTACACAAATCTCTGCACAAACTACTCAGAACAACTTGAATATGAAGGAACTACATGATTCCTGTTGATTTTCTGCTGGGATTTGCTGTTTTCACTACTTTTAATAGAGAGTTCAAAAACAGGCTCAATTCAGCGTTCAGTGCGTTTTTAACACTTCATGCTAACATGCAATCAAACTGTACAAATCTCATCAAAAACTACACAAATCTCTGCACAAACTACTCAGAACTACTTGAATATGAAGGAAGTACCTGATTCTTGTTGATTTTCTGCTGGGATTTGCTGTTTTCACTACTTTTAATACAGAGTTCAAAAACAGGCTCAATTCAGCGTTCAGTGCGTTTTTAACACTTCATGCTAACATGCAATCAAACTGCACAAATCTCATCAAAAACTACACAAATCTCTGCACAAACTACTCAGAACTACTTGAATATGAAGGAAGTACCTGATTCTTGTTGATTTTCTGCAGGGATTTCCTGATTTCGCTACTTTTAATAGAAAGTTCAAAAACAGGCTCAATTCAGCATTGGGTGCGTTTGTGACTCATCAACTTGAAATGAAATCAAAATGCACAAATCTCATCAAAAACTACACAAATCTCTGCACAAACTACTCAGAACTACTTCAATATGAAGGAACTACATGATACCTGTTGATTTTCTGCTGGGATTTGCTGTTTTCACTACTTTTAATACAGAGTTCAAAAACAGGCTCAATTCAGCGTTCAGTACGTTTTTGATACTTCATGCTAACATGGAATCATATTAAACAAATCTCTTCAAAAACTGCACAAATCTCTGCACAAACTACTCAGAACTACTTGAATATGAAGGGAATACATGATTCTCGTTGATTTTCTGCTGGGATTTGCTGTTTTCACTACTTTTAATATAGAGTTCAAAAACAGGCTCAATTCAGCGTTCAGTGCGTTTTTAACACTTCATGCTAACATGCAATCAAACTGCACAAATCTCATCAAAAACTACACAAATCTCTGCACAAACTACTCAGAACTACTTGAATATGAAGGAACTACATGATTCATGTTGATTTTCTGCCCGGATTTAATGATTTCACTACATTCAATACAGAGTTGAAAAACAGGCTCAATTCAGCGTTCAGTGCGTTTTTAACACTTCATGCTAACATGCAATCAAACTGCACAAATCTCATCAAAAACTACACAAATCTCTGCACAAACTACTCAGAACAACTTGAATATGAAGGAACTACATGATTCCTGTTGATTTTCTGCTGGGATTTGCTGTTTTCACTACTTTTAATAGAGAGTTCAAAAACAGGCTCAATTCAGCGTTCAGTGCGTTTTTAACACTTCATGCTAACATGCAATCAAACTGCACAAATCTCATCAAAAACTACACAAATCTCTGCACAAACTACTCAGAACTACTTGAATATGAAGGAACTACATGATTCATGTTGATTTTCTGCCCGGATTTAATGATTTCACTACATTTAATACAGAGTTCAAAAACAGGCTCAATTCAGCGTTGAGTGCCTTTATGACACATAAACTTGAAGTGCAGTCAAACTGCACAAATCTCTTCAAAAACTACACAAATCTCTGCACAAACTACTCAGAACAACTTGAATATGAAGGAACTACATGATTCCTGTTGATTTTCTGCTGGGATTTGCTGTTTTCAATACTTTTAATACAGAGTTCAAAAACAGGCTCAATTCAGCGTTCAGTGCGTTTTTAACACTTCATGCTAACATGCAATCAAACTGCACAAATCTCATCAAAAACTACACAAATCTCTGCACAAACTACTCAGAACTACTTGAATATGAAGGAAGTACCTGATTCTTGTTGATTTTCTGCTGGGATTTGCTGTTTTCACTACTTTTAATACAGAGTTCAAAAACAGGCTCAATTCAGCGTTCAGTGCCTTTATGACACATAAACTTGAAGTGCAGTCAAAATGCACAAATCTCTTCAAAAACTACACAAATCTCTGCAGAAACTACTAAAAACTACTTGAATATGAAGGAACTACATGATTCATGTTGATTTTCTGCCCGGATTTAATGATTTCACTACATTTAATACAGAGTTGAAAAACAGGCTCAATTCAGCGTTGAGTGCCTTTATGACACATAAACTTGAAGTGCAGTCAAACTGCACAAATCTCTTCAAGAACTACACAAATCTCTGCAGAAACTACTAAAAACTACTTGAATATGAAGGAACTACATGATTCCTGTTGATTTTCTGCTGGGATTTGCTGTTTTCACTACTTTTAATAGAGACTTCAAAAACAGGCTCAATTCAGCGTTCAGTGCGTTTTTAACACTTCATGCTAACATGCAATCAAACTGCACAAATCTCATCAAAAACTACACAAATCTCTGCACAAACTACTCAGAACAACTTCAATATGAAGGAACTACATGATTCCTGCTGATTTTCTGCTGGGATTTGCTGTTTTCACTACTTTTAATACAGAGTTCAAAAACAGACTCAATTCAGCGTTCAGTGCCTTCATGACACATAAACTTGAAGTGTAGTCAAACTGCACAAATCTCATCAAAAACTACACAAATCTTTGCACAAACTACTCAGAACTACTTGAATATGAAGGAACTACATGATTCTTGTTGATTTTCTGCAGGGATTTGCTGATTTCGCTACTTTTAATAGAAAGTTCAAAAACAGGCTCAATTCAGCATTGGGTGCGTTTGTGACACATCAACTTGAAATGAAATCAAAATGCACAAATCTCATCAAAAACTACACAAATCTCTGCACAAACTACTCAGAACAACTTGAATATGACGGAACTACATGATTCCTGTTGATTTTCTGCTGGGAATTGCTGTTTTCACTACTTTTAATACAGAGTTCAAAAACAGGCTCAATTCAGCGTTCAGTGCGTTTTTGACACTTCATGCTAACATGCAATCAAACTGCACAAATCTCATCAAAAACTACACAAATCTCTGCACAAACTACTCAGAACAACTTGAATATGAAGGAACTACATGATTCCTATTGTGATTTTCTGCAGGGATTTACTGTTTTCACTACTTTTAATACAGAGTTCAAAAACAGGCTCAATTCAGCGTTCATTGCTTTTTTGATACTTCATGCTAACATGGAATCATACTAAACAAATCTCTTCAAAAACTGCACAAATCTCTGCCCAAACTACTCAGAACTACTTCAATATGAAGGAACTACATGATACCTGTTGATTTTCTGCTGGGATTTGCTGTTTTCACTACTTTTAATACAGAGTTCAAAAACAGGCTCAATTCAGCGTTCAGTACGTTTTTGATACTTCATGCTAACATGGAATCATACTAAACAAATCTCTTCAAAAACTGCACAAATCTCTGCACAAACTACTCAGAACAACTTGAATATGAAGGAACTACATGATTCCTATTGATTTTCTGCTGGGATTTGTTGTTTTCACTACTTTTAATAGAGAGTTCAAAAACAGGCTCAATTCAGCGTTCACTGCGTTTTTAACACTTCATGCTAACATGCAATCAAACTGCACAAATCTCATCAAAAACTACACAAATCTCTGCACAAACTACTCAGAACAACTTGAATATGACGGAACTACATGATTCCTGTTGATTTTCTGCCCGGATTTAATGATTTCACTACTTTTAATACAGAGTTGAAAAACAGGCTCAATTCAGCGTTGAGTGCCTTTATGACACATAAACTTGAAGTGCAGTCAAACTGCACAAATCTCTTCAAAAACTACACAAATCTCTGCACAAACTACTCAGAACAACTTGAATATGAAGGAACTACATGATTCCTGTTGATTTTCTGCTGGGATTTGCTGTTTTCACTACTTTTAATACAGAGTTCAAAAACAGACTCAATTCAGCGTTCAGTGCCTTCATGACACATAAACTTGAAGTGCAGTCAAACTGCACAAATCTCTTCAAAAACTACACAAATCTCTGCACAAACTACTCAGAACAACTTGAATATGAAGGAACTACATGATTCCTGTTGATTTTCTGCTGGGATTTGCTGTTTTCACTACTTTTAATACAGAGTTCAAAAACAGACTCAATTCAGCGTTCAGTGCCTTCATGACACATAAACTTGAAGTGCAGTCAAACTGCACAAATCTCATCAAAAACTACACAAATCTCTGCACAAACTACTCAGAACTACTTGAATATGAAGGGAATACATGATTCTCGTTGATTTTCTGCTGGGATTTGCTGTTTTCACTACTTTTAATAGAGAGTTCAAAAACAGGCTCAATTCAGCGTTCAGTGCGTTTTTAACACTTCATGCTAACATGCAATCAAACTGCACAAATCTCATCAAAAACTACACAAATCTCTGCACAAACTACTCAGAACAACTTGAATATGAAGGAACTACATGATTCCTGTTGATTTTCTGCTGGGATTTGCTGTTTCACTACTTTTAATAGAGAGTTCAAAAACAGGCTCAATTCAGCGTTCAGTGCGTTTTTAACACTTCATGCTAACATGCAATCAAACTGCACAAATCTCATCAAAAACTACACAAATCTCTGCACAAACTACTCAGAACTACTTGAATATGAAGGAACTACATGATTCATGTTGATTTTCTGCCCGGATTTAATGATTTCACTACATTTAATACAGAGTTGAAAAACAGGCTCAATTCAGCGTTCAGTACGTTTTTGATACTTCATGCTAACATGGAATCATACTAAACAAATCTCATCAAAAACTACACAAATCTCTGCACAAACTACTCAGAACAACTTGAATATGAAGGAACTACATGATTCCTGTTGATTTTCTGCTGGGATTTGCTGTTTTCACTACTTTTAATACAGAGTTCAAAAACAGGCTCAATTCAGCGTTCAGTGCGTTTTTAACACTTCATGCTAACATGCAATCAAACTGCACAAATCTCATCAAAAACTACACCAATCTCTGCACAAACTACTCAGAACAACTTGAATATGAAGGAACTACATGATTCCTATTGATTTTCTGCTGGGATTTGTTGTTTTCACTACTTTTAATAGAGAGTTCAAAAACAGGCTCAATTCAGCGTTCAGTGCGTTTTTAACACTTCATGCTAACATGCAATCAAACTGCACAAATCTCATCAAAAACTACACAAATCTTTGCACAAACTACTCAGAACTACTTGAATATGAAGGAACTACATGATTCTTGTTGATTTTCTGCTGGGATTTGCTGTTTTCACTACTTTTAATAGAGAGTTCAAAAACAGGCTCAATTCAGCGTTCAGTGCGTTTTTAACACTTCATGCTAACATGCAATCAAACTGCACAAATCTCATCAAAAACTACACAAATCTCTGCACAAACTACTCAGAACTACTTGAATATGAAGGAAGTACCTGATTCTTGTTGATTTTCTGCTGGGATTTGCTGTTTTCACTACTTTTAATACAGAGTTCAAAAACAGGCTCAATTCAGCGTTCAGTGCCTTTATGACACATAAACTTGAAGTGCAGTCAAAATGCACAAATCTCTTCAAAAACTACACAAATCTCTGCAGAAACTACTTAAAAATTACTTGAATATGAAGGAACTACATGATTCATGTTGATTTTCTGCCCGGATTTAATGATTTCACTACATTTAATACAGAGTTGAAAAACAGGCTCAATTCAGCGTTGAGTGCCTTTATGACACATAAACTTGAAGTGCAGTCAAACTGCACAAATCTCTTCAAGAACTACACAAATCTCTGCAGAAACTACTAAAAACTACTTGAATATGAAGGAACTACATGATTCCTGTTGATTTTCTGCTGGGATTTGCTGTTTTCACTACTTTTAATAGAGACTTCAAAAACAGGCTCAATTCAGCGTTCAGTGCGTTTTTAACACTTCATGCTAACATGCAATCAAACTGCACAAATCTCATCAAAAACTACACAAATCTCTGCACAAACTACTCAGAACAACTTCAATATGAAGGAACTACATGATTCCTGCTGATTTTCTGCTGGGATTTGCTGTTTTCACTACTTTTAATACAGAGTTCAAAAACAGACTCAATTCAGCGTTCAGTGCCTTCATGACACATAAACTTGAAGTGTAGTCAAACTGCACAAATCTCATCAAAAACTACACAAATCTTTGCACAAACTACTCAGAACTACTTGAATATGAAGGAACTACATGATTCTTGTTGATTTTCTGCAGGGATTTGCTGATTTCGCTACTTTTAATAGAAAGTTCAAAAACAGGCTGAATTCAGCATTGGGTGCGTTTGTGACACATCAACTTGAAATGAAATCAAAATGCACAAATCTCATCAAAAACTACACAAATCTCTGCACAAACTACTCAGAACAACTTGAATATGACGGAACTACATGATTCCTGTTGATTTTCTGCTGGGAATTGCTGTTTTCACTACTTTTAATACAGAGTTCAAAAACAGGCTCAATTCAGCGTTCAGTGCGTTTTTGACACTTCATGCTAACATGCAATCAAACTGGACAAATCCCATCAAAAACTACACAAATCTTTGCACAAACTACTCAGAACTACTTGAATATGAAGGAACTACATGATTCCTGTTGATTTTCTGCTGGGATTTGCTGTTTTCACTACTTTTAATACAGAGTTCAAAAACAGGCTCAATTCAGCGTTCAGTGCCTTTATGACACATAAACTTGAAGTGCAGTCAAAATGCACAAATCTCTTCAAAAACTACACAAATCTCTGCAGAAACTACTAAAAACTACTTGAATATGAAGGAACTACA
This sequence comes from Remorina albescens, assembly GCA_034769265.1. Classification (NCBI taxonomy): domain Eukaryota; kingdom Metazoa; phylum Chordata; class Actinopteri; order Carangiformes; family Echeneidae; genus Remorina; species Remorina albescens. The sequence continues at coordinate 24,493,128 of CM068478.1, forward strand.
TGATTCATGTTGATTTTCTGCCCGGATTTAATGATTTCACTACATTTAATACAGAGTTGAAAAACAGGCTCAATTCAGCGTTGAGTGCCTTTATGACACATAAACTTGAAGTGCAGTCAAACTGCACAAATCTCTTCAAGAACTACACAAATCTCTGCAGAAACTACTAAAAACTACTTGAATATGAAGGAACTACATGATTCCTGTTGATTTTCTGCTGGGATTTGCTCTTTTCACTACTTTTAATAGAGAGTTCAAAAACAGGCTCAATTCAGCGTTCAGTGCGTTTTTAACACTTCATGCTAACATGCAATCAAACTTCACAAATCTCATCAAAAACTACACAAATCTTTGCACAAACTACTCAGAACTACTTGAATATGAAGGAACTACATGATTCATGTTGATTTTCTGCCCGGATTTAATGATTTCACTACATTTAATACAGAGTTCAAAAACAGGCTCAATTCAGCGTTGAGTGCCTTTATGACACATAAACTTGAAGTGCAGTCAAACTGCACAAATCTCTTCAAAAACTACACAAATCTCTGCACAAACTACTCAGAACAACTTGAATATGAAGGAACTACATGATTCCTGTTGATTTTCTGCTGGGATTTGCTGTTTTCAATACTTTTAATACAGAGTTCAAAAACAGGCTCAATTCAGCGTTCAATACGTTTTTGATACTTCATGCTAACATGGAATCATATTAAACAAATCTCTTCAAAAACTGCACAAATCTCTGCACAAACTACTCAGAACTACTTGAATATGAAGGAACTACATGATTCCTGTTGATTTTCTTCTGGGATTTAATGATTTCACTACATTTAATACAGAGTTCAAAAACAGGCTCAATTCAGCGTTCAGTGCGTTTTTGATGCTTCATGCTAACTACAATCAAACTGCACAAATCTCATCAAAAACTACACAAATCTCTGCACAAACTACTCAGAACTACTTGAATATGAAGGGAATACATGATTTTCGTTGATTTTCTGCTGGGATTTGCTGTTTTCACTACTTTTAATACAGAGTTCAAAAACAGGCTCAATTTAGCATTGAGTGCGTTTATGACTAACCAACTTGAAATGAAATCAAACTGCACAAATCTCTGCACAAACTACTCAGAACAACTTGAATATGAAGGAACTACATGATTCCTATTGATTTTCTGCTGGGATTTGTTGTTTTCACTACTTTTAATAGAGAGTTCAAAAACAGGCTCAATTCAGCGTTCAGTGCGTTTTTGATACTTCATGCTAACATGGAATCATACTAAACAAATCTCTTCAAAAACTGCACAAATCTCTGCACAAACTACTCAGAACAACTTGAATATGAAGGAACTACATGATTCCTATTGATTTTCTGCTGGGATTTGTTGTTTTCACTACTTTTAATAGAGAGTTCAAAAACAGGCTCAATTCAGCGTTCAGTGCGTTTTTAACACTTCATGCTAACATGCAATCAAACTGCACAAATCTCATCAAAAACTACACAAATCTCTGCACAAACTACTCAGAACAACTTGAATATGACGGAAGTACCTGATTCTTGTTGATTTTCTGCTGGGATTTGCTGTTTTCACTACTTTTAATACAGAGTTCAAAAACAGGCTCAATTCAGCGTTCAGTGCCTTTATGACACATAAACTTGAAGTGCAGTCAAAATGCACAAATCTCTTCAAAAACTACACAAATCTCTGCAGAAACTACTAAAAACTACTTGAATATGAAGGAACTACATGATTCATGTTGATTTTCTGCCCGGATTTAATGATTTCACTACATTTAATACAGAGTTGAAAAACAGGCTCAATTCAGCGTTGAGTGCCTTTATGACACATAAACTTGAAGTGCAGTCAAACTGCACAAATCTCTTCAAGAACTACACAAATCTCTGCAGAAACTACTAAAAACTACTTGAATATGAAGGAACTACATGATTCCTGTTGATTTTCTGCTGGGATTTGCTCTTTTCACTACTTTTAATAGAGAGTTCAAAAACAGGCTCAATTCAGCGTTCAGTGCGTTTTTAACACTTCATGCTAACATGCAATCAAACTTCACAAATCTCATCAAAAACTACACAAATCTTTGCACAAACTACTCAGAACTACTTGAATATGAAGGAACTACATGATTCATGTTGATTTTCTGCCCGGATTTAATGATTTCACTACATTTAATACAGAGTTCAAAAACAGGCTCAATTCAGCGTTGAGTGCCTTTATGACACATAAACTTGAAGTGCAGTCAAACTGCACAAATCTCTTCAAAAACTACACAAATCTCTGCACAAACTACTCAGAACAACTTGAATATGAAGGAACTACATGATTCCTGTTGATTTTCTGCTGGGATTTGCTGTTTTCAATACTTTTAATACAGAGTTCAAAAACAGGCTCAATTCAGCGTTCAATACGTTTTTGATACTTCATGCTAACATGGAATCATATTAAACAAATCTCTTCAAAAACTGCACAAATCTCTGCACAAACTACTCAGAACTACTTGAATATGAAGGAACTACATGATTCCTGTTGATTTTCTTCTGGGATTTAATGATTTCACTACATTTAATACAGAGTTCAAAAACAGGCTCAATTCAGCGTTCAGTGCGTTTTTGATGCTTCATGCTAACTACAATCAAACTGCACAAATCTCATCAAAAACTACACAAATCTCTGCACAAACTACTCAGAACTACTTGAATATGAAGGGAATACATGATTTTCGTTGATTTTCTGCTGGGATTTGCTGTTTTCACTACTTTTAATACAGAGTTCAAAAACAGGCTCAATTTAGCATTGAGTGCGTTTATGACTAACCAACTTGAAATGAAATCAAACTGCACAAATCTCTGCACAAACTACTCAGAACAACTTGAATATGAAGGAACTACATGATTCCTATTGATTTTCTGCTGGGATTTGTTGTTTTCACTACTTTTAATAGAGAGTTCAAAAACAGGCTCAATTCAGCGTTCAGTGCGTTTTTAACACTTCATGCTAACATGCAATCAAACTGCACAAATCTCATCAAAAACTACACAAATCTTTGCACAAACTACTCAGAACTACTTGAATATGAAGGAACTACATGATTCTTGTTGATTTTCTGCAGTGATTTGCTGATTTCGCTACTTTTAATAGAAAGTTCAAAAACAGACTCAATTCAGCGTTCAGTACCTTTATGACACATAAACTTGAAGTGCAGTCAAACTGCACAAATCTCTTCAAGAACTACACAAATCTCTGCAGAAACTACTAAAAACTACTTGAATATGAAGGAACTACATGATTCCTGTTGATTTTCTGCTGGGATTTGCTGTTTTCACTACTTTTAATAGAGAGTTCAAAAACAGGCTCAATTCAGCGTTCAGTGCGTTTTTAACACTTCATGCTAACATGCAATCAAACTGCACAAATCTCATCAAAAACTACACAAATCTCTGCACAAACTACTCAGAACTACTTGAATATGAAGGAAGTACCTGATTCTTGTTGATTTTCTGCTGGGATTTGCTGTTTTCACTACTTTTAATACAGAGTTCAAAAACAGGCTCAATTCAGCGTTCAGTGCGTTTTTAACACTTCATGCTAACATGCAATCAAACTGCACAAATCTCATCAAAAACTACACAAATCTTTGCACAAACTACTCAGAACTACTTGAATATGAAGGAACTACATGATTCTTGTTGATTTTGTGCAGGGATTTGCTGATTTCGCTACTTTTAATAGAAAGTTCAAAAACAGACTCAATTCAGCGTTCAGTGCCTTTATGACACATAAACTTGAAGTGCAGTCAAACTGCACAAATCTCTTCAAGAACTACACAAATCTCTGCAGAAACTACTAAAAACTACTTGAATATGAAGGAACTACATGATTCCTGTTGATTTTCTGCTGGGATTTGCTGTTTTCACTACTTTTAATATAGAGTTCAAAAACAGGCTCAATTCAGCGTTCAGTGCGTTTTTAACACTTCATGCTAACATGCAATCAAACTGCACAAATCTCATCAAAAACTACAGAAATCTCTGCAGAAACTACTAAAAACTACTTGAATATGAAGGAACTACATGATTCATGTTGATTTTCTGCCCGGATTTAATGATTTCACTACTTTTAATACAGAGTTGAAAAACAGGCTCAATTCAGCGTTGAGTGCCTTTATGACACATAAACTTGAAGTGCAGTCAAACTGCACAAATCTCTTCAAAAACTACACAAATCTCTGCACAAACTACTCAGAACAACTTGAATATGAAGGAACTACATGATTCCTGTTGATTTTCTGCTGGGATTTGCTGTTTTCACTACTTTTAATACAGAGTTCAAAAACAGGCTCAATTCAGCGTTCAGTGCGTTTTTAACACTTCATGCTAACATGCAATCAAACTGCACAAATCTCATCAAAAACTACACAAATCTCTGCACAAACTACACAAATCTCTGCACAAACTACTCAGAACAACTTGAATATGAAGGAACTACATGATTCCTGTTGATTTTCTGCTGGGATTTGCTGTTTTCACTACTTTTAATAGAGAGTTCAAAAACAGGCTCAATTCAGCGTTCAGTGCGTTTTTAACACTTCATGCTAAAATGCAATCAAACTGCACAAATCTCATCAAAAACTACACAAATCTCTGCACAAACTACTCAGAACAACTTGAATATGAAGGAACTACATGATTCCTGTTGATTTTCTGCTGGGATTTGCTGTTTTCACTACTTTTAATACAGAGTTCAAAAACAGGCTCAATTCAGCGTTCAGTGCGTTTTTGACACTTCATGCTAACATGCAATCAAACTGCACAAATCTCATCAAAAACTACACAAATCTCTGCACAAACTACTCAGAACAACTTGAATATGAAGGAACTACATGATTCCTATTGTGATTTTCTGCTGGGATTTACTGTTTTTACTACTTTTAATACAGAGTTCAAAAACAGGCTCAATTCAGCGTTCATTGCTTTTTTGATACTTCATGCTAACATGGAATCATACTAAACAAATCTCTTCAAAAACTGCACAAATCTCTGCCCAAACTACTCAGAACTACTTCAATATGAAGTAACTACATGATACCTGTTGATTTTCTGCTGGGATTTGCTGTTTTCACTACTTTTAATACAGAGTTCAAAAACAGGCTCAATTCAGCGTTCAGTACGTTTTAGATACTTCATGCTAACATGGAATCATACTAAACAAATCTCTTCAAAAACTGCACAAATCTCTGCACAAACTACTCAGAACTACTTGAATATGAAGGAACTACATGATTCCTGTTGATTTTCTGCTGGGATTTGCTGTTTTCACTACTTTTAATACAGAGTTCAAAAACAGACTCAATTCAGCGTTCAGTGCCTTTATGACACATAAACTTGAAGTGCAGTCAAACTGCACAAATCTCTTCAAAAACTGCACAAATCTCTGCACAAACTACTCAGAACTACTTGAATATGAAGGAACTACATGATTCCTGTTTATTTTCTTCTGGGATTTAATGATTTCACTACATTTAATACAGAGTTCAAAAACAGGCTCAATTCAGCGTTCAGTGCGTTTTTGATGCTTCATGCTAACTACAATCAAACTGCACAAATCTCATCAAAAACTACACAAATCTCTGCACAAACTACTCAGAACTACTTGAATATGAAGGGAATACATGATTTTCGTTGATTTTCTGCTGGGATTTGCTGTTTTCACTACTTTTAATACAGAGTTCAAAAACAGGCTCAATTCAGCATTGAGTGCGTTTATGACTAACCAACTTGAAATGAAATCAAACTGCACAAATCTCTGCACAAACTACTCAGAACAACTTGAATATGAAGGAACTACATGATTCCTATTGATTTTCTGCTGGGATTTGTTGTTTTCACTACTTTTAATAGAGAGTTCAAAAACAGGCTCAATTCAGCGTTCAGTGCGTTTTTAACACTTCATGCTAACATGCAATCAAACTGCACAAATCTCATCAAAAACTACACAAATCTTTGCACAAACTACTCAGAACTACTTGAATATGAAGGAACTACATGATTCTTGTTGATTTTCTGCAGGGATTTGCTGATTTCGCTACTTTTAATAGAAAGTTCAAAAACAGACTCAATTCAGCGTTCAGTACCTTTATGACACATAAACTTGAAGTGCAGTCAAACTGCACAAATCTCTTCAAGAACTACACAAATCTCTGCAGAAACTACTAAAAACTACTTGAATATGAAGGAACTACATGATTCCTGTTGATTTTCTGCTGGGATTTGCTGTTTTCACTACTTTTAATATAGAGTTCAAAAACAGGCTCAATTCAGCGTTCAGTGCGTTTTTAACACTTCATGCTAACATGCAATCAAACTGCACAAATCTCATCAAAAACTACACAAATCTCTGCACAAACTACTCAGAACAACTTGAATATGACGGAACTACATGATTCCTGTTGATTTTCTGTTGGGATTTGCTGTTTTCACTACTTTTAATACAGAGTTCAAAAACAGGCTCAATTCAGCGTTCAGTGCCTTTATGACACATAAACTTGAAGTGCAGTCAAACTGCACAAATCTCTTCAAAAACTACAGAAATCTCTGCAGAAACTACTAAAAACTACTTGAATATGAAGGAACTACATGATTCATGTTGATTTTCTGCCCGGATTTAATGATTTCACTACTTTTAATACAGAGTTCAAAAACAGACTCAATTCAGCGTTCAGTGCCTTCATGACACATAAACTTGAAGTGCAGTCAAACTGCACAAATCTCATCAAAAACTACACAAATCTCTGCACAAACTACTCAGAACTACTTGAATATGAAGGGAATACATGATTCTCGTTGATTTTCTGCTGGGATTTGCTGTTTTCACTACTTTTAATAGAGAGTTCAAAAACAGGCTCAATTCAGCGTTCAGTGCGTTTTTAACACTTCATGCTAACATGCAATCAAACTGCACAAATCTCATCAAAAACTACACAAATCTCTGCACAAACTACACAAATCTCTGCACAAACTACTCAGAACAACTTGAATATGAAGGAACTACATGATTCCTGTTGATTTTCTGCTGGGATTTGCTGTTTCACTACTTTTAATAGAGAGTTCAAAAACAGGCTCAATTCAGCGTTCAGTGCGTTTTTAACACTTCATGCTAACATGCAATCAAACTGCACAAATCTCATCAAAAACTACACAAATCTCTGCACAAACTACTCAGAACTACTTGAATATGAAGGAACTACATGATTCATGTTGATTTTCTGCCCGGATTTAATGATTTCACTACATTTAATACAGAGTTGAAAAACAGGCTCAATTCAGCGTTCAGTACGTTTTTGATACTTCATGCTAACATGGAATCATACTAAACAAATCTCATCAAAAACTACACAAATCTCTGCACAAACTACTCAGAACAACTTGAATATGAAGGAACTACATGATTCCTGTTGATTTTCTGCTGGGATTTGCTGTTTTCACTACTTTTAATAGAGAGTTCAAAAACAGGCTCAATTCAGCGTTCAGTGCGTTTTTAACACTTCATGCTAACATGCAATCAAACTGTACAAATCTCATCAAAAACTACACAAATCTCTGCACAAACTACTCAGAACTACTTGAATATGAAGGAAGTACCTGATTCTTGTTGATTTTCTGCTGGGATTTGCTGTTTTCACTACTTTTAATACAGAGTTCAAAAACAGGCTCAATTCAGCGTTCAGTGCGTTTTTAACACTTCATGCTAACATGCAATCAAACTGCACAAATCTCATCAAAAACTACACAAATCTCTGCACAAACTACTCAGAACAACTTGAATATGAAGGAACTACATGATTCCTATTGATTTTCTGCTGGGATTTGTTGTTTTCACTAGTTTTAATAGAGAGTTCAAAAACAGGCTCAATTCAGCGTTCAGTGCGTTTTTAACACTTCATGCTAACATGCAATCAAACTGCACAAATCTCATCAAAAACTACACAAATCTTTGCACAAACTACTCAGAACTACTTGAATATGAAGGAACTACATGATTCTTGTTGATTTTCTGCTGGGATTTGCTGTTTTCACTACTTTTAATAGAGAGTTGAAAAACAGGCTCAATTCAGCGTTCAGTGCGTTTTTAACACTTCATGCTAACATGCAATCAAACTGCACAAATCTCATCAAAAACTACACAAATCTTTGCACAAAATACTCAGAACTACTTGAATATGAAGGAACTACATGATTCTTGTTGATTTTCTGCAGGGATTTGCTGATTTCGCTACTTTTAATAGAAAGTTCAAAAACAGACTCAATTCAGCGTTCAGTGCCTTTATGACACATAAACTTGAAGTGCAGTCAAACTGCACAAATCTCTTCAAGAACTACACAAATCTCTGCAGTAACTACTAAAAACTACTTGAATATGAAGGAACTACATGATTCCTGTTGATTTTCTGCTGGGATTTGCTGTTTTCACTACTTTTAATACAGAGTTCAAAAACAGGCTCAATTCAGCGTTCAGTGCGTTTTTAACACTTCATGCTAACATGCAATCAAACTGCACAAATCTCATCAAAGACTACACAAATCTTTGCACAAACTACTCAGAACTACTTGAATATGAAGGAAGTACCTGATTCTTGTTGATTTTCTGCTGGGATTTGCTGTTTTCACTACTTTTAATACAGAGTTGAAAAACAGGCTCAATTCAGCGTTGAGTGCCTTTATGACACATAAACTTGAAGTGCAGTCAAACTGCACAAATCTCTTCAAAAACTACACAAATCTCTGCACAAACTACTCAGAACTACTTGAATATGAAGGAAGTACCTGATTCTTGTTGATTTTCTGCTGGGATTTGCTGTTTTCACTACTTTTAATACAGAGTTCAAAAACAGGCTCAATTCAGCGTTGAGTGCCTTTATGACACATAAACTTGAAGTGCAGTCAAAATGCACAAATCTCTTCAAGAACTACACAAATCTCTGCAGAAACTACTAAAAACTACTTGAATATGAAGGAACTACATGATTCCTGTTGATTTTCTGCTGGGATTTGCTGTTTTCACTACTTTTAATAGAGAGTTCAAAAACAGGCTCAATTCAGCGTTCAGTGCGTTTTTAACACTTCATGCTAACATGCAATCAAACTGCACAAATCTCATCAAAAACTACACAAATCTCTGCACAAACTACACAAATCTCTGCACAAACTACTCAGAACAACTTGAATATGAAGGAACTACATGATTCCTGTTGATTTTCTGCTGGGATTTGCTGTTTCACTACTTTTAATAGAGAGTTCAAAAACAGGCTCAATTCAGCGTTCAGTGCGTTTTTAACACTTCATGCTAACATGCAATCAAACTGCACAAATCTCATCAAAAACTACACAAATCTCTGCACAAACTACTCAGAACTACTTGAATATGAAGGAACTACATGATTCATGTTGATTTTCTGCCCGGATTTAATGATTTCACTACATTTAATACAGAGTTGAAAAACAGGCTCAATTCAGCGTTCAGTACGTTTTTGATACTTCATGCTAACATGGAATCATACTAAACAAATCTCATCAAAAACTACACAAATCTCTGCACAAACTACTCAGAACAACTTGAATATGAAGGAACTACATGATTCCTGTTGATTTTCTGCTGGGATTTGCTGTTTTCACTACTTTTAATAGAGAGTTCAAAAACAGGCTCAATTCAGCGTTCAGTGCGTTTTTAACACTTCATGCTAACATGCAATCAAACTGTACAAATCTCATCAAAAACTACACAAATCTCTGCACAAACTACTCAGAACTACTTGAATATGAAGGAAGTACCTGATTCTTGTTGATTTTCTGCTGGGATTTGCTGTTTTCACTACTTTTAATACAGAGTTCAAAAACAGGCTCAATTCAGCGTTCAGTGCGTTTTTAACACTTCATGCTAACATGCAATCAAACTGCACAAATCTCATCAAAAACTACACAAATCTCTGCACAAACTACTCAGAACAACTTGAATATGAAGGAACTACATGATTCCTATTGATTTTCTGCTGGGATTTGTTGTTTTCACTAGTTTTAATAGAGAGTTCAAAAACAGGCTCAATTCAGCGTTCAGTGCGTTTTTAACACTTCATGCTAACATGCAATCAAACTGCACAAATCTCATCAAAAACTACACAAATCTTTGCACAAAATACTCAGAACTACTTGAATATGAAGGAACTACATGATTCTTGTTGATTTTGTGCAGGGATTTGCTGATTTCGCTACTTTTAATAGAAAGTTCAAAAACAGACTCAATTCAGCGTTCAGTGCCTTTATGACACATAAACTTGAAGTGCAGTCAAACTGCACAAATCTCTTCAAGAACTACACAAATCTCTGCAGAAACTACTAAAAACTACTTGAATATGAAGGAACTACATGATTCCTGTTGATTTTCTGCTGGGATTTGCTGTTTTCACTACTTTTAATATAGAGTTCAAAAACAGGCTCAATTCAGCGTTCAGTGCGTTTTTAACACTTCATGCTAACATGCAATCAAACTGCACAAATCTCATCAAAAACTACACAAATCTCTGCACAAACTACTCAGAACAACTTGAATATGACGGAACTACATGATTCCTGTTGATTTTCTGCTGGGATTTGCTGTTTTCACTACTTTTAATACAGAGTTCAAAAACAGGCTCAATTCAGCGTTCAGTGCCTTTATGACACATAAACTTGAAGTGCAGTCAAACTGCACAAATCTCTTCAAAAACTACAGAAATCTCTGCAGAAACTACTAAAAACTACTTGAATATGAAGGAACTACATGATTCATGTTGATTTTCTGCCCGGATTTAATGATTTCACTACTTTTAATACAGAGTTGAAAAACAGGCTCAATTCAGCGTTGAGTGCCTTTATGACACATAAACTTGAAGTGCAGTCAAACTGCACAAATCTCTTCAAAAACTACACAAATCTCTGCACAAACTACTCAGAACAACTTGAATATGAAGGAACTACATGATTCTTGTTGATTTTCTGCAGGGATTTGCTGATTTCGCTACTTTTAATAGAAAGTTCAAAAACAGACTCAATTCAGCGTTCAGTGCCTTTATGACACATAAACTTGAAGTGCAGTCAAACTGCACAAATCTCTTCAAGAACTACACAAATCTCTGCAGTAACTACTAAAAACTACTTGAATATGAAGGAACTACATGATTCCTGTTGATTTTCTGCTGGGATTTGCTGTTTTCACTACTTTTAATACAGAGTTCAAAAACAGGCTCAATTCAGCGTTCAGTGCGTTTTTAACACTTCATGCTAACATGCAATCAAACTGCACAAATCTCATCAAAGACTACACAAATCTTTGCACAAACTACTCAGAACTACTTGAATATGAAGGAAGTACCTGATTCTTGTTGATTTTCTGCTGGGATTTGCTGTTTTCACTACTTTTAATACAGAGTTGAAAAACAGGCTCAATTCAGCGTTGAGTGCCTTTATGACACATAAACTTGAAGTGCAGTCAAACTGCACAAATCTCTTCAAAAACTACACAAATCTCTGCACAAACTACTCAGAACTACTTGAATATGAAGGAAGTACCTGATTCTTGTTGATTTTCTGCTGGGATTTGCTGTTTTCACTACTTTTAATACAGAGTTCAAAAACAGGCTCAATTCAGCGTTGAGTGCCTTTATGACACATAAACTTGAAGTGCAGTCAAAATGCACAAATCTCTTCAAGAACTACACAAATCTCTGCAGAAACTACTAAAAACTACTTGAATATGAAGGAACTACATGATTCCTGTTGATTTTCTGCTGGGATTTGCTGTTTTCACTACTTTTAATAGAGAGTTCAAAAACAGGCTCAATTCAGCGTTCAGTGCGTTTTTAACACTTCATGCTAACATGCAATCAAACTGCACAAATCTCATCAAAAACTACACAAATCTCTGCACAAACTACTCAGAACTACTTGAATATGAAGGAAGTACCTGATTCTTGTTGATTTTCTGCTGGGATTTGCTGTTTTCACTACTTTTAATACAGAGTTCAAAAACAGGCTCAATTCAGCGTTCAGTGCGTTTTTAACACTTCATGCTAACATGCAATCAAACTGCACAAATCTCATCAAAAACTACACAAATCTTTGCACAAACTACTCAGAACTACTTGAATATGAAGGAACTACATGATTCTTGTTGATTTTGTGCAGGGATTTGCTGATTTCGCTACTTTTAATAGAAAGTTCAAAAACAGACTCAATTCAGCGTTCAGTGCCTTTATGACACATAAACTTGAAGTGCAGTCAAACTGCACAAATCTCTTCAAGAACTACACAAATCTCTGCAGAAACTACTAAAAACTACTTGAATATGAAGGAACTACATGATTCCTGTTGATTTTCTGCTGGGATTTGCTGTTTTCACTACTTTTAATATAGAGTTCAAAAACAGGCTCAATTCAGCGTTCAGTGCGTTTTTAACACTTCATGCTAACATGCAATCAAACTGCACAAATCTCATCAAAAACTACACAAATCTCTGCACAAACTACTCAGAACAACTTGAATATGACGGAACTACATGATTCCTGTTGATTTTCTGCTGGGATTTGCTGTTTTCACTACTTTTAATACAGAGTTCAAAAACAGGCTCAATTCAGCGTTCAGTGCCTTTATGACACATAAACTTGAAGTGCAGTCAAACTGCACAAATCTCTTCAAAAACTACAGAAATCTCTGCAGAAACTACTAAAAACTACTTGAATATGAAGGAACTACATGATTCATGTTGATTTTCTGCCCGGATTTAATGATTTCACTACTTTTAATACAGAGTTGAAAAACAGGCTCAATTCAGCGTTGAGTGCCTTTATGACACATAAACTTGAAGTGCAGTCAAACTGCACAAATCTCTTCAAAAACTACACAAATCTCTGCACAAACTACTCAGAACAACTTGAATATGAAGGAACTACATGATTCCTGTTGATTTTCTGCTGGGATTTGCTGTTTTCACTACTTTTAATACAGAGTTCAAAAACAGACTCAATTCAGCGTTCAGTGCCTTCATGACACATAAACTTGAAGTGCAGTCAAACTGCACAAATCTCATCAAAAACTACACAAATCTCTGCACAAACTACTCAGAACAACTTGAATATGAAGGAACTACATGATTCTCGTTGATTTTCTGCTGGGATTTGCTGTTTTCACTACTTTTAATAGAGAGTTCAAAAACAGGCTCAATTCAGCGTTCAGTGCGTTTTTAACACTTCATGCTAACATGCAATCAAACTGCACAAATCTCATCAAAAACTACACAAATCTCTGCACAAACTACACAAATCTCTGCACAAACTACTCAGAACAACTTGAATATGAAGGAACTACATGATTCCTGTTGATTTTCTGCTGGGATTTAATGATTTCACTACATTTAATACAGAGTTCAAAAACAGGCTCAATTCAGCGTTCAGTGCGTTTTTGATGCTTCATGCTAACTACAATCAAACTGCACAAATCTCATCAAAAACTACACAAATCTCTGCACAAACTACTCAGAACTACTTGAATATGAAGGGAATACATGATTTTCGTTGATTTTCTGCTGGGATTTGCTGTTTTCACTACTTTTAATACAGAGTTCAAAAACAGGCTCAATTCAGCATTGAGTGCGTTTATGACTAACCAACTTGAAATGAAATCAAACTGCACAAATCTCTGCACAAACTACTCAGAACAACTTGAATATGAAGGAACTACATGATTCCTATTGATTTTCTGCTGGGATTTGTTGTTTTCACTACTTTTAATAGAGAGTTCAAAAACAGGCTCAATTCAGCGTTCAGTGCGTTTTTAACACTTCATGCTAACATGCAATCAAACTGCACAAATCTCATCAAAAACTACACAAATCTTTGCACAAACTACTCAGAACTACTTGAATATGAAGGAACTACATGATTCTTGTTGATTTTCTGCAGGGATTTGCTGATTTCGCTACTTTTAATAGAAAGTTCAAAAACAGACTCAATTCAGCGTTCAGTACCTTTATGACACATAAACTTGAAGTGCAGTCAAACTGCACAAATCTCTTCAAGAACTACACAAATCTCTGCAGAAACTACTAAAAACTACTTGAATATGAAGGAACTACATGATTCCTGTTGATTTTCTGCTGGGATTTGCTGTTTTCACTACTTTTAATAGAGAGTTCAAAAACAGGCTCAATTCAGCGTTCAGTGCGTTTTTAACACTTCATGCTAACATGCAATCAAACTGCACAAATCTCATCAAAAACTACACAAATCTCTGCACAAACTACTCAGAACTACTTGAATATGAAGGAAGTACCTGATTCTTGTTGATTTTCTGCTGGGATTTGCTGTTTTCACTACTTTTAATACAGAGTTCAAAAACAGGCTCAATTCAGCGTAGAGTGCCTTTATGACACATAAACTTGAAGTGCAGTCAAACTGCACAAATCTCTTCAAAAACTACAGAAATCTCTGCAGAAACTACTAAAAACTACTTGAATATGAAGGAACTACATGATTCATGTTGATTTTCTGCCCGGATTTAATGATTTCACTACATTTAATACAGAGTTGAAAAACAGGCTCAATTCAGCGTTCAGTGCCTTTATGACACATAAACTTGAAGTGCAGTCAAACTGCACAAATCTCTTCAAAAACTACACAAATCTCTGCACAAACTACTCAGAACAACTTGAATATGAAGGAACTACATGATTCCTGTTGATTTTCTGCTGGGATTTGCTGTTTTCACTACTTTTAATACAGAGTTCAAAAACAGACTCAATTCAGCGTTCAGTGCCTTCATGACACATAAACTTGAAGTGCAGTCAAACTGCACAAATCTCATCAAAAACTACACAAATCTCTGCACAAACTACTCAGAACTACTTGAATATGAAGGGAATACATGATTCTCGTTGATTTTCTGCTGGGATTTGCTGTTTTCACTACTTTTAATACAGAGTTCAAAAACAGGCTCAATTCAGCGTTCAGTGCGTTTTTAACACTTCATGCTAACATGCAATCAAACTGCACAAATCTCATCAAAAACTACACAAATCTCTGCACAAACTACTCAGAACAACTTGAATATGACGGAACTACATGATTCCTGTTGATTTTCTGCTGGGATTTGCTGTTTTCACTACTTTTAATACAGAGTTGAAAAACAGGCTCAATTCAGCGTTCAGTGCCTTTATGACACATAAACTTGAAGTGCAGTCAAACTGCACAAATCTCTTCAAAAACTACAGAAATCTCTGCAGAAACTACTAAAAACTACTTGAATATGAAGGAACTACATGATTCATGTTGATTTTCTGCCCGGATTTAATGATTTCACTACTTTTAATACAGAGTTGAAAAACAGGCTCAATTCAGCGTTCAGTGCCTTCATGACACATAAACTTGAAGTGCAGTCAAACTGCACAAATCTCATCAAAAACTACACAAATCTCTGCACAAACTACTCAGAACTACTTGAATATGAAGGGAATACATGATTCTCGTTGATTTTCTGCTGGGATTTGCTGTTTTCACTACTTTTAATAGAGAGTTCAAAAACAGGCTCAATTCAGCGTTCAGTGCGTTTTTAACACTTCATGCTAACATGCAATCAAACTGCACAAATCTCATCAAAAACTACACAAATCTCTGCACAAACTACACAAATCTCTGCACAAACTACTCAGAACAACTTGAATATGAAGGAACTACATGATTCCTGTTGATTTTCTGCTGGGATTTGCTGTTTTCACTACTTTTAATAGAGAGTTCAAAAACAGGCTCAATTCAGCGTTCAGTGCGTTTTTAACACTTCATGCTAAAATGCAATCAAACTGCACAAATCTCATCAAAAACTACACAAATCTCTGCACAAACTACTCAGAACAACTTGAATATGAAGGAACTACATGATTCCTGTTGATTTTCTGCTGGGATTTGCTGTTTTCACTACTTTTAATACAGAGTTCAAAAACAGGCTCAATTCAGCGTTCAGTGCGTTTTTGACACTTCATGCTAACATGCAATCAAACTGCACAAATCTCATCAAAAACTACACAAATCTCTGCACAAACTACTCAGAACAACTTGAATATGAAGGAACTACATGATTCCTATTGTGATTTTCTGCTGGGATTTACTGTTTTTACTACTTTTAATACAGAGTTCAAAAACAGGCTCAATTCAGCGTTCATTGCTTTTTTGATACTTCATGCTAACATGGAATCATACTAAACAAATCTCTTCAAAAACTGCACAAATCTCTGCCCAAACTACTCAGAACTACTTCAATATGAAGTAACTACATGATACCTGTTGATTTTCTGCTGGGATTTGCTGTTTTCACTACTTTTAATACAGAGTTCAAAAACAGGCTCAATTCAGCATTCAGTACGTTTTAGATACTTCATGCTAACATGGAATCATACTAAACAAATCTCTTCAAAAACTGCACAAATCTCTGCACAAACTACTCAGAACTACTTGAATATGAAGGAACTACATGATTCCTGTTGATTTTCTGCTGGGATTTGCTGTTTTCACTACTTTTAATACAGAGTTCAAAAACAGACTCAATTCAGCGTTCAGTGCCTTTATGACACATAAACTTGAAGTGCAGTCAAACTGCACAAATCTCTTCAAAAACTGCACAAATCTCTGCACAAACTACTCAGAACTACTTGAATATGAAGGAACTACATGATTCCTGTTGATTTTCTTCTGGGATTTAATGATTTCACTACATTTAATACAGAGTTCAAAAACAGGCTCAATTCAGCGTTCAGTGCGTTTTTGATGCTTCATGCTAACTACAATCAAACTGCACAAATCTCATCAAAAACTACACAAATCTCTGCACAAACTACTCAGAACTACTTGAATATGAAGGGAATACATGATTTTCGTTGATTTTCTGCTGGGATTTGCTGTTTTCACTACTTTTAATACAGAGTTCAAAAACAGGCTCAATTCAGCATTGAGTGCGTTTATGACTAACCAACTTGAAATGAAATCAAACTGCACAAATCTCTGCACAAACTACTCAGAACAACTTGAATATGAAGGAACTACATGATTCCTATTGATTTTCTGCTGGGATTTGTTGTTTTCACTACTTTTAATAGAGAGTTCAAAAACAGGCTCAATTCAGCGTTCAGTGCGTTTTTAACACTTCATGCTAACATGCAATCAAACTGCACAAATCTCATCAAAAACTACACAAATCTCTGCACAAACTACTCAGAACTACTTGAATATGAAGGGAATACATGATTCTCGTTGATTTTCTGCTGGGATTTGCTGTTTTCACTACTTTTAATAGAGAGTTCCAAAACAGGCTCAATTCAGCGTTCAGTGCGTTTTTAACACTTCATGCTAACATGCAATCAAACTGCACAAATCTCATCAAAAACTACACAAATCTCTGCACAAACTACACAAATCTCTGCACAAACTACTCAGAACAACTTGAATATGAAGGAACTACATGATTCCTGTTGATTTTCTGCTGGGATTTGCTGTTTCACTACTTTTAATAGAGAGTTCAAAAACAGGCTCAATTCAGCGTTCAGTGCGTTTTTAACACTTCATGCTAACATGCAATCAAACTGCACAAATCTCATCAAAAACTACACAAATCTTTGCACAAAATACTCAGAACTACTTGAATATGAAGGAACTACATGATTCTTGTTGATTTTCTGCAGGGATTTGCTGATTTCGCTACTTTTAATAGAAAGTTCAAAAACAGACTCAATTCAGCGTTCAGTGCCTTTATGACACATAAACTTGAAGTGCAGTCAAACTGCACAAATCTCTTCAAGAACTACACAAATCTCTGCAGTAACTACTAAAAACTACTTGAATATGAAGGAACTACATGATTCCTGTTGATTTTCTGCTGGGATTTGCTGTTTTCACTACTTTTAATACAGAGTTCAAAAACAGGCTCAATTCAGCGTTCAGTGCGTTTTTAACACTTCATGCTAACATGCAATCAAACTGCACAAATCTCATCAAAAACTACACAAATCTCTGCACAAACTACTCAGAACAACTTGAATATGACGGAACTACATGATTCCTGTTGATTTTCTGCTGGGATTTGCTGTTTTCACTACTTTTAATACAGAGTTCAAAAACAGGCTCAATTCAGCGTTCAGTGCCTTTATGACACATAAACTTGAAGTGCAGTCAAACTGCACAAATCTCTTCAAAAACTACAGAAATCTCTGCAGAAACTACTAAAAACTACTTGAATATGAAGGAACTACATGATTCATGTTGATTTTCTGCCCGGATTTAATGATTTCACTACTTTTAATACAGAGTTGAAAAACAGGCTCAATTCAGCGTTGAGTGCCTTTATGACACATAAACTTGAAGTGCAGTCAAACTGCACAAATCTCTTCAAAAACTACACAAATCTCTGCACAAACTACTCAGAACAACTTGAATATGAAGGAACTACATGATTCCTGTTGATTTTCTGCTGGGATTTGCTGTTTTCACTACTTTTAATACAGAGTTCAAAAACAGACTCAATTCAGCGTTCAGTGCCTTCATGACACATAAACTTGAAGTGCAGTCAAACTGCACAAATCTCATCAAAAACTACACAAATCTCTGCACAAACTACTCAGAACTACTTGAATATGAAGGGAATACATGATTCTCGTTGATTTTCTGCTGGGATTTGCTGTTTTCACTACTTTTAATAGAGAGTTCAAAAACAGGCTCAATTCAGCGTTCAGTGCGTTTTTAACACTTCATGCTAACATGCAATCAAACTGCACAAATCTCATCAAAAACTACACAAATCTCTGCACAAACTACACAAATCTCTGCACAAACTACTCAGAACAACTTGAATATGAAGGAACTACATGATTCCTGTTGATTTTCTGCTGGGATTTGCTGTTTCACTACTTTTAATAGAGAGTTCAAAAACAGGCTCAATTCAGCGTTCAGTGCGTTTTTAACACTTCATGCTAACATGCAATCAAACTGCACAAATCTCATCAAAAACTACACAAATCTCTGCACAAACTACTCAGAACTACTTGAATATGAAGGAACTACATGATTCATGTTGATTTTCTGCCCGGATTTAATGATTTCACTACATTTAATACAGAGTTGAAAAACAGGCTCAATTCAGCGTTCAGTACGTTTTTGATACTTCATGCTAACATGGAATCATACTAAACAAATCTCATCAAAAACTACACAAATCTCTGCACAAACTACTCAGAACAACTTGAATATGAAGGAACTACATGATTCCTGTTGATTTTCTGCTGGGATTTGCTGTTTTCACTACTTTTAATAGAGAGTTCAAAAACAGGCTCAATTCAGCGTTCAGTGCGTTTTTAACACTTCATGCTAACATGCAATCAAACTGTACAAATCTCATCAAAAACTACACAAATCTCTGCACAAACTACTCAGAACTACTTGAATATGAAGGAAGTACCTGATTCTTGTTGATTTTCTGCTGGGATTTGCTGTTTTCACTACTTTTAATACAGAGTTCAAAAACAGGCTCAATTCAGCGTTCAGTGCGTTTTTAACACTTCATGCTAACATGCAATCAAACTGCACAAATCTCATCAAAAACTACACAAATCTCTGCACAAACTACTCAGAACAACTTGAATATGAAGGAACTACATGATTCCTATTGATTTTCTGCTGGGATTTGTTGTTTTCACTACTTTTAATAGAGAGTTCAAAAACAGGCTCAATTCAGCGTTCAGTGCGTTTTTAACACTTCATGCTAACATGCAATCAAACTGCACAAATCTCATCAAAAACTACACAAATCTTTGCACAAACTACTCAGAACTACTTGAATATGAAGGAACTACATGATTCTTGTTGATTTTCTGCTGGGATTTGCTGTTTTCACTACTTTTAATAGAGAGTTGAAAAACAGGCTCAATTCAGCGTTCAGTGCGTTTTTAACACTTCATGCTAACATGCAATCAAACTGCACAAATCTCATCAAAAACTACACAAATCTTTGCACAAAATACTCAGAACTACTTGAATATGAAGGAACTACATGATTCTTGTTGATTTTCTGCAGGGATTTGCTGATTTCGCTACTTTTAATAGAAAGTTCAAAAACAGACTCAATTCAGCGTTCAGTGCCTTTATGACACATGAACTTGAAGTGCAGTCAAACTGCACAAATCTCTTCAAGAACTACACAAATCTCTGCAGTAACTACTAAAAACTACTTGAATATGAAGGAACTACATGATTCCTGTTGATTTTCTGCTGGGATTTGCTGTTTTCACTACTTTTAATAGAGAGTTCAAAAACAGGCTCAATTCAGCGTTCAGTGCGTTTTTAACACTTCATGCTAACATGCAATCAAACTGCACAAATCTCATCAAAGACTACACAAATCTTTGCACAAACTACTCAGAACTACTTGAATATGAAGGAAGTACCTGATTCTTGTTGATTTTCTGCTGGGATTTGCTGTTTTCACTACTTTTAATACAGAGTTGAAAAACAGGCTCAATTCAGCGTTGAGTGCCTTTATGACACATAAACTTGAAGTGCAGTCAAACTGCACAAATCTCTTCAAAAACTACACAAATCTCTGCACAAACTACTCAGAACAACTTGAATATGAAGGAACTACATGATTCCTATTGATTTTCTGCTGGGATTTACTGTTTTCACTACTTTTAATACAGAGTTCAAAAATAGGCTCAATTCAGCGTTCAGTGCTTTTTTGATACTTCATGCTAACATGGAATCATACTAAACAAATCTCTTCAAAAACTGCACAAATCTCTGCACAAACTACTCAGAACTACTTGAATATGAAGGACGTACCTGATTCTTGTTGTTTTCTGCTAGGATTTGCTGATTTCACTACTTTTAATACAGAGTTCAAAAACAGGCTCAATTCAGCATTGAGTGCGTTTATGACTAACCAACTTGAAATGAAATCAAACTGCACAAATCTCTTCAAGAACTACACAAATCTCTGCAGAAACTACTAAAAACTACTTGAATATGAAGGAACTACATGATTCCTGTTGATTTTCTGCTGGGATTTGCTGTTTTCACTACTTTTAATACAGAGTTCAAAAACAGGCTCAATTCAGCGTTCAGTACGTTTTTGATACTTCATGCTAACATGGAATCATATTAAACAAATCTCTTCAAAAACTGCACAAATCTCTGCACAAACTACTCAGAACTACTTGAATATGAAGGGAATACATGATTCTCGTTGATTTTCTGCTGGGATTTGCTGTTTTCACTACTTTTAATAGAGAGTTCAAAAACAGGCTCAATTCAGCGTTCAGTGCGTTTTTAACACTTCATGCTAACATGCAATCAAACTGCACAAATCTCATCAAAAACTACACAAATCTCTGCACAAACTACTCAGAACTACTTGAATATGAAGGAACTACATGATTCATGTTGATTTTCTGACCGGATTTAATGATTTCACTACATTTAATACAGAGTTCAAAAACAGGCTCAATTCAGCGTTGAGTGCCTTTATGACACATAAACTTGAAGTGCAGTCAAACTGCACAAATCTCTTCAAAAACTACACAAATCTCTGCACAAACTACTCAGAACAACTTGAATATGAAGGAACTACATGATTCCTGTTGATTTTCTGCTGGGATTTGCTGTTTTCAATACTTTTAATACAGAGTTCAAAAACAGGCTTAATTCAGCGTTCAGTGCGTTTTTAACACTTCATGCTAACATGCAATCAAACTGCACAAATCTCATCAAAAACTACACAAATCTCTGCACAAACTACTCAGAACTACTTGAATATGAAGGAAGTACCTGATTCTTGTTGATTTTCTGCTGGGATTTGCTGTTTTCACTACTTTTAATACAGAGTTCAAAAACAGGCTCAATTCAGCGTTCAGTGCCTTTATGACACATAAACTTGAAGTGCAGTCAAAATGCACAAATCTCTTCAAAAACTACACAAATCTCTGCAGAAACTACTAAAAACTACTTGAATATGAAGGAACTACATGATTCATGTTGATTTTCTGCCCGGATTTAATGATTTCACTACATTTAATACAGAGTTGAAAAACAGGCTCAATTCAGCGTTGAGTGCCTTTATGACACATAAACTTGAAGTGCAGTCAAACTGCACAAATCTCTTCAAGAACTACACAAATCTCTGCAGAAACTACTAAAAACTACTTGAATATGAAGGAACTACATGATTCCTGTTGATTTTCTGCTGGGATTTGCTGTTTTCACTACTTTTAATAGAGACTTCAAAAACAGGCTCAATTCAGCGTTCAGTGCGTTTTTAACACTTCATGCTAACATGCAATCAAACTGCACAAATCTCATCAAAAACTACACAAATCTCTGCACAAACTACTCAGAACAACTTCAATATGAAGGAACTACATGATTCCTGCTGATTTTCTGCTGGGATTTGCTGTTTTCACTACTTTTAATACAGAGTTCAAAAACAGACTCAATTCAGCGTTCAGTGCCTTCATGACACATAAACTTGAAGTGTAGTCAAACTGCACAAATCTCATCAAAAACTACACAAATCTCTGCACAAACTACTCAGAACAACTTGAATATGAAGGAACTACATGATTCCTGTTGATTTTCTGCTGGGATTTGCTGTTTTCACTACTTTTAATACAGAGTTGAAAAACAGGCTCAATTCAGCGTTGAGTGCCTTTATGACACATAAACTTGAAGTGCAGTCAAACTGCACAAATCTCTTCAAAAACTACATAAATCTCTGCACAAACTACTCAGAACTACTTGAATATGAAGGAAGTACCTGATTCTTGTTGATTTTCTGCTGGGATTTGCTGTTTTCACTACTTTTAATACAGAGTTCAAAAACAGGCTCAATTCAGCGTTGAGTGCCTTTATGACACATAAACTTGAAGTGCAGTCAAAATGCACAAATCTCTTCAAGAACTACACAAATCTCTGCAGAAACTACTAAAAACTACTTGAATATGAAGGAACTACATGATTCCTGTTGATTTTCTGCTGGGATTTGCTGTTTTCACTACTTTTAATAGAGAGTTCAAAAACAGGCTCAATTCAGCGTTCAGTGCGTTTTTAACACTTCATGCTAACATGCAATCAAACTGCACAAATCTCATGAAAAACTACACAAATCTCTGCACAAACTACTCAGAACTACTTGAATATGAAGGAAGTACCTGATTCTTGTTGATTTTCTGCTGGGATTTGCTGTTTTCACTACTTTTAATACAGAGTTCAAAAACAGGCTCAATTCAGCGTTCAGTGCATTTTTAACACTTCATGCTAACATGCAATCAAACTGCACAAATCTCATCAAAAACTACACAAATCTTTGCACAAACTACTCAGAACTACTTGAATATGAAGGAACTACATGATTCTTGTTGATTTTGTGCAGGGATTTGCTGATTTCGCTACTTTTAATAGAAAGTTCAAAAACAGACTCAATTCAGCGTTCAGTGCCTTTATGACACATAAACTTGAAGTGCAGTCAAACTGCACAAATCTCTTCAAGAACTACACAAATCTCTGCAGAAACTACTAAAAACTACTTGAATATGAAGGAACTACATGATTCCTGTTGATTTTCTGCTGGGATTTGCTGTTTTCACTACTTTTAATATAGAGTTCAAAAACAGGCTCAATTCAGCGTTCAGTGCGTTTTTAACACTTCATGCTAACATGCAATCAAACTGCACAAATCTCATCAAAAACTACACAAATCTCTGCACAAACTACTCAGAACAACTTGAATATGACGGAACTACATGATTCCTGTTGATTTTCTGCTGGGATTTGCTGTTTTCACTACTTTTAATACAGAGTTCAAAAACAGGCTCAATTCAGCGTTCAGTGCCTTTATGACACATAAACTTGAAGTACAGTCAAACTGCACAAATCTCTTCAAAAACTACAGAAATCTCTGCAGAAACTACTAAAAACTACTTGAATATGAAGGAACTACATGATTCATGTTGATTTTCTGCCCGGATTTAATGATTTCACTACTTTTAATACAGAGTTGAAAAACAGGCTCAATTCAGCGTTGAGTGCCTTTATGACACATAAACTTGAAGTGCAATCAAACTGCACAAATCTCATCAAAAACTACACAAATCTCTGCACAAACTACTCAGAACTACTTGAATATGAAGGAACTACATGATTCATGTTGATTTTCTGCCCGGATTTAATGATTTCACTACATTTAATACAGAGTTGAAAAACAGGCTCAATTCAGCGTTCAGTACGTTTTTGATACTTCATGCTAACATGGAATCATACTAAACAAATCTCATCAAAAACTACACAAATCTCTGCACAAACTACTCAGAACAACTTGAATATGAAGGAACTACATGATTCCTGTTGATTTTCTGCTGGGATTTGCTGTTTTCACTACTTTTAATACAGAGTTCAAAAACAGGCTCAATTCAGCGTTCAGTGCGTTTTTGACACTTCATGCTAACATGCAATCAAACTGCACAAATCTCATCAAAAACTACACAAATCTCTGCACAAACTACTCAGAACAACTTGAATATGAAGGAACTACATGATTCCTGTTGATTTTCTGCTGGGATTTGCTGTTTTCACTACTTTTAATAGAGAGTTCAAAAACAGGCTCAATTCAGCGTTCAGTGCCTTTATGACACATAAACTTGAAGTGCAGTCAAACTGCACAAATCTCTTCAAGAACTACACAAATCTCTGCAGAAACTACTAAAAACTACTTGAATATGAAGGAACTACATGATTCCTGTTGATTTTCTGCTGGGATTTGCTGTTTTCACTACTTTTAATAGAGAGTTCAAAAACAGGCTCAATTCAGCGTTCAGTGCGTTTTTAACACTTCATGCTAACATGCAATCAAACTTCACAAATCTCATCAAAAACTACACAAATCTTTGCACAAACTACTCAGAACTACTTGAATATGAAGGAACTACATGATTCATGTTGATTTTCTGCCCGGATTTAATGATTTCACTACATTTAATACAGAGTTCAAAAACAGGCTCAATTCAGCGTTGAGTGCCTTTATGACACATAAACTTGAAGTGCAGTCAAACTGCACAAATCTCTTCAAAAACTACACAAATCTCTGCACAAACTACTCAGAACAACTTGAATATGACGGAACTACATGATTCCTGTTGATTTTCTGCTGGAATTTGCTGATTTCACTACTTTTAATACAGAGTTCAAAAATAGGCTCAATTCAGCGTTCAGTACGTTTTTGATACTTCATGCTAACATGGAATCATACTAAACAAATCTCTTCAATAACTGCACAAATCTCTGCACAAACTACTCAGAACTACTTGAATATGAAGGAAGTACCTGATTCTTGTTGTTTTCTGCTGGGATTTGCTGATTTCACTACTTTTAATACAGAGTTCAAAAACAGGCTCAATTCAGCATTGAGTGCGTTTATGACTAACCAACTTGAAATGAAATCAAACTGCACAAATCTCTGCACAAACTACTCAGAACTACTTGAATATGAAGGAACTACATGAGTCTTGTTGATTTTCTGCAGGGATTTGCTGTTTTCACTACTTTTAATACAGAGTTCAAAAACAGGCTCAATTCAGCGTTCAGTGCCTTTATGACACATAAACTTGAAGTGCAGTCAAACTGCACAAATCTCTTCAAAAACTACACAAATCTCTGCAGAAACTACTAAAAACTACTTGAATATGAAGGAACTACATGATTCATGTTGATTTTCTGCCCGGATTTAATGATTTCACTACTTTTAATACAGAGTTGAAAAACAGGCTCAATTCAGCGTTGAGTGCCTTTATGACACATAAACTTGAAGTGCAGTCAAACTGCACAAATCTCATCAAAAACTACACAAATCTCTGCAGAAACTACTAAAAACTACTTGAATATGAAGGAACTACATGATACCTGTTGATTTTCTGCTGGGATTTGCTGTTTTCACTACTTTTAATACAGAGTTCAAAAACAGACTCAATTCAGCGTTCAGTGCCTTCATGACACATAAACTTGAAGTGCAGTCAAACTGCACAAATCTCATCAAAAACTACACAAATCTTTGCACAAACTACTCAGAACTACTTGAATATGAAGGAACTACATGATTCTTGTTGATTTTCTGCAGGGATTTGCTGATTTCGCTACTTTTAATAGAAAGTTCAAAAACAGGCTCAATTCAGCAATGGGTGCGTTTGTGACTCATCAACTTGAAATGAAATCAAAATGCACAAATCTCATCAAAAACTACACAAATCTCTGCACAAACTACTCAGAACAACTTGAATATGAAGGAACTACATGATTCCTATTGTGATTTTCTGCTGGGATTTACTGTTTTCAGTACTTTTAATACAGAGTTCAAAAACAGGCTCAATTCAGCGTTCAGTGCTTTTTTGATACTTCATGCTAACATGGAATCATACTAAACAAATCTCTTCAAAAACTGCACAAATCTCTGCCCAAACTACTCAGAACTACTTCAATATGAAGGAACTACATGATACCTGTTGATTTTCTGCTGGGATTTGCTGTTTTCACTACTTTTAATACAGAGTTCAAAAACAAGCTCAATTCAGCGTTCAGTACGTTTTTGATACTTCATGCTAACATGGAATCATATTAAACAAATCTCTTCAAAAACTACACAAATCTCTGCAGAAACTACTAAAAACTACTTGAATATGAAGGAACTACATGATTCATGTTGATTTTCTGCCCGGATTTAATGATTTCACTACATTTAATACAGAGTTGAAAAACAGGCTCAATTCAGCGTTGAGTGCCTTTATGACACATAAACTTGAAGTGCAGTCAAACTGCACAAATCTCTTCAAGAACTACACAAATCTCTGCAGTAACTACTAAAAACTACTTGAATATGAAGGAACTACATGATTCCTGTTGATTTTCTGCTGGGATTTGCTGTTTTCACTACTTTTAATAGAGAGTTCAAAAACAGGCTCAATTCAGCGTTTAGTGCGTTTTTAACACTTCATGCTAACATGCAATCAAACTGCACAAATCTCATCAAAGACTACACAAATCTTTGCACAAACTACTCAGAACTACTTGAATATGAAGGAAGTACCTGATTCTTGTTGATTTTCTGCTGGGATTTGCTGTTTTCACTACTTTTAATACAGAGTTGAAAAACAGGCTCAATTCAGCGTAGAGTGCCTTTATGACACATAAACTTGAAGTGCAGTCAAACTGCACAAATCTCTTCAAAAACTACACAAATCTCTGCACAAACTACTCAGAACAACTTGAATATGAAGTAACTACATGATTCCTATTGATTTTCTGCTGGGATTTACTGTTTTCACTACTTTTAATACAGAGTTCAAAAATAGGCTCAATTCAGCGTTCAGTGCTTTTTTGATACTTCATGCTAACATGGAATCATACTAAACAAATCTCTTCAAAAACTGCACAAATCTCTGCACAAACTACTCAGAACTACTTGAATATGAAGGACGTACCTGATTCTTGTTGTTTTCTGCTGGGATTTGCTGATTTCACTACTTTTAATACAGAGTTCAAAAACAGGCTCAATTCAGCATTGAGTGCGTTTATGACTAACCAACTTGAAATGAAATCAAACTGCACAAATCTCTTCAAGAACTACACAAATCTCTGCAGAAACTACTAAAAACTACTTGAATATGAAGGAACTACATGATTCCTGTTGATTTTCTGCTGGGATTTGCTGTTTTCACTACTTTTAATAGAGAGTTCAAAAACAGGCTCAATTCAGCGTTCAGTGCGTTTTTAACACTTCATGCTAACATGCAATCAAACTGCACAAATCTCATCAAAAACTACACAAATCTTTGCACAAACTACTCAGAACTACTTGAATATGAAGGAACTACATGATTCTTGTTGATTTTCTGCAGGGATTTCCTGATTTCGCTACTTTTAATAGAAAGTTCAAAAACAGGCTCAATTCAGCATTGGGTGCGTTTGTGACTCATCAACTTGAAATGAAATCAAAATGCACAAATCTCATCAAAAACTACACAAATCTCTGCACAAACTACTCAGAACAACTTGAATATGACGGAACTACATGATTCCTGTTGATTTTCTGCTGGGATTTGCTGTTTTCACTACTTTTAATACAGAGTTCAAAAACAGGCTCAATTCAGCGTTCAGTGCCTTTATGACACATAAACTTGAAGTGCAGTCAAACTGCACAAATCTCTTCAAAAACTACACAAATCTCTGCAGAAACTACTAAAAACTACTTGAATATGAAGGAACTACATGATTCATGTTGATTTTCTGCCCGGATTTAATGATTTCACTACATTTAATACAGAGTTGAAAAACAGGCTCAATTCAGCGTTGAGTGCCTTTATGACACATAAACTTGAAGTGCAGTCAAACTGCACAAATCTCTTCAAAAACTACACAAATCTCTGCACAAACTACTCAGAACAACTTGAATATGAAGGAACTACATGATTCCTGTTGATTTTCTGCTGGGATTTGCTGTTTCACTACTTTTAATAGAGAGTTCAAAAACAGGCTCAATTCAGCGTTCAGTGCGTTTTTAACACTTCATGCTAACATGCAATCAAACTGCACAAATCTCATCAAAAACTACACAAATCTCTGCACAAACTACTCAGAACTACTTGAATATGAAGGAACTACATGATTCATGTTGATTTTCTGCCCGGATTTAATGATTTCACTACATTTAATACAGAGTTGAAAAACAGGCTCAATTCAGCGTTCAGTACGTTTTTGATACTTCATGCTAACATGGAATCATACTAAACAAATCTCATCAAAAACTACACAAATCTCTGCACAAACTACTCAGAACAACTTGAATATGAAGGAACTACATGATTCCTGTTGATTTTCTGCTGGGATTTGCTGTTTTCACTACTTTTAATAGAGAGTTCAAAAACAGGCTCAATTCAGCGTTCAGTGCGTTTTTAACACTTCATGCTAACATGCAATCAAACTGTACAAATCTCATCAAAAACTACACAAATCTCTGCACAAACTACTCAGAACTACTTGAATATGAAGGAAGTACCTGATTCTTGTTGATTTTCTGCTGGGATTTGCTGTTTTCACTACTTTTAATACAGAGTTCAAAAACAGGCTCAATTCAGCGTTCAGTGCGTTTTTAACACTTCATGCTAACATGCAATCAAACTGCACAAATCTCATCAAAAACTACACAAATCTCTGCACAAACTACTCAGAACTACTTGAATATGAAGGAAGTACCTGATTCTTGTTGATTTTCTGCAGGGATTTCCTGATTTCGCTACTTTTAATAGAAAGTTCAAAAACAGGCTCAATTCAGCATTGGGTGCGTTTGTGACTCATCAACTTGAAATGAAATCAAAATGCACAAATCTCATCAAAAACTACACAAATCTCTGCACAAACTACTCAGAACTACTTCAATATGAAGGAACTACATGATACCTGTTGATTTTCTGCTGGGATTTGCTGTTTTCACTACTTTTAATACAGAGTTCAAAAACAGGCTCAATTCAGCGTTCAGTACGTTTTTGATACTTCATGCTAACATGGAATCATATTAAACAAATCTCTTCAAAAACTGCACAAATCTCTGCACAAACTACTCAGAACTACTTGAATATGAAGGGAATACATGATTCTCGTTGATTTTCTGCTGGGATTTGCTGTTTTCACTACTTTTAATATAGAGTTCAAAAACAGGCTCAATTCAGCGTTCAGTGCGTTTTTAACACTTCATGCTAACATGCAATCAAACTGCACAAATCTCATCAAAAACTACACAAATCTCTGCACAAACTACTCAGAACTACTTGAATATGAAGGAACTACATGATTCATGTTGATTTTCTGCCCGGATTTAATGATTTCACTACATTCAATACAGAGTTGAAAAACAGGCTCAATTCAGCGTTCAGTGCGTTTTTAACACTTCATGCTAACATGCAATCAAACTGCACAAATCTCATCAAAAACTACACAAATCTCTGCACAAACTACTCAGAACAACTTGAATATGAAGGAACTACATGATTCCTGTTGATTTTCTGCTGGGATTTGCTGTTTTCACTACTTTTAATAGAGAGTTCAAAAACAGGCTCAATTCAGCGTTCAGTGCGTTTTTAACACTTCATGCTAACATGCAATCAAACTGCACAAATCTCATCAAAAACTACACAAATCTCTGCACAAACTACTCAGAACTACTTGAATATGAAGGAACTACATGATTCATGTTGATTTTCTGCCCGGATTTAATGATTTCACTACATTTAATACAGAGTTCAAAAACAGGCTCAATTCAGCGTTGAGTGCCTTTATGACACATAAACTTGAAGTGCAGTCAAACTGCACAAATCTCTTCAAAAACTACACAAATCTCTGCACAAACTACTCAGAACAACTTGAATATGAAGGAACTACATGATTCCTGTTGATTTTCTGCTGGGATTTGCTGTTTTCAATACTTTTAATACAGAGTTCAAAAACAGGCTCAATTCAGCGTTCAGTGCGTTTTTAACACTTCATGCTAACATGCAATCAAACTGCACAAATCTCATCAAAAACTACACAAATCTCTGCACAAACTACTCAGAACTACTTGAATATGAAGGAAGTACCTGATTCTTGTTGATTTTCTGCTGGGATTTGCTGTTTTCACTACTTTTAATACAGAGTTCAAAAACAGGCTCAATTCAGCGTTCAGTGCCTTTATGACACATAAACTTGAAGTGCAGTCAAAATGCACAAATCTCTTCAAAAACTACACAAATCTCTGCAGAAACTACTAAAAACTACTTGAATATGAAGGAACTACATGATTCATGTTGATTTTCTGCCCGGATTTAATGATTTCACTACATTTAATACAGAGTTGAAAAACAGGCTCAATTCAGCGTTGAGTGCCTTTATGACACATAAACTTGAAGTGCAGTCAAACTGCACAAATCTCTTCAAGAACTACACAAATCTCTGCAGAAACTACTAAAAACTACTTGAATATGAAGGAACTACATGATTCCTGTTGATTTTCTGCTGGGATTTGCTGTTTTCACTACTTTTAATAGAGACTTCAAAAACAGGCTCAATTCAGCGTTCAGTGCGTTTTTAACACTTCATGCTAACATGCAATCAAACTGCACAAATCTCATCAAAAACTACACAAATCTCTGCACAAACTACTCAGAACAACTTCAATATGAAGGAACTACATGATTCCTGCTGATTTTCTGCTGGGATTTGCTGTTTTCACTACTTTTAATACAGAGTTCAAAAACAGACTCAATTCAGCGTTCAGTGCCTTCATGACACATAAACTTGAAGTGTAGTCAAACTGCACAAATCTCATCAAAAACTACACAAATCTTTGCACAAACTACTCAGAACTACTTGAATATGAAGGAACTACATGATTCTTGTTGATTTTCTGCAGGGATTTGCTGATTTCGCTACTTTTAATAGAAAGTTCAAAAACAGGCTCAATTCAGCATTGGGTGCGTTTGTGACACATCAACTTGAAATGAAATCAAAATGCACAAATCTCATCAAAAACTACACAAATCTCTGCACAAACTACTCAGAACAACTTGAATATGACGGAACTACATGATTCCTGTTGATTTTCTGCTGGGATTTGCTGTTTTCACTACTTTTAATAGAGAGTTCAAAAACAGGCTCAATTCAGCGTTCAGTGCGTTTTTAACACTTCATGCTAACATGCAATCAAACTGCACAAATCTCATCAAAAACTACACAAATCTCTGCACAAACTACTCAGAACTACTTGAATATGAAGGAAGTACCTGATTCTTGTTGATTTTCTGCTGGGATTTGCTGTTTTCACTACTTTTAATACAGAGTTCAAAAACAGGCTCAATTCAGCGTTCAGTGCCTTTATGACACATAAACTTGAAGTGCAGTCAAAATGCACAAATCTCTTCAAAAACTACACAAATCTCTGCAGAAACTACTTAAAAATTACTTGAATATGAAGGAACTACATGATTCATGTTGATTTTCTGCCCGGATTTAATGATTTCACTACATTTAATACAGAGTTGAAAAACAGGCTCAATTCAGCGTTGAGTGCCTTTATGACACATAAACTTGAAGTGCAGTCAAACTGCACAAATCTCTTCAAGAACTACACAAATCTCTGCAGAAACTACTAAAAACTACTTGAATATGAAGGAACTACATGATTCCTGTTGATTTTCTGCTGGGATTTGCTGTTTTCACTACTTTTAATAGAGACTTCAAAAACAGGCTCAATTCAGCGTTCAGTGCGTTTTTAACACTTCATGCTAACATGCAATCAAACTGCACAAATCTCATCAAAAACTACACAAATCTCTGCACAAACTACTCAGAACAACTTCAATATGAAGGAACTACATGATTCCTGCTGATTTTCTGCTGGGATTTGCTGTTTTCACTACTTTTAATACAGAGTTCAAAAACAGACTCAATTCAGCGTTCAGTGCCTTCATGACACATAAACTTGAAGTGTAGTCAAACTGCACAAATCTCATCAAAAACTACACAAATCTTTGCACAAACTACTCAGAACTACTTGAATATGAAGGAACTACATGATTCTTGTTGATTTTCTGCAGGGATTTGCTGATTTCGCTACTTTTAATAGAAAGTTCAAAAACAGGCTGAATTCAGCATTGGGTGCGTTTGTGACACATCAACTTGAAATGAAATCAAAATGCACAAATCTCATCAAAAACTACACAAATCTCTGCACAAACTACTCAGAACAACTTGAATATGACGGAACTACATGATTCCTGTTGATTTTCTGCTGGGAATTGCTGTTTTCACTACTTTTAATACAGAGTTCAAAAACAGGCTCAATTCAGCGTTCAGTGCGTTTTTGACACTTCATGCTAACATGCAATCAAACTGCACAAATCCCATCAAAAACTACACAAATCTTTGCACAAACTACTCAGAACTACTTGAATATGAAGGAACTACATGATTCCTGTTGATTTTCTGCTGGGATTTGCTGTTTTCACTACTTTTAATACAGAGTTCAAAAACAGGCTCAATTCAGCGTTCAGTACGTTTTTGATACTTCATGCTAACATGGAATCATACTAAACAAATCTCTTCAAAAACTGCACAAATCTCTGCACAAACTACTCAGAACAACTTGAATATGAAGGAACTACATGATTCCTATTGATTTTCTGCTGGGATTTGTTGTTTTCACTACTTTTAATAGAGAGTTCAAAAACAGGCTCAATTCAGCGTTCAGTGCGTTTTTAACACTTCATGCTAACATGCAATCAAACTGCACAAATCTCATCAAAAACTACACAAATCTCTGCACAAACTACTCAGAACAACTTGAATATGACGGAAGTACCTGATTCTTGTTGATTTTCTGCTGGGATTTGCTGTTTTCACTACTTTTAATACAGAGTTCAAAAACAGGCTCAATTCAGCGTTCAGTGCCTTTATGACACATAAACTTGAAGTGCAGTCAAAATGCACAAATCTCTTCAAAAACTACACAAATCTCTGCAGAAACTACTAAAAACTACTTGAATATGAAGGAACTACATGATTCATGTTGATTTTCTGCCCGGATTTAATGATTTCACTACATTTAATACAGAGTTGAAAAACAGGCTCAATTCAGCGTTGAGTGCCTTTATGACACATAAACTTGAAGTGCAGTCAAACTGCACAAATCTCTTCAAGAACTACACAAATCTCTGCAGAAACTACTAAAAACTACTTGAATATGAAGGAACTACATGATTCCTGTTGATTTTCTGCTGGGATTTGCTCTTTTCACTACTTTTAATAGAGAGTT
Source organism: Remorina albescens (assembly GCA_034769265.1). Taxonomy (NCBI): domain Eukaryota; kingdom Metazoa; phylum Chordata; class Actinopteri; order Carangiformes; family Echeneidae; genus Remorina; species Remorina albescens. Next base: position 24,527,085 of record CM068478.1, read on the forward strand.
CAAAAACAGGCTCAATTCAGCGTTCAGTGCGTTTTTAACACTTCATGCTAACATGCAATCAAACTTCACAAATCTCATCAAAAACTACACAAATCTTTGCACAAACTACTCAGAACTACTTGAATATGAAGGAACTACATGATTCATGTTGATTTTCTGCCCGGATTTAATGATTTCACTACATTTAATACAGAGTTCAAAAACAGGCTCAATTCAGCGTTGAGTGCCTTTATGACACATAAACTTGAAGTGCAGTCAAACTGCACAAATCTCTTCAAAAACTACACAAATCTCTGCACAAACTACTCAGAACAACTTGAATATGAAGGAACTACATGATTCCTGTTGATTTTCTGCTGGGATTTGCTGTTTTCAATACTTTTAATACAGAGTTCAAAAACAGGCTCAATTCAGCGTTCAATACGTTTTTGATACTTCATGCTAACATGGAATCATATTAAACAAATCTCTTCAAAAACTGCACAAATCTCTGCACAAACTACTCAGAACTACTTGAATATGAAGGAACTACATGATTCCTGTTGATTTTCTTCTGGGATTTAATGATTTCACTACATTTAATACAGAGTTCAAAAACAGGCTCAATTCAGCGTTCAGTGCGTTTTTGATGCTTCATGCTAACTACAATCAAACTGCACAAATCTCATCAAAAACTACACAAATCTCTGCACAAACTACTCAGAACTACTTGAATATGAAGGGAATACATGATTTTCGTTGATTTTCTGCTGGGATTTGCTGTTTTCACTACTTTTAATACAGAGTTCAAAAACAGGCTCAATTTAGCATTGAGTGCGTTTATGACTAACCAACTTGAAATGAAATCAAACTGCACAAATCTCTGCACAAACTACTCAGAACAACTTGAATATGAAGGAACTACATGATTCCTATTGATTTTCTGCTGGGATTTGTTGTTTTCACTACTTTTAATAGAGAGTTCAAAAACAGGCTCAATTCAGCGTTCAGTGCGTTTTTAACACTTCATGCTAACATGCAATCAAACTGCACAAATCTCATCAAAAACCACACAAATCTTTGCACAAACTACTCAGAACTACTTGAATATGAAGGAACTACATGATTCTTGTTGATTTTCTGCAGGGATTTGCTGATTTCGCTACTTTTAATAGAAAGTTCAAAAACAGACTCAATTCAGCGTTCAGTACCTTTATGACACATAAACTTGAAGTGCAGTCAAACTGCACAAATCTCTTCAAGAACTACACAAATCTCTGCAGAAACTACTAAAAACTACTTGAATATGAAGGAACTACATGATTCCTGTTGATTTTCTGCTGGGATTTGCTGTTTTCACTACTTTTAATAGAGAGTTCAAAAACAGGCTCAATTCAGCGTTCAGTGCGTTTTTAACACTTCATGCTAACATGCAATCAAACTGCACAAATCTCATCAAAAACTACACAAATCTCTGCACAAACTACTCAGAACTACTTGAATATGAAGGAAGTACCTGATTCTTGTTGATTTTCTGCTGGGATTTGCTGTTTTCACTACTTTTAATACAGAGTTCAAAAACAGGCTCAATTCAGCGTTCAGTGCGTTTTTAACACTTCATGCTAACATGCAATCAAACTGCACAAATCTCATCAAAAACTACACAAATCTTTGCACAAACTACTCAGAACTACTTGAATATGAAGGAACTACATGATTCTTGTTGATTTTGTGCAGGGATTTGCTGATTTCGCTACTTTTAATAGAAAGTTCAAAAACAGACTCAATTCAGCGTTCAGTGCCTTTATGACACATAAACTTGAAGTGCAGTCAAACTGCACAAATCTCTTCAAGAACTACACAAATCTCTGCAGAAACTACTAAAAACTACTTGAATATGAAGGAACTACATGATTCCTGTTGATTTTCTGCTGGGATTTGCTGTTTTCACTACTTTTAATATAGAGTTCAAAAACAGGCTCAATTCAGCGTTCAGTGCGTTTTTAACACTTCATGCTAACATGCAATCAAACTGCACAAATCTCATCAAAAACTACACAAATCTCTGCACAAACTACTCAGAACAACTTGAATATGACGGAACTACATGATTCCTGTTGATTTTCTGCTGGGATTTGCTGTTTTCACTACTTTTAATACAGAGTTCAAAAACAGGCTCAATTCAGCGTAGAGTGCCTTTATGACACATAAACTTGAAGTGCAGTCAAACTGCACAAATCTCTTCAAAAACTACAGAAATCTCTGCAGAAACTACTAAAAACTACTTGAATATGAAGGAACTACATGATTCATGTTGATTTTCTGCCCGGATTTAATGATTTCACTACATTTAATACAGAGTTGAAAAACAGGCTCAATTCAGCGTTCAGTGCCTTTATGACACATAAACTTGAAGTGCAGTCAAACTGCACAAATCTCTTCAAAAACTACACAAATCTCTGCACAAACTACTCAGAACAACTTGAATATGAAGGAACTACATGATTCCTGTTGATTTTCTGCTGGGATTTGCTGTTTTCACTACTTTTAATACAGAGTTCAAAAACAGACTCAATTCAGCGTTCAGTGCCTTCATGACACATAAACTTGAAGTGCAGTCAAACTGCACAAATCTCATCAAAAACTACACAAATCTCTGCACAAACTACTCAGAACTACTTGAATATGAAGGGAATACATGATTCTCGTTGATTTTCTGCTGGGATTTGCTGTTTTCACTACTTTTAATAGAGAGTTCAAAAACAGGCTCAATTCAGCGTTCAGTGCGTTTTTAACACTTCATGCTAACATGCAATCAAACTGCACAAATCTCATCAAAAACTACACAAATCTCTGCACAAACTACTCAGAACTACTTGAATATGAAGGAACTACATGATTCCTGTTGATTTTCTGCTGGGATTTGCTGTTTTCACTACTTTTAATACAGAGTTCAAAAACAGACTCAATTCAGCGTTCAGTGCCTTTATGACACATAAACTTGAAGTGCAGTCAAACTGCACAAATCTCTTCAAAAACTGCACAAATCTCTGCACAAACTACTCAGAACTACTTGAATATGAAGGAACTACATGATTCCTGTTGATTTTCTTCTGGGATTTAATGATTTCACTACATTTAATACAGAGTTCAAAAACAGGCTCAATTCAGCGTTCAGTGCGTTTTTGATGCTTCATGCTAACTACAATCAAACTGCACAAATCTCATCAAAAACTACACAAATCTCTGCACAAACTACTCAGAACTACTTGAATATGAAGGGAATACATGATTTTCGTTGATTTTCTGCTGGGATTTGCTGTTTTCACTACTTTTAATACAGAGTTCAAAAACAGGCTCAATTCAGCATTGAGTGCGTTTATGACTAACCAACTTGAAATGAAATCAAACTACACAAATCTCTGCACAAACTACTCAGAACAACTTGAATATGAAGGAACTACATGATTCCTATTGATTTTCTGCTGGGATTTGTTGTTTTCACTACTTTTAATAGAGAGTTCAAAAACAGGCTCAATTCAGCGTTCAGTGCGTTTTTAACACTTCATGCTAACATGCAATCAAACTGCACAAATCTCATCAAAAACTACACAAATCTTTGCACAAACTACTCAGAACTACTTGAATATGAAGGAACTACATGATTCTTGTTGATTTTCTGCAGGGATTTGCTGATTTCGCTACTTTTAATAGAAAGTTCAAAAACAGACTCAATTCAGCGTTCAGTACCTTTATGACACATAAACTTGAAGTGCAGTCAAACTGCACAAATCTCTTCAAGAACTACACAAATCTCTGCAGAAACTACTAAAAACTACTTGAATATGAAGGAACTACATGATTCATGTTGATTTTCTGCCCGGATTTAATGATTTCACTACATTTAATACAGAGTTGAAAAACAGGCTCAATTCAGCGTTCAGTGCCTTTATGACACATAAACTTGAAGTGCAGTCAAACTGCACAAATCTCTTCAAAAACTACACAAATCTCTGCAGAAACTACTAAAAACTACTTCAATATGAAGGAACTACATGATTCCTGTTGATTTTCTGCTGGGATTTGCTGTTTTCACTACATTTAATACAAAGTTCAAAAACAGGCTCAATTCAGCATTGGGTGCGTTTGTGACTCATCAACTTGAAATGAAATCAAACTGCACAAATCTCATCAAAAACTACACAAATCTCTGCACAAACTACTAAAAACTACTTGAATATGAAGGAACTACATGATTCCTGTTGATTTTCTACTGGGATTTGCTGTTTTCACTACTTTTAGTACAGAGTTCAAAAACAGGCTCAATTCAGCGTTCAGTGCGTTTTTGACACTTCATGCTAACATGCAATCAAACTGCACAAATCTCATCAAAGACTACACAAGTCTCTGCACAAACTACTCAGAACCACTTGAATATGAAGGAACTACATGATTCCTGTTGATTTTCTTCTGGGATTTAATGATTTCCTTACATTTAATACAGAGTTGAAAAACAGGCTCAATTCAGCGTTCAATGCGTTTTTGATACTTCATGCTAACTTGCAATCAAACTGCACAAATCTCATCAAAACTACACAAATCTCTGCACAAACTACTCAGAACTACTTGAATATGAAGGAAGTACCTGATTCTTGTTGATTTTCTGCTGGGATTTGCTGTTTTCACTACTTTTAATACAGAGTTCAAAAACAAGCTCAATTCAGCATTGGGTGCGTTTGTGACTCATCAACTTGAAATGAAATCAAACTGCGCAAATCTCATCAAAAACTACACAAATCTCTGCACAAACTACTCAGAACAACTTGAATATGAAGGAACTACATGATTCCTATTGTGATTTTCTGCTGGGATTTACTGTTTTCAGTACTTTTAATACAGAGTTCAAAAACAGGCTCAATTCAGCGTTCAGTGCTTTTTTGATACTTCATGCTAACATGGAATCATACTAAACAAATCTCTTCAAAAACTGCACAAATCTCTGCCCAAACTACTCAGAACTACTTCAATATGAAGGAACTACATGATACCTGTTGATTTTCTGCTGGGATTTGCTGTTTTCACTACTTTTAATACAGAGTTCAAAAACAGGCTCAATTCAGCGTTCAGTGCGTTTTTAACACTTCATGCTAACATGCAATCAAACTGCACAAATCTCATCAAAAACTACACAAATCTCTGCAGAAACTACTAAAAACTACTTGAATATGAAGGAACTACATGATTCCTGTTGATTTTCTGCTGGGATTTGCTGTTTTCACTACTTTTAATATAGAGTTCAAAAACAGGCTCAATTCAGCGTTCAGTGCGTTTTTAACACTTCATGCTAACATGCAATCAAACTGCACAAATCTCATCAAAAACTACACAAATCTCTGCACAAACTACTCAGAACAACTTGAATATGACGGAACTACATGATTCCTGTTGATTTTCTGCTGGGATTTGCTGTTTTCACTACTTTTAATACAGAGTTCAAAAACAGGCTCAATTCAGCGTTCAGTGCCTTTATGACACATAAACTTGAAGTGCAGTCAAACTGCACAAATCTCTTCAAAAACTACAGAAATCTCTGCAGAAACTACTAAAAACTACTTGAATATGAAGGAACTACATGATTCATGTTGATTTTCTGCCCGGATTTAATGATTTCACTACTTTTAATACAGAGTTGAAAAACAGGCTCAATTCAGCGTTGAGTGCCTTTATGACACATAAACTTGAAGTGCAGTCAAACTGCACAAATCTCTTCAAAAACTACACAAATCTCTGCACAAACTACTCAGAACAACTTGAATATGAAGGAACTACATGATTCCTGTTGATTTTCTGCTGGGATTTGCTGTTTTCACTACTTTTAATACAGAGTTCAAAAACAGACTCAATTCAGCGTTCAGTGCCTTCATGACACATAAACTTGAAGTGCAGTCAAACTGCACAAATCTCATCAAAAACTACACAAATCTCTGCACAAACTACTCAGAACTACTTGAATATGAAGGGAATACATGATTCTCGTTGATTTTCTGCTGGGATTTGCTGTTTTCACTACTTTTAATAGAGAGTTCAAAAACAGGCTCAATTCAGCGTTCAGTGCGTTTTTAACACTTCATGCTAACATGCAATCAAACTGCACAAATCTCATCAAAAACTACACAAATCTCTGCACAAACTACACAAATCTCTGCACAAACTACTCAGAACAACTTGAATATGAAGGAACTACATGATTCCTGTTGATTTTCTGCTGGGATTTGCTGTTTTCACTACTTTTAATAGAGAGTTCAAAAACAGGCTCAATTCAGCGTTCAGTGCGTTTTTAACACTTCATGCTAACATACAATCAAACTGCACAAATCTCATCAAAAACTACACAAATCTCTGCACAAACTACTCAGAACAACTTGAATATGAAGGAACTACATGATTCCTGTTGATTTTCTGCTGGGATTTGCTGTTTTCACTACTTTTAATACAGAGTTCAAAAACAGGCTCAATTCAGCGTTCAGTGCGTTTTTGACACTTCATGCTAACATGCAATCAAACTGCACAAATCTCATCAAAAACTACACAAATCTCTGCACAAACTACTCAGAACAACTTGAATATGAAGGAACTACATGATTCCTATTGTGATTTTCTGCTGGGATTTACTGTTTTTACTACTTTTAATACAGAGTTCAAAAACAGGCTCAATTCAGCGTTCATTGCTTTTTTGATACTTCATGCTAACATGGAATCATACTAAACAAATCTCTTCAAAAACTGCACAAATCTCTGCCCAAACTACTCAGAACTACTTCAATATGAAGTAACTACATGATACCTGTTGATTTTCTGCTGGGATTTGCTGTTTTCACTACTTTTAATACAGAGTTCAAAAACAGGCTCAATTCAGCGTTCAGTACGTTTTAGATACTTCATGCTAACATGGAATCATACTAAACAAATCTCTTCAAAAACTGCACAAATCTCTGCACAAACTACTCAGAACTACTTGAATATGAAGGAACTACATGATTCCTGTTGATTTTCTGCTGGGATTTGCTGTTTTCACTACTTTTAATACAGAGTTCAAAAACAGACTCAATTCAGCGTTCAGTGCCTTTATGACACATAAACTTGAAGTGCAGTCAAACTGCACAAATCTCTTCAAAAACTGCACAAATCTCTGCACAAACTACTCAGAACTACTTGAATATGAAGGAACTACATGATTCCTGTTGATTTTCTTCTGGGATTTAATGATTTCACTACATTTAATACAGAGTTCAAAAACAGGCTCAATTCAGCGTTCAGTGCGTTTTTGATGCTTCATGCTAACTACAATCAAACTGCACAAATCTCATCAAAAACTACACAAATCTCTGCACAAACTACTCAGAACTACTTGAATATGAAGGGAATACATGATTTTCGTTGATTTTCTGCTGGGATTTGCTGTTTTCACTACTTTTAATACAGAGTTCAAAAACAGGCTCAATTCAGCATTGAGTGCGTTTATGACTAACCAACTTGAAATGAAATCAAACTGCACAAATCTCTGCACAAACTACTCAGAACAACTTGAATATGAAGGAACTACATGATTCCTATTGATTTTCTGCTGGGATTTGTTGTTTTCACTACTTTTAATAGAGAGTTCAAAAACAGGCTCAATTCAGCGTTCAGTGCGTTTTTAACACTTCATGCTAACATGCAATCAAACTGCACAAATGTCATCAAAAACTACACAAATCTTTGCACAAACTACTCAGAACTACTTGAATATGAAGGAACTACATGATTCTTGTTGATTTTCTGCAGGGATTTGCTGATTTCGCTACTTTTAATAGAAAGTTCAAAAACAGACTCAATTCAGCGTTCAGTACCTTTATGACACATAAACTTGAAGTGCAGTCAAACTGCACAAATCTCTTCAAGAACTACACAAATCTCTGCAGAAACTACTAAAAACTACTTGAATATGAAGGAACTACATGATTCCTGTTGATTTTCTGCTGGGATTTGCTGTTTTCACTACTTTTAATAGAGAGTTCAAAAACAGGCTCAATTCAGCGTTCAGTGCGTTTTTAACACTTCATGCTAACATGCAATCAAACTGCACAAATCTCATCAAAAACTACACAAATCTTTGCACAAACTACTCAGAACTACTTGAATATGAAGGAACTACATGATTCTTGTTGATTTTGTGCAGGGATTTGCTGATTTCGCTACTTTTAATAGAAAGTTCAAAAACAGACTCAATTCAGCGTTCAGTGCCTTTATGACACATAAACTTGAAGTGCAGTCAAACTGCACAAATCTCTTCAAGAACTACACAAATCTCTGCAGAAACTACTAAAAACTACTTGAATATGAAGGAACTACATGATTCCTGTTGATTTTCTGCTGGGATTTGCTGTTTTCACTACTTTTAATACAGAGTTCAAAAACAAGCTCAATTCAGCATTGGGTGCGTTTGTGACTCATCAACTTGAAATGAAATCAAACTGCGCAAATCTCATCAAAAACTACACAAATCTCTGCACAAACTACTCAGAACTACTTGAATATGAAGGAACTACATGATTCCTGTTGATTTTCTGCTGGGATTTGCTGTTTTCACTACTTTTAATAGAGAGGTCAAAAACAGGCTCAATTCAGCGTTCAGTGCGTTTTTAACACTTCATGCTAACATGCAATCAAACTGCACAAATCTCATCAAAAACTACACAAATCTCTGCACAAACTACTCAGAATTACTTGAATATGAAGAAAGTACCTGATTCTTGTTGATTTTCTGCTGGGATTTGATGTTTTCACTACTTTTAATACAGAGTTCAAAAACAGGCTCAATTTAGCGTGCAGTGCGTTTTTGACACTTCATGCTAACATGCAATCAAACTGCACAAATCTCATCAAAAACTACACAAATCTCTGCACAAACTACTCAGAACTACTTGAATATGAAGGGAATACATGATTCTCGTTGATTTTCTGCTGGGATTTGCTGTTTTTACTACATTTAATACAGAGTTGAAAAACAGGCTCAATTCAGCGTTGAGTGCCTTTATGACACATAAACTTGAAGTGCAGTCAAACTTCACAAATCTCATCAAAAACTACACAAATCTCTGCACAAACTACTCAGAACAACTTGAATATGAAGGAACTACATGATTCCTATTGATTTTCTGCTGGGATTTACTGTTTTCACTACTTTTAATACAGAGTTCAAAAATAGCCTCAATTCAGCGTTCAGTGTTTTTTTGATACTTCATGCTAACATGGAATCATACTAAACAAATCTCTTCAAAAACTGCACAAATCTCTGCACAAACTACTCAGAACTACTTGAATATGAAGGACGTGCCTGATTCTTGTTGTTTTCTGCTGGGATTTGCTGATTTCACTACTTTTAATACAGAGTTCAAAAACAGGCTCAATTCAGCATTGAGTGCGTTTATGACTAACCAACTTGAAATGAAATCAAACTGCACAAATCTCTGCACAAACTACTCAGAACTACTTGAATATGAAGGAACTACATGATTCTTGTTGATTTTCTACTGGGATTTGCTGTTTTCACTACTTTTAGTACAGAGTTCAAAAACAGGCTCAATTCAGCGTTCAGTGCGTTTTTGACACTTCATGCTAACATGCAATCAAACTGCACAAATCTCATCAAAAACTACACAAATCTCTGCACAAACTACTCAGAACCACTTGAATATGAAGGAACTACATGATTCCTGTTGATTTTCTGCTGGGATTTGCTGTTTTTACTACTTTTAATACAGAGTTCAAAAACAGGCTCAATTCAGCGTTCAATGCGTTTTTGATACTTCATGCTAACTTGTAATCAAACTGCACAAATCTCATCAAAAACTACACAAATCTCTGCACAAACTACTCAGAACAACTTGAATATGAAGGAACTACATGATTCCTGTTGATTTTCTGCTGGGATTTGCTGTTTTCACTACTTTTAATAGAGAGTTCAAAAACAGGCTCAATTCAGCGTTCAGTGCGTTTTTAACACTTCATGCTAACATGCAATCAAACTGCACAAATCTCATCAAAAACTACACAAATCTCTGCACAAACTACTCAGAACTACTTGAATATGAAGGGAATACATGATTCTCGTTGATTTTCTGCTGGGATTTGCTGTTTTCACTACTTTTAATAGAGAGTTCAAAAACAGGCTCAATTCAGCGTTCAGTGCGTTTTTAACACTTCATGCTAACATGCAATCAAACTGCACAAATCTCATCAAAAACTACACAAATCTCTGCACAAACTACACAAATCTCTGCACAAACTACTCAGAACAACTTGAATATGAAGGAACTACATGATTCCTGTTGATTTTCTGCTGGGATTTGCTGTTTTCACTACTTTTAATAGAGAGTTCAAAAACAGGCTCAATTCAGCGTTCAGTGCGTTTTTAACACTTCATGCTAACATACAATCAAACTGCACAAATCTCATCAAAAACTACACAAATCTCTGCACAAACTACTCAGAACAACTTGAATATGAAGGAACTACATGATTCCTGTTGATTTTCTGCTGGGATTTGCTGTTTTCACTACTTTTAATACAGAGTTCAAAAACAGGCTCAATTCAGCGTTCAGTGCGTTTTTGACACTTCATGCTAACATGCAATCAAACTGCACAAATCTCATCAAAAACTACACAAATCTCTGCACAAACTACTCAGAACAACTTGAATATGAAGGAACTACATGATTCCTATTGTGATTTTCTGCTGGGATTTACTGTTTTTACTACTTTTAATACAGAGTTCAAAAACAGGCTCAATTCAGCGTTCATTGCTTTTTTGATACTTCATGCTAACATGGAATCATACTAAACAAATCTCTTCAAAAACTGCACAAATCTCTGCACAAACTACTCAGAACTACTTCAATATGAAGTAACTACATGATACCTGTTGATTTTCTGCTGGGATTTGCTGTTTTCACTACTTTTAATACAGAGTTCAAAAACAGGCTCAATTCAGCGTTCAGTACGTTTTAGATACTTCATGCTAACATGGAATCATACTAAACAAATCTCTTCAAAAACTGCACAAATCTCTGCACAAACTACTCAGAACTACTTGAATATGAAGGAACTACATGATTCCTGTTGATTTTCTGCTGGGATTTGCTGTTTTCACTACTTTTAATACAGAGTTCAAAAACAGACTCAATTCAGCGTTCAGTGCCTTTATGACACATAAACTTGAAGTGCAGTCAAACTGCACAAATCTCTTCAAAAACTGCACAAATCTCTGCACAAACTACTCAGAACTACTTGAATATGAAGGAACTACATGATTCCTGTTGATTTTCTTCTGGGATTTAATGATTTCACTACATTTAATACAGAGTTCAAAAACAGGCTCAATTCAGCGTTCAGTGCGTTTTTGATGCTTCATGCTAACTACAATCAAACTGCACAAATCTCATCAAAAACTACACAAATCTCTGCACAAACTACTCAGAACTACTTGAATATGAAGGGAATACATGATTTTCGTTGATTTTCTGCTGGGATTTGCTGTTTTCACTACTTTTAATACAGAGTTCAAAAACAGGCTCAATTCAGCATTGAGTGCGTTTATGACTAACCAACTTGAAATGAAATCAAACTGCACAAATCTCTGCACAAACTACTCAGAACAACTTGAATATGAAGGAACTACATGATTCCTATTGATTTTCTGCTGGGATTTGTTGTTTTCACTACTTTTAATAGAGAGTTCAAAAACAGGCTCAATTCAGCGTTCAGTGCGTTTTTAACACTTCATGCTAACATGCAATCAAACTGCACAAATCTCATCAAAAACTACACAAATCTTTGCACAAACTACTCAGAACTACTTGAATATGAAGGAACTACATGATTCTTGTTGATTTTCTGCAGGGATTTGCTGATTTCGCTACTTTTAATAGAAAGTTCAAAAACAGACTCAATTCAGCGTTCAGTACCTTTATGACACATAAACTTGAAGTGCAGTCAAACTGCACAAATCTCTTCAAGAACTACACAAATCTCTGCAGAAACTACTAAAAACTACTTGAATATGAAGGAACTACATGATTCCTGTTGATTTTCTGCTGGGATTTGCTGTTTTCACTACTTTTAATAGAGAGTTCAAAAACAGGCTCAATTCAGCGTTCAGTGCGTTTTTAACACTTCATGCTAACATGCAATCAAACTGCACAAATCTCATCAAAAACTACACAAATCTCTGCACAAACTACTCAGAACTACTTGAATATGAAGGAAGTACCTGATTCTTGTTGATTTTCTGCTGGGATTTGCTGTTTTCACTACTTTTAATACAGAGTTCAAAAACAGGCTCAATTCAGCGTTCAGTGCGTTTTTAACACTTCATGCTAACATGCAATCAAACTGCACAAATCTCATCAAAAACTACACAAATCTTTGCACAAACTACTCAGAACTACTTGAATATGAAGGAACTACATGATTCTTGTTGATTTTGTGCAGGGATTTGCTGATTTCGCTACTTTTAATAGAAAGTTCAAAAACAGACTCAATTCAGCGTTCAGTGCCTTTATGACACATAAACTTGAAGTGCAGTCAAACTGCACAAATCTCTTCAAGAACTACACAAATCTCTGCAGAAACTACTAAAAACTACTTGAATATGAAGGAACTACATGATTCCTGTTGATTTTCTGCTGGGATTTGCTGTTTTCACTACTTTTAATACAGAGTTCAAAAACAAGCTCAATTCAGCATTGGGTGCGTTTGTGACTCATCAACTTGAAATGAAATCAAACTGCGCAAATCTCATCAAAAACTACACAAATCTCTGCACAAACTACTCAGAACTACTTGAATATGAAGGAACTACATGATTCCTGTTGATTTTCTGCTGGGATTTGCTGTTTTCACTACTTTTAATAGAGAGGTCAAAAACAGGCTCAATTCAGCGTTCAGTGCGTTTTTAACACTTCATGCTAACATGCAATCAAACTGCACAAATCTCATCAAAAACTACACAAATCTCTGCACAAACTACTCAGAATTACTTGAATATGAAGAAAGTACCTGATTCTTGTTGATTTTCTGCTGGGATTTGATGTTTTCACTACTTTTAATACAGAGTTCAAAAACAGGCTCAATTTAGCGTGCAGTGCGTTTTTGACACTTCATGCTAACATGCAATCAAACTGCACAAATCTCATCAAAAACTACACAAATCTCTGCACAAACTACTCAGAACTACTTGAATATGAAGGGAATACATGATTCTCGTTGATTTTCTGCTGGGATTTGCTGTTTTTACTACATTTAATACAGAGTTGAAAAACAGGCTCAATTCAGCGTTGAGTGCCTTTATGACACATAAACTTGAAGTGCAGTCAAACTTCACAAATCTCATCAAAAACTACACAAATCTCTGCACAAACTACTCAGAACAACTTGAATATGAAGGAACTACATGATTCCTATTGATTTTCTGCTGGGATTTACTGTTTTCACTACTTTTAATACAGAGTTCAAAAATAGCCTCAATTCAGCGTTCAGTGTTTTTTTGATACTTCATGCTAACATGGAATCATACTAAACAAATCTCTTCAAAAACTGCACAAATCTCTGCACAAACTACTCAGAACTACTTGAATATGAAGGACGTGCCTGATTCTTGTTGTTTTCTGCTGGGATTTGCTGATTTCACTACTTTTAATACAGAGTTCAAAAACAGGCTCAATTCAGCATTGAGTGCGTTTATGACTAACCAACTTGAAATGAAATCAAACTGCACAAATCTCTGCACAAACTACTCAGAACTACTTGAATATGAAGGAACTACATGATTCTTGTTGATTTTCTACTGGGATTTGCTGTTTTCACTACTTTTAGTACAGAGTTCAAAAACAGGCTCAATTCAGCGTTCAGTGCGTTTTTGACACTTCATGCTAACATGCAATCAAACTGCACAAATCTCATCAAAAACTACACAAATCTCTGCACAAACTACTCAGAACCACTTGAATATGAAGGAACTACATGATTCCTGTTGATTTTCTGCTGGGATTTGCTGTTTTTACTACTTTTAATACAGAGTTCAAAAACAGGCTCAATTCAGCGTTCAATGCGTTTTTGATACTTCATGCTAACTTGTAATCAAACTGCACAAATCTCATCAAAAACTACACAAATCTCTGCACAAACTACTCAGAACAACTTGAATATGAAGGAACTACATGATTCCTGTTGATTTTCTGCTGGGATTTGCTGTTTTCACTACTTTTAATAGAGAGTTCAAAAACAGGCTCAATTCAGCGTTCAGTGCGTTTTTAACACTTCATGCTAACATGCAATCAAACTGCACAAATCTCATCAAAAACTACACAAATCTCTGCACAAACTACTCAGAACTACTTGAATATGAAGGGAATACATGATTCTCGTTGATTTTCTGCTGGGATTTGCTGTTTTCACTACTTTTAATAGAGAGTTCAAAAACAGGCTCAATTCAGCGTTCAGTGCGTTTTTAACACTTCATGCTAACATGCAATCAAACTGCACAAATCTCATCAAAAACTACACAAATCTCTGCACAAACTACACAAATCTCTGCACAAACTACTCAGAACAACTTGAATATGAAGGAACTACATGATTCCTGTTGATTTTCTGCTGGGATTTGCTGTTTTCACTACTTTTAATAGAGAGTTCAAAAACAGGCTCAATTCAGCGTTCAGTGCGTTTTTAACACTTCATGCTAACATACAATCAAACTGCACAAATCTCATCAAAAACTACACAAATCTCTGCACAAACTACTCAGAACAACTTGAATATGAAGGAACTACATGATTCCTGTTGATTTTCTGCTGGGATTTGCTGTTTTCACTACTTTTAATACAGAGTTCAAAAACAGGCTCAATTCAGCGTTCAGTGCGTTTTTGACACTTCATGCTAACATGCAATCAAACTGCACAAATCTCATCAAAAACTACACAAATCTCTGCACAAACTACTCAGAACAACTTGAATATGAAGGAACTACATGATTCCTATTGTGATTTTCTGCTGGGATTTACTGTTTTTACTACTTTTAATACAGAGTTCAAAAACAGGCTCAATTCAGCGTTCATTGCTTTTTTGATACTTCATGCTAACATGGAATCATACTAAACAAATCTCTTCAAAAACTGCACAAATCTCTGCACAAACTACTCAGAACTACTTCAATATGAAGTAACTACATGATACCTGTTGATTTTCTGCTGGGATTTGCTGTTTTCACTACTTTTAATACAGAGTTCAAAAACAGGCTCAATTCAGCGTTCAGTACGTTTTAGATACTTCATGCTAACATGGAATCATACTAAACAAATCTCTTCAAAAACTGCACAAATCTCTGCACAAACTACTCAGAACTACTTGAATATGAAGGAACTACATGATTCCTGTTGATTTTCTGCTGGGATTTGCTGTTTTCACTACTTTTAATACAGAGTTCAAAAACAGACTCAATTCAGCGTTCAGTGCCTTTATGACACATAAACTTGAAGTGCAGTCAAACTGCACAAATCTCTTCAAAAACTGCACAAATCTCTGCACAAACTACTCAGAACTACTTGAATATGAAGGAACTACATGATTCCTGTTGATTTTCTTCTGGGATTTAATGATTTCACTACATTTAATACAGAGTTCAAAAACAGGCTCAATTCAGCGTTCAGTGCGTTTTTGATGCTTCATGCTAACTACAATCAAACTGCACAAATCTCATCAAAAACTACACAAATCTCTGCACAAACTACTCAGAACTACTTGAATATGAAGGGAATACATGATTTTCGTTGATTTTCTGCTGGGATTTGCTGTTTTCACTACTTTTAATACAGAGTTCAAAAACAGGCTCAATTCAGCATTGAGTGCGTTTATGACTAACCAACTTGAAATGAAATCAAACTGCACAAATCTCTGCACAAACTACTCAGAACAACTTGAATATGAAGGAACTACATGATTCCTATTGATTTTCTGCTGGGATTTGTTGTTTTCACTACTTTTAATAGAGAGTTCAAAAACAGGCTCAATTCAGCGTTCAGTGCGTTTTTAACACTTCATGCTAACATGCAATCAAACTGCACAAATCTCATCAAAAACTACACAAATCTTTGCACAAACTACTCAGAACTACTTGAATATGAAGGAACTACATGATTCTTGTTGATTTTCTGCAGGGATTTGCTGATTTCGCTACTTTTAATAGAAAGTTCAAAAACAGACTCAATTCAGCGTTCAGTACCTTTATGACACATAAACTTGAAGTGCAGTCAAACTGCACAAATCTCTTCAAGAACTACACAAATCTCTGCAGAAACTACTAAAAACTACTTGAATATGAAGGAACTACATGATTCCTGTTGATTTTCTGCTGGGATTTGCTGTTTTCACTACTTTTAATAGAGAGTTCAAAAACAGGCTCAATTCAGCGTTCAGTGCGTTTTTAACACTTCATGCTAACATGCAATCAAACTGCACAAATCTCATCAAAAACTACACAAATCTCTGCACAAACTACTCAGAACTACTTGAATATGAAGGAAGTACCTGATTCTTGTTGATTTTCTGCTGGGATTTGCTGTTTTCACTACTTTTAATACAGAGTTCAAAAACAGGCTCAATTCAGCGTTCAGTGCGTTTTTAACACTTCATGCTAACATGCAATCAAACTGCACAAATCTCATCAAAAACTACACAAATCTTTGCACAAACTACTCAGAACTACTTGAATATGAAGGAACTACATGATTCTTGTTGATTTTGTGCAGGGATTTGCTGATTTCGCTACTTTTAATAGAAAGTTCAAAAACAGACTCAATTCAGCGTTCAGTGCCTTTATGACACATAAACTTGAAGTGCAGTCAAACTGCACAAATCTCTTCAAGAACTACACAAATCTCTGCAGAAACTACTAAAAACTACTTGAATATGAAGGAACTACATGATTCCTGTTGATTTTCTGCTGGGATTTGCTGTTTTCACTACTTTTAATATAGAGTTCAAAAACAGGCTCAATTCAGCGTTCAGTGCGTTTTTAACACTTCATGCTAACATGCAATCAAACTGCACAAATCTCATCAAAAACTACACAAATCTCTGCACAAACTACTCAGAACAACTTGAATATGACGGAACTACATGATTCCTGTTGATTTTCTGTTGGGATTTGCTGTTTTCACTACTTTTAATACAGAGTTCAAAAACAGGCTCAATTCAGCGTTCAGTGCCTTTATGACACATAAACTTGAAGTGCAGTCAAACTGCACAAATCTCTTCAAAAACTACAGAAATCTCTGCAGAAACTACTAAAAACTACTTGAATATGAAGGAACTACATGATTCATGTTGATTTTCTGCCCGGATTTAATGATTTCACTACTTTTAATACAGAGTTGAAAAACAGGCTCAATTCAGCGTTGAGTGCCTTTATGACACATAAACTTGAAGTGCAGTCAAACTGCACAAATCTCTTCAAAAACTACACAAATCTCTGCACAAACTACTCAGAACAACTTGAATATGAAGGAACTACATGATTCCTGTTGATTTTCTGCTGGGATTTGCTGTTTTCACTACTTTTAAAACAGAGTTCAAAAACAGACTCAATTCAGCGTTCAGTGCCTTCATGACACATAAACTTGAAGTGCAGTCAAACTGCACAAATCTCATCAAAAACTACACAAATCTCTGCACAAACTACTCAGAACTACTTGAATATGAAGGGAATACATGATTCTCGTTGATTTTCTGCTGGGATTTGCTGTTTTCACTACTTTTAATAGAGAGTTCAAAAACAGGCTCAATTCAGCGTTCAGTGCGTTTTTAACACTTCATGCTAACATGCAATCAAACTGCACAAATCTCATCAAAAACTGCACAAATCTCATCAAAAACTACACAAATCTCTGCACAAACTACTCAGAACTACTTGAATATGAAGGAACTACATGATTCATGTTGATTTTCTGCCCGGATTTAATGATTTCACTACATTTAATACAGAGTTGAAAAACAGGCTCAATTCAGCGTTCAGTACGTTTTTGATACTTCATGCTAACATGGAATCATACTAAACAAATCTCATCAAAAACTACACAAATCTCTGCACAAACTACTCAGAACAACTTGAATATGAAGGAACTACATGATTCCTGTTGATTTTCTGCTGGGATTTGCTGTTTTCACTACTTTTAATAGAGAGTTCAAAAACAGGCTCAATTCAGCGTTCAGTGCGTTTTTAACACTTCATGCTAACATGCAATCAAACTGCACAAATCTCATCAAAAACTACACAAATCTCTGCACAAACTACTCAGAACAACTTGAATATGAAGGAACTACATGATTCCTATTGATTTTCTGCTGGGATTTGTTGTTTTCACTAGTTTTAATAGAGAGTTCAAAAACAGGCTCAATTCAGCGTTCAGTGCGTTTTTAACACTTCATGCTAACATGCAATCAAACTGCACAAATCTCATCAAAAACTACACAAATCTTTGCACAAACTACTCAGAACTACTTGAATATGAAGGAACTACATGATTCTTGTTGATTTTCTGCTGGGATTTGCTGTTTTCACTACTTTTAATAGAGAGTTGAAAAACAGGCTCAATTCAGCGTTCAGTGCGTTTTTAACACTTCATGCTAACATGCAATCAAACTGCACAAATCTCATCAAAAACTACACAAATCTTTGCACAAAATACTCAGAACTACTTGAATATGAAGGAACTACATGATTCTTGTTGATTTTCTGCAGGGATTTGCTGATTTCGCTACTTTTAATAGAAAGTTCAAAAACAGACTCAATTCAGCGTTCAGTGCCTTTATGACACATAAACTTGAAGTGCAGTCAAACTGCACAAATCTCTTCAAGAACTACACAAATCTCTGCAGTAACTACTAAAAACTACTTGAATATGAAGGAACTACATGATTCCTGTTGATTTTCTGCTGGGATTTGCTGTTTTCACTACTTTTAATAGAGAGTTCAAAAACAGGCTCAATTCAGCGTTCAGTGCGTTTTTAACACTTCATGCTAACATGCAATCAAACTGCACAAATCTCATCAAAGACTACACAAATCTTTGCACAAACTACTCAGAACTACTTGAATATGAAGGAAGTACCTGATTCTTGTTGATTTTCTGCTGGGATTTGCTGTTTTCACTACTTTTAATACAGAGTTGAAAAACAGGCTCAATTCAGCGTTGAGTGCCTTTATGACACATAAACTTGAAGTGCAGTCAAACTGCACAAATCTCTTCAAAAACTACACAAATCTCTGCACAAACTACTCAGAACTACTTGAATATGAAGGAAGTACCTGATTCTTGTTGATTTTCTGCTGGGATTTGCTGTTTTCACTACTTTTAATACAGAGTTCAAAAACAGGCTCAATTCAGCGTTGAGTGCCTTTATGACACATAAACTTGAAGTGCAGTCAAAATGCACAAATCTCTTCAAGAACTACACAAATCTCTGCAGAAACTACTAAAAACTACTTGAATATGAAGGAACTACATGATTCCTGTTGATTTTCTGCTGGGATTTGCTGTTTTCACTACTTTTAATAGAGAGTTCAAAAACAGGCTCAATTCAGCGTTCAGTGCGTTTTTAACACTTCATGCTAACATGCAATCAAACTGCACAAATCTCATCAAAAACTACACAAATCTCTGCACAAACTACTCAGAACTACTTGAATATGAAGGAAGTACCTGATTCTTGTTGATTTTCTGCTGGGATTTGCTGTTTTCACTACTTTTAATACAGAGTTCAAAAACAGGCTCAATTCAGCGTTCAGTGCGTTTTTAACACTTCATGCTAACATGCAATCAAACTGCACAAATCTCATCAAAAACTACACAAATCTTTGCACAAACTACTCAGAACTACTTGAATATGAAGGAACTACATGATTCTTGTTGATTTTGTGCAGGGATTTGCTGATTTCGCTACTTTTAATAGAAAGTTCAAAAACAGACTCAATTCAGCGTTCAGTGCCTTTATGACACATAAACTTGAAGTGCAGTCAAACTGCACAAATCTCTTCAAGAACTACACAAATCTCTGCAGAAACTACTAAAAACTACTTGAATATGAAGGAACTACATGATTCCTGTTGATTTTCTGCTGGGATTTGCTGTTTTCACTACTTTTAATATAGAGTTCAAAAACAGGCTCAATTCAGCGTTCAGTGCGTTTTTAACACTTCATGCTAACATGCAATCAAACTGCACAAATCTCATCAAAAACTACACAAATCTCTGCACAAACTACTCAGAACAACTTGAATATGACGGAACTACATGATTCCTGTTGATTTTCTGCTGGGATTTGCTGTTTTCACTACTTTTAATACAGAGTTCAAAAACAGGCTCAATTCAGCGTTCAGTGCCTTTATGACACATAAACTTGAAGTGCAGTCAAACTGCACAAATCTCTTCAAAAACTACAGAAATCTCTGCAGAAACTACTAAAAACTACTTGAATATGAAGGAACTACATGATTCATGTTGATTTTCTGCCCGGATTTAATGATTTCACTACTTTTAATACAGAGTTGAAAAACAGGCTCAATTCAGCGTTGAGTGCCTTTATGACACATAAACTTGAAGTGCAGTCAAACTGCACAAATCTCTTCAAAAACTACACAAATCTCTGCACAAACTACTCAGAACAACTTGAATATGAAGGAACTACATGATTCCTGTTGATTTTCTGCTGGGATTTGCTGTTTTCACTACTTTTAATACAGAGTTCAAAAACAGACTCAATTCAGCGTTCAGTGCCTTCATGACACATAAACTTGAAGTGCAGTCAAACTGCACAAATCTCATCAAAAACTACACAAATCTCTGCACAAACTACTCAGAACTACTTGAATATGAAGGGAATACATGATTCTCGTTGATTTTCTGCTGGGATTTGCTGTTTTCACTACTTTTAATAGAGAGTTCAAAAACAGGCTCAATTCAGCGTTCAGTGCGTTTTTAACACTTCATGCTAACATGCAATTAAACTGCACAAATCTCATCAAAAACTACACAAATCTCTGCACAAACTACACAAATCTCTGCACAAACTACTCAGAACAACTTGAATATGAAGGAACTACATGATTCCTGTTGATTTTCTGCTGGGATTTGCTGTTTCACTACTTTTAATAGAGAGTTCAAAAACAGGCTCAATTCAGCGTTCAGTGCGTTTTTAACACTTCATGCTAACATGCAATCAAACTGCACAAATCTCATCAAAAACTACACAAATCTCTGCACAAACTACTCAGAACTACTTGAATATGAAGGAACTACATGATTCATGTTGATTTTCTGCCCGGATTTAATGATTTCACTACATTTAATACAGAGTTGAAAAACAGGCTCAATTCAGCGTTCAGTACGTTTTTGATACTTCATGCTAACATGGAATCATACTAAACAAATCTCATCAAAAACTACACAAATCTCTGCACAAACTACTCAGAACAACTTGAATATGAAGGAACTACATGATTCCTGTTGATTTTCTGCTGGGATTTGCTGTTTTCACTACTTTTAATAGAGAGTTCAAAAACAGGCTCAATTCAGCGTTCAGTGCGTTTTTGATACTTCATGCTAACATGCAATCAAACTGTACAAATCTCATCAAAAACTACACAAATCTCTGCACAAACTACTCAGAACTACTTGAATATGAAGGAAGTACCTGATTCTTGTTGATTTTCTGCTGGGATTTGCTGTTTTCACTACTTTTAATACAGAGTTCAAAAACAGGCTCAATTCAGCGTTCAGTGCGTTTTTAACACTTCATGCTAACATGCAATCAAACTGCACAAATCTCATCAAAAACTACACAAATCTCTGCACAAACTACTCAGAACAACTTCAATATGAAGGAACTACATGATTCCTGCTGATTTTCTGCTGGGATTTGCTGTTTTCACTACTTTTAATACAGAGTTCAAAAACAGACTCAATTCAGCGTTCAGTGCCTTCATGACACATAAACTTGAAGTGTAGTCAAACTGCACAAATCTCATCAAAAACTACACAAATCTTTGCACAAACTACTCAGAACTACTTGAATATGAAGGAACTACATGATTCTTGTTGATTTTCTGCAGGGATTTGCTGATTTCGCTACTTTTAATAGAAAGTTCAAAAACAGGCTCAATTCAGCATTGGGTGCGTTTGTGACACATCAACTTGAAATGAAATCAAAATGCACAAATCTCATCAAAAACTACACAAATCTCTGCACAAACTACTCAGAACAACTTGAATATGACGGAACTACATGATTCCTGTTGATTTTCTGCTGGGAATTGCTGTTTTCACTAATTTTAATACAGAGTTCAAAAACAGGCTCAATTCAGCGTTCAGTGCGTTTTTGACACTTCATGCTAACATGCAATCAAACTGCACAAATCTCATCAAAAACTACACAAATCTCTGCACAAACTACTCAGAACAACTTGAATATGAAGGAACTACATGATTCCTATTGTGATTTTCTGCAGGGATTTACTGTTTTCACTACTTTTAATACAGAGTTCAAAAACAGGCTCAATTCAGCGTTCATTGCTTTTTTGATACTTCATGCTAACATGGAATCATACTAAACAAATCTCTTCAAAAACTGCACAAATCTCTGCCCAAACTACTCAGAACTACTTCAATATGAAGGAACTACATGATACCTGTTGATTTTCTGCTGGGATTTGCTGTTTTCACTACTTTTAATACAGAGTTCAAAAACAGGCTCAATTCAGCGTTCAGTACGTTTTTGATACTTCATGCTAACATGGAATCATACTAAACAAATCTCTTCAAAAACTGCACAAATCTCTGCACAAACTACTCAGAACAACTTGAATATGAAGGAACTACATGATTCCTATTGATTTTCTGCTGGGATTTGTTGTTTTCACTACTTTTAATAGAGAGTTCAAAAACAGGCTCAATTCAGCGTTCAGTGCGTTTTTAACACTTCATGCTAACATGCAATCAAACTGCACAAATCTCATCAAAAACTACACAAATCTCTGCACAAACTACTCAGAACTACTTGAATATGAAGGAACTACATGATTCATGTTGATTTTCTGCCCGGATTTAATGATTTCACTACATTTAATACAGAGTTCAAAAACAGGCTCAATTCAGCGTTGAGTGCCTTTATGACACATAAACTTGAAGTGCAGTCAAACTGCACAAATCTCTTCAAAAACTACACAAATCTCTGCACAAACTACTCAGAACAACTTGAATATGAAGGAACTACATGATTCCTGTTGATTTTCTGCTGGGATTTGCTGTTTTCAATACTTTTAATACAGAGTTCAAAAACAGGCTCAATTCAGCGTTCAGTGCGTTTTTAACACTTCATGCTAACATGCAATCAAACTGCACAAATCTCATCAAAAACTACACAAATCTCTGCACAAACTACTCAGAACTACTTGAATATGAAGGAAGTACCTGATTCTTGTTGATTTTCTGCTGGGATTTGCTGTTTTCACTACTTTTAATACAGAGTTCAAAAACAGGCTCAATTCAGCGTTCAGTGCCTTTATGACACATAAACTTGAAGTGCAGTCAAAATGCACAAATCTCTTCAAAAACTACACAAATCTCTGCAGAAACTACTAAAAACTACTTGAATATGAAGGAACTACATGATTCATGTTGATTTTCTGCCCGGATTTAATGATTTCACTACATTTAATACAGAGTTGAAAAACAGGCTCAATTCAGCGTTGAGTGCCTTTATGACACATAAACTTGAAGTGCAGTCAAACTGCACAAATCTCTTCAAGAACTACACAAATCTCTGCAGAAACTACTAAAAACTACTTGAATATGAAGGAACTACATGATTCCTGTTGATTTTCTGCTGGGATTTGCTGTTTTCACTACTTTTAATAGAGACTTCAAAAACAGGCTCAATTCAGCGTTCAGTGCGTTTTTAACACTTCATGCTAACATGCAATCAAACTGCACAAATCTCATCAAAAACTACACAAATCTCTGCACAAACTACTCAGAACAACTTCAATATGAAGGAACTACATGATTCCTGCTGATTTTCTGCTGGGATTTGCTGTTTTCACTACTTTTAATACAGAGTTCAAAAACAGACTCAATTCAGCGTTCAGTGCCTTCATGACACATAAACTTGAAGTGTAGTCAAACTGCACAAATCTCATCAAAAACTACACAAATCTTTGCACAAACTACTCAGAACTACTTGAATATGAAGGAACTACATGATTCTTGTTGATTTTCTGCAGGGATTTGCTGATTTCGCTACTTTTAATAGAAAGTTCAAAAACAGGCTCAATTCAGCATTGGGTGCGTTTGTGACACATCAACTTGAAATGAAATCAAAATGCACAAATCTCATCAAAAACTACACAAATCTCTGCACAAACTACTCAGAACAACTTGAATATGACGGAACTACATGATTCCTGTTGATTTTCTGCTGGGAATTGCTGTTTTCACTAATTTTAATACAGAGTTCAAAAACAGGCTCAATTCAGCGTTCAGTGCGTTTTTGACACTTCATGCTAACATGCAATCAAACTGCACAAATCTCATCAAAAACTACACAAATCTCTGCACAAACTACTCAGAACAACTTGAATATGAAGGAACTACATGATTCCTATTGTGATTTTCTGCAGGGATTTACTGTTTTCACTACTTTTAATACAGAGTTCAAAAACAGGCTCAATTCAGCGTTCATTGCTTTTTTGATACTTCATGCTAACATGGAATCATACTAAACAAATCTCTTCAAAAACTGCACAAATCTCTGCCCAAACTACTCAGAACTACTTCAATATGAAGGAACTACATGATACCTGTTGATTTTCTGCTGGGATTTGCTGTTTTCACTACTTTTAATACAGAGTTCAAAAACAGGCTCAATTCAGCGTTCAGTACGTTTTTGATACTTCATGCTAACATGGAATCATACTAAACAAATCTCTTCAAAAACTGCACAAATCTCTGCACAAACTACTCAGAACAACTTGAATATGAAGGAACTACATGATTCCTATTGATTTTCTGCTGGGATTTGTTGTTTTCACTACTTTTAATAGAGAGTTCAAAAACAGGCTCAATTCAGCGTTCAGTGCGTTTTTAACACTTCATGCTAACATGCAATCAAACTGCACAAATCTCATCAAAAACTACACAAATCTCTGCACAAACTACTCAGAACAACTTGAATATGACGGAACTACATGATTCCTGTTGATTTTCTGCTGGGATTTGCTGTTTTCACTACTTTTAATACAGAGTTCAAAAACAGGCTCAATTCAGCGTTCAGTGCCTTTATGACACATAAACTTGAAGTGCAGTCAAACTGCACAAATCTCTTCAAAAACTACACAAATCTCTGCAGAAACTACTAAAAACTACTTGAATATGAAGGAACTACATGATTCATGTTGATTTTCTGCCCGGATTTAATGATTTCACTACTTTTAATACAGAGTTGAAAAACAGGCTCAATTCAGCGTTGAGTGCCTTTATGACACATAAACTTGAAGTGCAGTCAAACTGCACAAATCTCTTCAAAAACTACACAAATCTCTGCACAAACTACTCAGAACAACTTGAATATGAAGGAACTACATGATTCCTGTTGATTTTCTGCTGGGATTTGCTGTTTTCACTACTTTTAATACAGAGTTCAAAAACAGACTCAATTCAACGTTCAGTGCCTTCATGACACATAAACTTGAAGTGCAGTCAAACTGCACAAATCTCATCAAAAACTACACAAATCTCTGCACAAACTACTCAGAACAACTTGAATATGAAGGAACTACATGATTCCTATTGATTTTCTGCTGGGATTTGTTGTTTTCACTACTTTTATTAGAGAGTTCAAAAACAGGCTCAATTCAGCGTTCAGTGCGTTTTTAACACTTCATGCTAACATGCAATCAAACTGCACAAATCTCATCAAAAACTACACAAATCTTTGCACAAACTACTCAGAACTACTTGAATATGAAGGAACTACATGATTCTTGTTGATTTTCTGCTGGGATTTGCTGTTTTCACTACTTTTAATAGAGAGTTCAAAAACAGGCTCAATTCAGCGTTCAGTGCGTTTTTAACACTTCATGCTAACATGCAATCAAACTGCACAAATCTCATCAAAAACTACACAAATCTTTGCACAAACTACTCAGAACTACTTGAATATGAAGGAACTACATGATTCTTGTTGATTTTCTGCAGGGATTTGCTGATTTCGCTACTTTTAATAGAAAGTTCAAAAACAGACTCAATTCAGCGTTCAGTGCCTTTATGACACATAAACTTGAAGTGCAGTCAAACTGCACAAATCTCTTCAAGAACTACACAAATCTCTGCAGTAACTACTAAAAACTACTTGAATATGAAGGAACTACATGATTCCTGTTGATTTTCTGCTGGGATTTGCTGTTTTCACTACTTTTAATACAGAGTTGAAAAACAGGCTCAATTCAGCGTTGAGTGCCTTTATGACACATAAACTTGAAGTGCAGTCAAACTGCACAAATCTCTTCAAAAACTACACAAATCTCTGCACAAACTACTCAGAACAACTTGAATATGAAGGAACTACATGATTCCTATTGATTTTCTGCTGGGATTTACTGTTTTCACTACTTTTAATACAGAGTTCAAAAATAGGCTCAATTCAGCGTTCAGTGCTTTTTTGATACTTCATGCTAACATGGAATCATACTAAACAAATCTCATCAAAAACTACACAAATCTCTGCACAAACTACTCAGAACTACTTGAATATGAAGGGAATACATGATTCTCGTTGATT
This sequence comes from Remorina albescens, assembly GCA_034769265.1. Classification (NCBI taxonomy): domain Eukaryota; kingdom Metazoa; phylum Chordata; class Actinopteri; order Carangiformes; family Echeneidae; genus Remorina; species Remorina albescens. Next base: position 24,553,992 of record CM068478.1, read on the forward strand.
TTCTGCTGGGATTTGCTGTTTTCACTACTTTTAATATAGAGTTCAAAAACAGGCTCAATTCAGCGTTCAGTGCGTTTTTAACACTTCATGCTAACATGCAATCAAACTGCACAAATCTCATCAAAAACTACACAAATCTCTGCACAAACTACTCAGAACTACTTGAATATGAAGGAACTACATGATTCATGTTGATTTTCTGCCCGGATTTAATGATTTCACTACATTTAATACAGAGTTCAAAAACAGGCTCAATTCAGCGTTCAGTGCGTTTTTAACACTTCATGCTAACATGCAATCAAACTGCACAAATCTCATCAAAAACTACACAAATCTTTGCACAAACTACTCAGAACTACTTGAATATGAAGGAACTACATGATTCCTGTTGATTTTCTGCTGGGATTTGCTGTTTTCAATACTTTTAATACAGAGTTCAAAAACAGGCTCAATTCAGCGTTCAGTACGTTTTTGATACTTCATGCTAACATGGAATCATATTAAACAAATCTCTTCAAAAACTGCACAAATCTCTGCACAAATTACTCAGAACTACTTGAATATGAAGGGAATACATGATTCTCGTTGATTTTCTGCTGGGATTTGCTGTTTTCACTACTTTTAATAGAGAGTTCAAAAACAGGCTCAATTCAGCGTTCAGTGCGTTTTTAACACTTCATGCTAACATGCAATCAAACTGCACAAATCTCATCAAAAACTACACAAATCTCTGCACAAACTACTCAGAACAACTTGAATATGACGGAACTACATGATTCCTGTTGATTTTCTGCTGGGAATTGCTGTTTTCACTAATTTTAATACAGAGTTCAAAAACAGGCTCAATTCAGCGTTCAGTGCGTTTTTGACACTTCATGCTAACATGCAATCAAACTGCACAAATCTCATCAAAAACTACACAAATCTCTGCACAAACTACTCAGAACAACTTGAATATGAAGGAACTACATGATTCCTATTGTGATTTTCTGCAGGGATTTACTGTTTTCACTACTTTTAATACAGAGTTCAAAAACAGGCTCAATTCAGCGTTCATTGCTTTTTTGATACTTCATGCTAACATGGAATCATACTAAACAAATCTCTTCAAAAACTGCACAAATCTCTGCCCAAACTACTCAGAACTACTTCAATATGAAGGAACTACATGATACCTGTTGATTTTCTGCTGGGATTTGCTGTTTTCACTACTTTTAATACAGAGTTCAAAAACAGGCTCAATTCAGCGTTCAGTACGTTTTTGATACTTCATGCTAACATGGAATCATACTAAACAAATCTCTTCAAAAACTGCACAAATCTCTGCACAAACTACTCAGAACAACTTGAATATGAAGGAACTACATGATTCCTATTGATTTTCTGCTGGGATTTGTTGTTTTCACTACTTTTAATAGAGAGTTCAAAAACAGGCTCAATTCAGCGTTCAGTGCGTTTTTAACACTTCATGCTAACATGCAATCAAACTGCACAAATCTCATCAAAAACTACACAAATCTCTGCACAAACTACTCAGAACTACTTGAATATGAAGGAACTACATGATTCATGTTGATTTTCTGCCCGGATTTAATGATTTCACTACATTTAATACAGAGTTCAAAAACAGGCTCAATTCAGCGTTGAGTGCCTTTATGACACATAAACTTGAAGTGCAGTCAAACTGCACAAATCTCTTCAAAAACTACACAAATCTCTGCACAAACTACTCAGAACAACTTGAATATGAAGGAACTACATGATTCCTGTTGATTTTCTGCTGGGATTTGCTGTTTTCAATACTTTTAATACAGAGTTCAAAAACAGGCTCAATTCAGCGTTCAGTGCGTTTTTAACACTTCATGCTAACATGCAATCAAACTGCACAAATCTCATCAAAAACTACACAAATCTCTGCACAAACTACTCAGAACTACTTGAATATGAAGGAAGTACCTGATTCTTGTTGATTTTCTGCTGGGATTTGCTGTTTTCACTACTTTTAATACAGAGTTCAAAAACAGGCTCAATTCAGCGTTCAGTGCCTTTATGACACATAAACTTGAAGTGCAGTCAAAATGCACAAATCTCTTCAAAAACTACACAAATCTCTGCAGAAACTACTAAAAACTACTTGAATATGAAGGAACTACATGATTCATGTTGATTTTCTGCCCGGATTTAATGATTTCACTACATTTAATACAGAGTTGAAAAACAGGCTCAATTCAGCGTTGAGTGCCTTTATGACACATAAACTTGAAGTGCAGTCAAACTGCACAAATCTCTTCAAGAACTACACAAATCTCTGCAGAAACTACTAAAAACTACTTGAATATGAAGGAACTACATGATTCCTGTTGATTTTCTGCTGGGATTTGCTGTTTTCACTACTTTTAATAGAGACTTCAAAAACAGGCTCAATTCAGCGTTCAGTGCGTTTTTAACACTTCATGCTAACATGCAATCAAACTGCACAAATCTCATCAAAAACTACACAAATCTCTGCACAAACTACTCAGAACAACTTCAATATGAAGGAACTACATGATTCCTGCTGATTTTCTGCTGGGATTTGCTGTTTTCACTACTTTTAATACAGAGTTCAAAAACAGACTCAATTCAGCGTTCAGTGCCTTCATGACACATAAACTTGAAGTGTAGTCAAACTGCACAAATCTCATCAAAAACTACACAAATCTTTGCACAAACTACTCAGAACTACTTGAATATGAAGGAACTACATGATTCTTGTTGATTTTCTGCAGGGATTTGCTGATTTCGCTACTTTTAATAGAAAGTTCAAAAACAGGCTCAATTCAGCATTGGGTGCGTTTGTGACACATCAACTTGAAATGAAATCAAAATGCACAAATCTCATCAAAAACTACACAAATCTCTGCACAAACTACTCAGAACAACTTGAATATGACGGAACTACATGATTCCTGTTGATTTTCTGCTGGGAATTGCTGTTTTCACTAATTTTAATACAGAGTTCAAAAACAGGCTCAATTCAGCGTTCAGTGCGTTTTTGACACTTCATGCTAACATGCAATCAAACTGCACAAATCTCATCAAAAACTACACAAATCTCTGCACAAACTACTCAGAACAACTTGAATATGAAGGAACTACATGATTCCTATTGTGATTTTCTGCAGGGATTTACTGTTTTCACTACTTTTAATACAGAGTTCAAAAACAGGCTCAATTCAGCGTTCATTGCTTTTTTGATACTTCATGCTAACATGGAATCATACTAAACAAATCTCTTCAAAAACTGCACAAATCTCTGCCCAAACTACTCAGAACTACTTCAATATGAAGGAACTACATGATACCTGTTGATTTTCTGCTGGGATTTGCTGTTTTCACTACTTTTAATACAGAGTTCAAAAACAGGCTCAATTCAGCGTTCAGTACGTTTTTGATACTTCATGCTAACATGGAATCATACTAAACAAATCTCTTCAAAAACTGCACAAATCTCTGCACAAACTACTCAGAACAACTTGAATATGAAGGAACTACATGATTCCTATTGATTTTCTGCTGGGATTTGTTGTTTTCACTACTTTTAATAGAGAGTTCAAAAACAGGCTCAATTCAGCGTTCAGTGCGTTTTTAACACTTCATGCTAACATGCAATCAAACTGCACAAATCTCATCAAAAACTACACAAATCTCTGCACAAACTACTCAGAACAACTTGAATATGACGGAACTACATGATTCCTGTTGATTTTCTGCTGGGATTTGCTGTTTTCACTACTTTTAATACAGAGTTCAAAAACAGGCTCAATTCAGCGTTCAGTGCCTTTATGACACATAAACTTGAAGTGCAGTCAAACTGCACAAATCTCTTCAAAAACTACAGAAATCTCTGCAGAAACTACTAAAAACTACTTGAATATGAAGGAACTACATGATTCATGTTGATTTTCTGCCCGGATTTAATGATTTCACTACTTTTAATACAGAGTTGAAAAACAGGCTCAATTCAGCGTTGAGTGCCTTTATGACACATAAACTTGAAGTGCAGTCAAACTGCACAAATCTCTTCAAAAACTACACAAATCTCTGCACAAACTACTCAGAACAACTTGAATATGAAGGAACTACATGATTCCTGTTGATTTTCTGCTGGGATTTGCTGTTTTCACTACTTTTAATACAGAGTTCAAAAACAGACTCAATTCAACGTTCAGTGCCTTCATGACACATAAACTTGAAGTGCAGTCAAACTGCACAAATCTCATCAAAAACTACACAAATCTCTGCACAAACTACTCAGAACAACTTGAATATGAAGGAACTACATGATTCCTATTGATTTTCTGCTGGGATTTGTTGTTTTCACTACTTTTATTAGAGAGTTCAAAAACAGGCTCAATTCAGCGTTCAGTGCGTTTTTAACACTTCATGCTAACATGCAATCAAACTGCACAAATCTCATCAAAAACTACACAAATCTTTGCACAAACTACTCAGAACTACTTGAATATGAAGGAACTACATGATTCTTGTTGATTTTCTGCTGGGATTTGCTGTTTTCACTACTTTTAATAGAGAGTTCAAAAACAGGCTCAATTCAGCGTTCAGTGCGTTTTTAACACTTCATGCTAACATGCAATCAAACTGCACAAATCTCATCAAAAACTACACAAATCTTTGCACAAACTACTCAGAACTACTTGAATATGAAGGAACTACATGATTCTTGTTGATTTTCTGCAGGGATTTGCTGATTTCGCTACTTTTAATAGAAAGTTCAAAAACAGACTCAATTCAGCGTTCAGTGCCTTTATGACACATAAACTTGAAGTGCAGTCAAACTGCACAAATCTCTTCAAGAACTACACAAATCTCTGCAGTAACTACTAAAAACTACTTGAATATGAAGGAACTACATGATTCCTGTTGATTTTCTGCTGGGATTTGCTGTTTTCACTACTTTTAATACAGAGTTGAAAAACAGGCTCAATTCAGCGTTGAGTGCCTTTATGACACATAAACTTGAAGTGCAGTCAAACTGCACAAATCTCTTCAAAAACTACACAAATCTCTGCACAAACTACTCAGAACAACTTGAATATGAAGGAACTACATGATTCCTATTGATTTTCTGCTGGGATTTACTGTTTTCACTACTTTTAATACAGAGTTCAAAAATAGGCTCAATTCAGCGTTCAGTGCTTTTTTGATACTTCATGCTAACATGGAATCATACTAAACAAATCTCATCAAAAACTACACAAATCTCTGCACAAACTACTCAGAACTACTTGAATATGAAGGGAATACATGATTCTCGTTGATTTTCTGCTGGGATTTGCTGTTTTCACTACTTTTAATATAGAGTTCAAAAACAGGCTCAATTCAGCGTTCAGTGCGTTTTTAACACTTCATGCTAACATGCAATCAAACTGCACAAATCTCATCAAAAACTACACAAATCTCTGCACAAACTACTCAGAACTACTTGAATATGAAGGAACTACATGATTCATGTTGATTTTCTGCCCGGATTTAATGATTTCACTACATTTAATACAGAGTTCAAAAACAGGCTCAATTCAGCGTTCAGTGCGTTTTTAACACTTCATGCTAACATGCAATCAAACTGCACAAATCTCATCAAAAACTACACAAATCTTTGCACAAACTACTCAGAACTACTTGAATATGAAGGAACTACATGATTCCTGTTGATTTTCTGCTGGGATTTGCTGTTTTCAATACTTTTAATACAGAGTTCAAAAACAGGCTCAATTCAGCGTTCAGTACGTTTTTGATACTTCATGCTAACATGGAATCATATTAAACAAATCTCTTCAAAAACTGCACAAATCTCTGCACAAACTACTCAGAACTACTTGAATATGAAGGGAATACATGATTCTCGTTGATTTTCTGCTGGGATTTGCTGTTTTCACTACTTTTAATAGAGAGTTCAAAAACAGGCTCAATTCAGCGTTCAGTGCGTTTTTAACACTTCATGCTAACATGCAATCAAACTGCACAAATCTCATCAAAAACTACACAAATCTCTGCACAAACTACTCAGAACAACTTGAATATGAAGGAACTACATGATTCCTGTTGATTTTCTGCTGGGATTTGCTGTTTTCACTACTTTTAATACAGAGTTCAAAAACAGGCTCAATTCAGCGTTCAGTGCGTTTTTGACACTTCATGCTAACATGCAATCAAACTGCACAAATCTCATCAAAAACTACACAAATCTCTGCACAAACTACTCAGAACAACTTGAATATGAAGGAACTACATGATTCCTGTTGATTTTCTGCTGGGATTTGCTGTTTTCACTACTTTTAATAGAGAGTTCAAAAACAGGCTCAATTCAGCGTTCAGTGCCTTTATGACACATAAACTTGAAGTGCAGTCAAACTGCACAAATCTCTTCAAGAACTACACAAATCTCTGCAGAAACTACTAAAAACTACTTGAATATGAAGGAACTACATGATTCCTGTTGATTTTCTGCTGGGATTTGCTGTTTTCACTACTTTTAATAGAGAGTTCAAAAACAGGCTCAATTCAGCGTTCAGTGCGTTTTCAACACTTCATGCTAACATGCAATCAAACTTCACAAATCTCATCAAAAACTACACAAATCTTTGCACAAACTACTCAGAACTACTTGAATATGAAGGAACTACATGATTCATGTTGATTTTCTGCCCGGATTTAATGATTTCACTACATTTAATACAGAGTTCAAAAACAGGCTCAATTCAGCGTTGAGTGCCTTTATGACACATAAACTTGAAGTGCAGTCAAACTGCACAAATCTCTTCAAAAACTACACAAATCTCTGCACAAACTACTCAGAACAACTTGAATATGAAGGAACTACATGATTCCTGTTGATTTTCTGCTGGGATTTGCTGTTTTCAATACTTTTAATACAAAGTTCAAAAACAGGCTCAATTCAGCGTTCAGTACGTTTTTGATACTTCATGCTAACATGGAATCATATTAAACAAATCTCTTCAAAAACTGCACAAATCTCTGCACAAACTACTCAGAACAACTTGAATATGAAGGAACTACATGATTCCTATTGTGATTTTCTGCTGGGATTTACTGTTTTCACTACTTTTAATACAGAGTTCAAAAACAGACTCAATTCAGCGTTCATTGCTTTTTTGATACTTCATGCTAACATGCAATCAAACTGCACAAATCTCATCAAAAACTACACAAATCTCTGCACAAACTACTCAGAACAACTTGAATATGACGGAACTACATGATTCCTGTTGATTTTCTGCTGGAATTTGCTGATTTCACTACTTTTAATACAGAGTTCAAAAATAGGCTCAATTCAGCGTTCAGTACGTTTTTGATACTTCATTCTAACATGGAATCATACTAAACAAATCTCTTCAATAACTGCACAAATCTCTGCACAAACTACTCAGAACTACTTGAATATGAAGGAAGTACCTGATTCTTGTTGTTTTCTGCTGGGATTTGCTGATTTCACTACTTTTAATACAGAGTTCAAAAACAGGCTCAATTCAGCGTTCAGTGCCTTTATGACACATAAACTTGAAGTGCAGTCAAACTGCACAAATCTCTTCAAAAACTACACAAATCTCTGCACAAACTACTCAGAACAACTTGAATATGAAGGAACTACATGATTCCTGTTGATTTTCTGCTGGGATTTGCTGTTTTCACTACTTTTAATACAGAGTTCAAAAACAGACTCAATTCAGCGTTCAGTGCCTTCATGACACATAAACTTGAAGTGCAGTCAAACTGCACAAATCTCATCAAAAACTACACAAATCTCTGCACAAACTACTCAGAACTACTTGAATATGAAGGGAATACATGATTCTCGTTGATTTTCTGCTGGGATTTGCTGTTTTCACTACTTTTAATAGAGAGTTCAAAAACAGGCTCAATTCAGCGTTCAGTGCGTTTTTAACACTTCATGCTAACATGCAATCAAACTGCACAAATCTCATCAAAAACTACACAAATCTCTGCACAAACTACTCAGAACAACTTGAATATGAAGGAACTACATGATTCCTGTTGATTTTCTGCTGGGATTTGCTGTTTTCACTACTTTTAATAGAGAGTTCAAAAACAGGCTCAATTCAGCGTTCAGTGCGTTTTTAACACTTCATGCTAACATGCAATCAAACTGTACAAAGCTCATCAAAAACTACACAAATCTCTGCACAAACTACTCAGAACTACTTGAATATGAAGGAAGTACCTGATTCTTGTTGATTTTCTGCTGGGATTTGCTGTTTTCACTACTTTTAATACAGAGTTCAAAAACAGGCTCAATTCAGCGTTCAGTGCCTTTATGACACATAAACTTGAAGTGCAGTCAAACTGCACAAATCTCTTCAAGAACTACACAAATCTCTGCAGAAACTACTAAAAACTACTTGAATATGAAGGAACTACATGATTCCTGTTGATTTTCTGCTGGGATTTGCTGTTTTCACTACTTTTAATAGAGAGTTCAAAAACAGGCTCAATTCAGCGTTCAGTGCGTTTTTAACACTTCATGCTAACATGCAATCAAACTGCACAAATCTCATCAAAGACTACACAAATCTTTGCACAAACTACTCAGAACTACTTGAATATGAAGGAAGTACCTGATTCTTGTTGATTTTCTGCTGGGATTTGCTGTTTTCACTACTTTTAATACAGAGTTGAAAAACAGGCTCAATTCAGCGTTGAGTGCCTTTATGACACATAAACTTGAAGTGCAGTCAAACTGCACAAATCTCTTCAAAAACTACACAAATCTCTGCACAAACTACTCAGAACAACTTGAATATGAAGGAACTACATGATTCCTGTTGATTTTCTGCTGGGATTTGCTGTTTTCAATACTTTTAATACAAAGTTCAAAAACAGGCTCAATTCAGCGTTCAGTACGTTTTTGATACTTCATGCTAACATGGAATCATATTAAACAAATCTCTTCAAAAACTGCACAAATCTCTGCACAAACTACTCAGAACAACTTGAATATGAAGGAACTACATGATTCCTATTGTGATTTTCTGCTGGGATTTACTGTTTTCACTACTTTTAATACAGAGTTCAAAAACAGACTCAATTCAGCGTTCATTGCTTTTTTGATACTTCATGCTAACATGCAATCAAACTGCACAAATCTCATCAAAAACTACACAAATCTCTGCACAAACTACTCAGAACAACTTGAATATGACGGAACTACATGATTCCTGTTGATTTTCTGCTGGAATTTGCTGATTTCACTACTTTTAATACAGAGTTCAAAAATAGGCTCAATTCAGCGTTCAGTACGTTTTTGATACTTCATTCTAACATGGAATCATACTAAACAAATCTCTTCAATAACTGCACAAATCTCTGCACAAACTACTCAGAACTACTTGAATATGAAGGAAGTACCTGATTCTTGTTGTTTTCTGCTGGGATTTGCTGATTTCACTACTTTTAATACAGAGTTCAAAAACAGGCTCAATTCAGCGTTCAGTGCCTTTATGACACATAAACTTGAAGTGCAGTCAAACTGCACAAATCTCTTCAAAAACTACACAAATCTCTGCAGAAACTACTAAAAACTACTTGAATATGAAGGAACTACATGATTCATGTTGATTTTCTGCCCGGATTTAATGATTTCACTACTTTTAATACAGAGTTGAAAAACAGGCTCAATTCAGCGTTGAGTGCCTTTATGACACATAAACTTGAAGTGCAGTCAAACTGCACAAATCTCATCAAAAACTACACAAATCTCTGCACAAACTACTCAGAACAACTTGAATATGAAGGAACTACATGATTCCTGTTGATTTTCTGCTGGGATTTGCTGTTTTCACTACTTTTAATACAGAGTTCAAAAACAGACTCAATTCAGCGTTCAGTGCCTTCATGACACATAAACTTGAAGTGCAGTCAAACTGCACAAATCTCATCAAAAACTACACAAATCTCTGCACAAACTACTCAGAACTACTTGAATATGAAGGGAATACATGATTCTCGTTGATTTTCTGCTGGGATTTGCTGTTTTCACTACTTTTAATAGAGAGTTCAAAAACAGGCTCAATTCAGCGTTCAGTGCGTTTTTAACACTTCATGCTAACATGCAATCAAACTGCACAAATCTCATCAAAAACTACACAAATCTCTGCACAAACTACTCAGAACAACTTGAATATGAAGGAACTACATGATTCCTGTTGATTTTCTGCTGGGATTTGCTGTTTTCACTACTTTTAATAGAGAGTTCAAAAACAGGCTCAATTCAGCGTTCAGTGCGTTTTTAACACTTCATGCTAACATGCAATCAAACTGTACAAAGCTCATCAAAAACTACACAAATCTCTGCACAAACTACTCAGAACTACTTGAATATGAAGGAAGTACCTGATTCTTGTTGATTTTCTGCTGGGATTTGCTGTTTTCACTACTTTTAATACAGAGTTCAAAAACAGGCTCAATTCAGCGTTCAGTGCCTTTATGACACATAAACTTGAAGTGCAGTCAAACTGCACAAATCTCTTCAAGAACTACACAAATCTCTGCAGAAACTACTAAAAACTACTTGAATATGAAGGAACTACATGATTCCTGTTGATTTTCTGCTGGGATTTGCTGTTTTCACTACTTTTAATAGAGAGTTCAAAAACAGGCTCAATTCAGCGTTCAGTGCGTTTTTAACACTTCATGCTAACATGCAATCAAACTGCACAAATCTCATCAAAGACTACACAAATCTTTGCACAAACTACTCAGAACTACTTGAATATGAAGGAAGTACCTGATTCTTGTTGATTTTCTGCTGGGATTTGCTGTTTTCACTACTTTTAATACAGAGTTGAAAAACAGGCTCAATTCAGCGTTGAGTGCCTTTATGACACATAAACTTGAAGTGCAGTCAAACTGCACAAATCTCTTCAAAAACTACACAAATCTCTGCAGAAACTACTCAGAACAACTTGAATATGAAGGAACTACATGATTCCTATTGTGATTTTCTGCTGGGATTTACTGTTTTCACTACTTTTAATACAGAGTTCAAAAACAGGCTCAATTCAGCGTTCATTGCTTTTTTGATACTTCATGCTAACATGGAATCATACTAAACAAATCTCTTCAAAAACTGCACAAATCTCTGCCCAAACTACTCAGAACTACTTCAATATGAAGGAACTACATGATACCTGTTGATTTTCTGCTGGGATTTGCTGTTTTCACTACTTTTAATACAGAGTTCAAAAACAGGCTCAATTCAGCGTTCAGTGCGTTTTTAACACTTCATGCTAACATGCAATCAAACTGCACAAATCTCATCAAAAACTACACAAATCTCTGCACAAACTACTCAGAACTACTTGAATATGAAGGAAGTACCTGATTCTTGTTGTTTTCTGCTGGGATTTGCTGATTTCACTACTTTTAATACAGAGTTCAAAAACAGGCTCAATTCAGCGTTCAGTGCCTTTATGACACATAAACTTGAAGTGCAGTCAAACTGCACAAATCTCTTCAAAAACTACACAAATCTCTGCAGAAACTACTAAAAACTACTTGAATATGAAGGAACTACATGATTCATGTTGATTTTCTGCCCGGATTTAATGATTTCACTACTTTTAATACAGAGTTGAAAAACAGGCTCAATTCAGCGTTGAGTGCCTTTATGACACATAAACTTGAAGTGCAGTCAAACTGCACAAATCTCATCAAAAACTACACAAATCTCTGCACAAACTACTCAGAACAACTTGAATATGAAGGAACTACATGATTCCTGTTGATTTTCTGCTGGGATTTGCTGTTTTCACTACTTTTAATACAGAGTTCAAAAACAGACTCAATTCAGCGTTCAGTGCCTTCATGACACATAAACTTGAAGTGCAGTCAAACTGCACAAATCTCATCAAAAACTACACAAATCTCTGCACAAACTACTCAGAACTACTTGAATATGAAGGGAATACATGATTCTCGTTGATTTTCTGCTGGGATTTGCTGTTTTCACTACTTTTAATAGAGAGTTCAAAAACAGGCTCAATTCAGCGTTCAGTGCGTTTTTAACACTTCATGCTAACATGCAATCAAACTGCACAAATCTCATCAAAAACTACACAAATCTCTGCACAAACTACTCAGAACAACTTGAATATGAAGGAACTACATGATTCCTGTTGATTTTCTGCTGGGATTTGCTGTTTTCACTACTTTTAATAGAGAGTTCAAAAACAGGCTCAATTCAGCGTTCAGTGCGTTTTTAACACTTCATGCTAACATGGAATCATACTAAACAAATCTCTTCAAAAACTGCACAAATCTCTGCCCAAACTACTCAGAACTACTTCAATATGAAGGAACTACATGATTCCTGTTGATTTTCTGCTGGGATTTGCTGTTTTCACTACTTTTAATAGAGAGTTCAAAAACAGGCTCAATTCAGCGTTCAGTGCGTTTTTAACACTTCATGCTAACATGCAATCAAACTGCACAAATCTCATCAAAGACTACACAAATCTTTGCACAAACTACTCAGAACTACTTGAATATGAAGGAAGTACCTGATTCTTGTTGATTTTCTGCTGGGATTTGCTGTTTTCACTACTTTTAATACAGAGTTGAAAAACAGGCTCAATTCAGCGTTGAGTGCCTTTATGACACATAAACTTGAAGTGCAGTCAAACTGCACAAATCTCTTCAAAAACTACACAAATCTCTGCACAAACTACTCAGAACAACTTGAATATGAAGGAACTACATGATTCCTGTTGATTTTCTGCTGGGATTTGCTGTTTTCAATACTTTTAATACAAAGTTCAAAAACAGGCTCAATTCAGCGTTCAGTACGTTTTTGATACTTCATGCTAACATGGAATCATATTAAACAAATCTCTTCAAAAACTGCACAAATCTCTGCACAAACTACTCAGAACAACTTGAATATGAAGGAACTACATGATTCCTATTGTGATTTTCTGCTGGGATTTACTGTTTTCACTACTTTTAATACAGAGTTCAAAAACAGACTCAATTCAGCGTTCATTGCTTTTTTGATACTTCATGCTAACATGCAATCAAACTGCACAAATCTCATCAAAAACTACACAAATCTCTGCACAAACTACTCAGAACAACTTGAATATGACGGAACTACATGATTCCTGTTGATTTTCTGCTGGAATTTGCTGATTTCACTACTTTTAATACAGAGTTCAAAAATAGGCTCAATTCAGCGTTCAGTACGTTTTTGATACTTCATTCTAACATGGAATCATACTAAACAAATCTCTTCAATAACTGCACAAATCTCTGCACAAACTACTCAGAACTACTTGAATATGAAGGAAGTACCTGATTCTTGTTGTTTTCTGCTGGGATTTGCTGATTTCACTACTTTTAATACAGAGTTCAAAAACAGGCTCAATTCAGCGTTCAGTGCCTTTATGACACATAAACTTGAAGTGCAGTCAAACTGCACAAATCTCTTCAAAAACTACACAAATCTCTGCAGAAACTACTAAAAACTACTTGAATATGAAGGAACTACATGATTCATGTTGATTTTCTGCCCGGATTTAATGATTTCACTACTTTTAATACAGAGTTGAAAAACAGGCTCAATTCAGCGTTGAGTGCCTTTATGACACATAAACTTGAAGTGCAGTCAAACTGCACAAATCTCATCAAAAACTACACAAATCTCTGCACAAACTACTCAGAACAACTTGAATATGAAGGAACTACATGATTCCTGTTGATTTTCTGCTGGGATTTGCTGTTTTCACTACTTTTAATACAGAGTTCAAAAACAGACTCAATTCAGCGTTCAGTGCCTTCATGACACATAAACTTGAAGTGCAGTCAAACTGCACAAATCTCATCAAAAACTACACAAATCTCTGCACAAACTACTCAGAACTACTTGAATATGAAGGGAATACATGATTCTCGTTGATTTTCTGCTGGGATTTGCTGTTTTCACTACTTTTAATAGAGAGTTCAAAAACAGGCTCAATTCAGCGTTCAGTGCGTTTTTAACACTTCATGCTAACATGCAATCAAACTGCACAAATCTCATCAAAAACTACACAAATCTCTGCACAAACTACTCAGAACAACTTGAATATGAAGGAACTACATGATTCCTGTTGATTTTCTGCTGGGATTTGCTGTTTTCACTACTTTTAATAGAGAGTTCAAAAACAGGCTCAATTCAGCGTTCAGTGCGTTTTTAACACTTCATGCTAACATGCAATCAAACTGTACAAAGCTCATCAAAAACTACACAAATCTCTGCACAAACTACTCAGAACTACTTGAATATGAAGGAAGTACCTGATTCTTGTTGATTTTCTGCTGGGATTTGCTGTTTTCACTACTTTTAATACAGAGTTCAAAAACAGGCTCAATTCAGCGTTCAGTGCCTTTATGACACATAAACTTGAAGTGCAGTCAAACTGCACAAATCTCTTCAAGAACTACACAAATCTCTGCAGAAACTACTAAAAACTACTTGAATATGAAGGAACTACATGATTCCTGTTGATTTTCTGCTGGGATTTGCTGTTTTCACTACTTTTAATAGAGAGTTCAAAAACAGGCTCAATTCAGCGTTCAGTGCGTTTTTAACACTTCATGCTAACATGCAATCAAACTGCACAAATCTCATCAAAGACTACACAAATCTTTGCACAAACTACTCAGAACTACTTGAATATGAAGGAAGTACCTGATTCTTGTTGATTTTCTGCTGGGATTTGCTGTTTTCACTACTTTTAATACAGAGTTGAAAAACAGGCTCAATTCAGCGTTGAGTGCCTTTATGACACATAAACTTGAAGTGCAGTCAAACTGCACAAATCTCTTCAAAAACTACACAAATCTCTGCAGAAACTACTCAGAACAACTTGAATATGAAGGAACTACATGATTCCTATTGTGATTTTCTGCTGGGATTTACTGTTTTCACTACTTTTAATACAGAGTTCAAAAACAGGCTCAATTCAGCGTTCATTGCTTTTTTGATACTTCATGCTAACATGGAATCATACTAAACAAATCTCTTCAAAAACTGCACAAATCTCTGCCCAAACTACTCAGAACTACTTCAATATGAAGGAACTACATGATACCTGTTGATTTTCTGCTGGGATTTGCTGTTTTCACTACTTTTAATACAGAGTTCAAAAACAGGCTCAATTCAGCGTTCAGTGCGTTTTTAACACTTCATGCTAACATGCAATCAAACTGCACAAATCTCATCAAAAACTACACAAATCTCTGCACAAACTACTCAGAACTACTTGAATATGAAGGAAGTACCTGATTCTTGTTGTTTTCTGCTGGGATTTGCTGATTTCACTACTTTTAATACAGAGTTCAAAAACAGGCTCAATTCAGCGTTCAGTGCCTTTATGACACATAAACTTGAAGTGCAGTCAAACTGCACAAATCTCTTCAAAAACTACACAAATCTCTGCAGAAACTACTAAAAACTACTTGAATATGAAGGAACTACATGATTCATGTTGATTTTCTGCCCGGATTTAATGATTTCACTACTTTTAATACAGAGTTGAAAAACAGGCTCAATTCAGCGTTGAGTGCCTTTATGACACATAAACTTGAAGTGCAGTCAAACTGCACAAATCTCATCAAAAACTACACAAATCTCTGCACAAACTACTCAGAACAACTTGAATATGAAGGAACTACATGATTCCTGTTGATTTTCTGCTGGGATTTGCTGTTTTCACTACTTTTAATACAGAGTTCAAAAACAGACTCAATTCAGCGTTCAGTGCCTTCATGACACATAAACTTGAAGTGCAGTCAAACTGCACAAATCTCATCAAAAACTACACAAATCTCTGCACAAACTACTCAGAACTACTTGAATATGAAGGGAATACATGATTCTCGTTGATTTTCTACTGGGATTTGCTGTTTTCACTACTTTTAATAGAGAGTTCAAAAACAGGCTCAATTCAGCGTTCAGTGCGTTTTTAACACTTCATGCTAACATGCAATCAAACTGCACAAATCTCATCAAAAACTACACAAATCTCTGCACAAACTACTCAGAACAACTTGAATATGAAGGAACTACATGATTCCTGTTGATTTTCTGCTGGGATTTGCTGTTTTCACTACTTTTAATAGAGAGTTCAAAAACAGGCTCAATTCAGCGTTCAGTGCGTTTTTAACACTTCATGCTAACATGGAATCATACTAAACAAATCTCTTCAAAAACTGCACAAATCTCTGCCCAAACTACTCAGAACTACTTCAATATGAAGGAACTACATGATACCTGTTGATTTTCTGCTGGGATTTGCTGTTTTCACTACTTTTAATACAGAGTTCAAAAACAGGCTCAATTCAGCGTTCAGTGCGTTTTTAACACTTCATGCTAACATGCAATCAAACTGCACAAATCTCATCAAAAACTACACAAATCTCTGCACAAACTACTCAGAACTACTTGAATATGAAGGAAGTACCTGATTCTTGTTGTTTTCTGCTGGGATTTGCTGATTTCACTACTTTTAATACAGAGTTCAAAAACAGGCTCAATTCAGCGTTCAGTGCCTTTATGACACATAAACTTGAAGTGCAGTCAAACTGCACAAATCTCTTCAAAAACTACACAAATCTCTGCAGAAACTACTAAAAACTACTTGAATATGAAGGAACTACATGATTCATGTTGATTTTCTGCCCGGATTTAATGATTTCACTACTTTTAATACAGAGTTGAAAAACAGGCTCAATTCAGCGTTGAGTGCCTTTATGACACATAAACTTGAAGTGCAGTCAAACTGCACAAATCTCATCAAAAACTACACAAATCTCTGCACAAACTACTCAGAACAACTTGAATATGAAGGAACTACATGATTCCTGTTGATTTTCTGCTGGGATTTGCTGTTTTCACTACTTTTAATACAGAGTTCAAAAACAGACTCAATTCAGCGTTCAGTGCCTTCATGACACATAAACTTGAAGTGCAGTCAAACTGCACAAATCTCATCAAAAACTACACAAATCTCTGCACAAACTACTCAGAACTACTTGAATATGAAGGGAATACATGATTCTCGTTGATTTTCTGCTGGGATTTGCTGTTTTCACTACTTTTAATAGAGAGTTCAAAAACAGGCTCAATTCAGCGTTCAGTGCGTTTTTAACACTTCATGCTAACATGCAATCAAACTGCACAAATCTCATCAAAAACTACACAAATCTCTGCACAAACTACTCAGAACAACTTGAATATGAAGGAACTACATGATTCCTGTTGATTTTCTGCTGGGATTTGCTGTTTTCACTACTTTTAATAGAGAGTTCAAAAACAGGCTCAATTCAGCGTTCAGTGCGTTTTTAACACTTCATGCTAACATGCAATCAAACTGTACAAAGCTCATCAAAAACTACACAAATCTCTGCACAAACTACTCAGAACTACTTGAATATGAAGGAAGTACCTGATTCTTGTTGATTTTCTGCTGGGATTTGCTGTTTTCACTACTTTTAATACAGAGTTCAAAAACAGGCTCAATTCAGCGTTCAGTGCCTTTATGACACATAAACTTGAAGTGCAGTCAAACTGCACAAATCTCTTCAAGAACTACACAAATCTCTGCAGAAACTACTCAGAACTACTTGAATATGAAGGAACTACATGATTCTTGTTGATTTTCTGCTGGGATTTACTGTTTTCACTACTTTTAATACAGAGTTCAAAAACAGGCTCAATTCAGCGTTCATTGCTTTTTTGATACTTCATGCTAACATGGAATCATACTAAACAAATCTCTTCAAAAACTGCACAAATCTCTGCCCAAACTACTCAGAACTACTTCAATATGAAGGAACTACATGATACCTGTTGATTTTCTGCTGGGATTTGCTGTTTTCACTACTTTTAATACAGAGTTCAAAAACAGGCTCAATTCAGCGTTCAGTGCGTTTTTAACACTTCATGCTAACATGCAATCAAACTGCACAAATCTCATCAAAAACTACACAAATCTCTGCACAAACTACTCAGAACAACTTGAATATGACGGAACTACATGATTCCTGTTGATTTTCTGCTGGGATTTACTGTTTTCACTACTTTTAATACAGAGTTCAAAAATAGGCTCAATTCAGCGTTCAGTGCTTTTTTGATACTTCATGCTAACATGGAATCATACTAAACAAATCTCTTCAAAAACTGCACAAATCTCTGCACAAATTACTCAGAACTACTTGAATATGAAGGAACTACATGATTCCTGTTGATTTTCTTCTGGGATTTAATGATTTCACTACATTTAATACAGAGTTCAAAAACAGGCTCAATTCAGCGTTCAGTGCGTTTTTGATGCTTCATGCTAACTGCAATCAAACTGCACAAATCTCATCAAAAACTACACAAATCTTTGCACAAACTACTCAGAACTACTTGAATATGAAGGAACTACATGATTCTTGTTGATTTTCTGCAGGGATTTGCTGATTTCGCTACTTTTAATAGAAAGTTCAAAAACAGACTCAATTCAGCGTTCAGTACCTTTATGACACATAAACTTGAAGTGCAGTCAAACTGCACAAATCTCTTCAAGAACTACACAAATCTCTGCAGAAACTACTAAAAACTACTTGAATATGAAGGAACTACATGATTCCTGTTGATTTTCTGCTGGGATTTGCTGTTTTCACTACTTTTAATAGAGAGTTCAAAAACACGCTCAATTCAGCGTTCAGTGCGTTTTTAACACTTCATGCTAACATGCAATCAAACTGCACAAATCTCTTCAAAAACTACACAAATCTCTGCAGAAACTACTAAAAACTACTTGAATATGAAGGAACTACATGATTCATGTTGATTTTCTGCCCGGATTTAATGATTTCACTACATTTAATACAGAGTTGAAAAACAGGCTCAATTCAGCGTTGAGTGCCTTTATGACACATAAACTTGAAGTGCAGTCAAACTGCACAAATCTCTTCAAAAACTACACAAATCTCTGCACAAACTACTCAGAACAACTTGAATATGAAGGAACTACATGATTCCTATTGATTTTCTGCTGGGATTTACTGTTTTCACTACTTTTAATACAGAGTTCAAAAATAGGCTCAATTCAGCATTCAGTGCTTTTTTGATACTTCATGCTAACATGGAATCATACTAAACAAATCTCTTCAAAAACTGCACAAATCTCTGCACAAACTACTCAGAACTACTTGAATATGAAGGACGTACCTGATTCTTGTTGTTTTCTGCTGGGATTTGCTGATTTCACTACTTTTAATACAGAGTTCAAAAACAGGCTCAATTCAGCGTTCAGTGCGTTTTTAACACTTCATGCTAACATGCAATCAAACTGCACAAATCTCATCAAAAACTACACAAATCTCTGCACAAACTACTCAGAACTACTTGAATATGAAGGAACTACATGATTCTTGTTGATTTTCTGCAGGGATTTGCTGATTTCGCTACTTTTAATAGAAAGTTCAAAAACAGACTCAATTCAGCGTTCAGTGCCTTCATGACACATAAACTTGATGTGCAGTCAAACTGCACAAATCTCATCAAAAACTACACAAATCTCTGCACAAACTACTCAGAACTACTTGAATATGAAGGGAATACATGATTCTCGTTGATTTTCTGCTGGGATTTGCTGTTTTCACTACTTTTAATAGAGAGTTCAAAAACAGGCTCAATTCAGCGTTCAGTGCGTTTTTAACACTTCATGCTAACATGCAATCAAACTGCACAAATCTCATCAAAAACTACACAAATCTCTGCACAAACTACTCAGAACAACTTGAATATGAAGGAACTACATGATTCCTGTTGATTTTCTGCTGGGATTTGCTGTTTTCACTACTTTTAATAGAGAGTTCAAAAACAGGCTCAATTCAGCGTTCAGTGCGTTTTTAACACTTCATGCTAACATGCAATCAAACTGCACAAATCTCATCAAAAACTACACAAATCTCTGCACGAACTACTCAGAACCACTGTAATATGAAGGAACTACATGATTCATGTTGATTTTCTGCCCGGATTTAATGATTTCACTACATTTAATACAGAGTTGAAAAACAGGCTCAATTCAGCGTTCAGTACGTTTTTGATACTTCATGCTAACATGGAATCATACTAAACAAATCTCATCAAAAACTACACAAATCTCTGCACAAACTACTCAGAACAACTTGAATATGAAGGAACTACATGATTCCTGTTGATTTTCTGCTGGGATTTACTGTTTTCACTACTTTTAATACAGAGTTCAAAAACAGACTCAATTCAGCGTTCATTGCTTTTTTGATACTTCATGCTAACATGGAATCATACTAAACAAATCTCTTCAAAAACTGCACAAATCTCTGCCCAAACTACTCAGAACTACTTCAATATGAAGGAACTACATGATACCTGTTGATTTTCTGCTGGGATTTGCTGTTTTCACTACTTTTAATACAGAGTTCAAAAACAGGCTCAATTCAGCGTTCAGTACGTTTTAGATACTTCATGCTAACATGGAATCATACTAAACAAATCTCTTCAAAAACTACACAAATCTCTGCACAAACTACTCAGAACAACTTGAATATGAAGGAACTACATGATTCCTGTTGTTTTCTGCTGGGATTTGCTGTTTTCACTACTTTTAATACAGAGTTCAAAAACAGACTCAATTCAGCGTTCAGTACCTCATGACACATAAACTTGAAGTGCAGTCAAACTGCACAAATCTCATCAAAAACTACACAAATCTTTGCACAAACTACTCCGAACTACTTGAATATGAAGGAACTACATGATTCTTGTTGATTTTCTGCAGGGATTTGCTGATTTCGCTACTTTTAATAGAAAGTTCAAAAACAGGCTCAATTCAGCAATGGGTGCGTTTGTGACTCATCAACTTGAAATGAAATCAAAATGCACAAATCTCATCAAAAACTACACAAATCTCTGCACAAACTACTCAGAACAACTTGAATATGAAGGAACTACATGATTCCTATTGTGATTTTCTGCTGGGATTTACTGTTTTCAGTACTTTTAATACAGAGTTCAAAAACAGGCTCAATTCAGCGTTCAGTGCTTTTTTGATACTTCATGCTAACATGGAATCATACTAAACAAATCTCTTCAAAAACTGCACAAATCTCTGCCCAAACTACTCAGAACTACTTCAATATGAAGGAACTACATGATACCTGTTGATTTTCTGCTGGGATTTGCTGTTTTCACTACTTTTAATACAGAGTTCAAAAACAAGCTCAATTCAGCGTTCAGTACGTTTTTGATACTTCATGCTAACATGGAATCATATTAAACAAATCTCTTCAAAAACTGCACAAATCTCTGCACAAACTACTCAGAACTACTTGAATATGAAGGGAATACATGATTCTCGTTGATTTTCTGCTGGGATTTGCTGTTTTCACTACTTTTAATAGAGAGTTCAAAAACAGGCTCAATTCAGCGTTCAGTGCGTTTTTAACACTTCATGCTAACATGCAATCAAACTGCACAAATCTCATCAAAAACTACACAAATCTCTGCACAAACTACTCAGAACAACTTGAATATGAAGGAACTACATGATTCCTGTTGATTTTCTGCTGGGATTTGCTGTTTTCACTACTTTTAATACAGAGTTCAAAAACAGGCTCAATTCAGCGTTCAGTACGTTTTTGATACTTCATGCTAACATGGAATCATATTAAACAAATCTCTTCAAAAACTGCACAAATCTCTGCACAAACTACTCAGAACAACTTGAATATGAAGGAACTACATGATTCCTGTTGATTTTCTGCTGGGATTTGCTGTTTTCACTACTTTTAATACAGAGTTCAAAAACAGGCTCAATTCAGCGTTCAGTACGTTTTTGATACTTCATGCTAACATGGAATCATATTAAACAAATCTCTTCAAAAACTGCACAAATCTCTGCACAAACTACTCAGAACAACTTGAATATGAAGGAACTACATGATTCCTGTTGATTTTCTGCTGGGATTTGCTGTTTTCACTACTTTTAATACAGAGTTCAAAAACAGGCTCAATTCAGCGTTCAGTGCGTTTTTAACACTTCATGCTAACATGCAATCAAACTGCACAAATCTCATCAAAAACTACACAAATCTCTGCACAAACTACTCAGAACTACTTGAATATGAAGGAAGTACCTGATTCTTGTTGATTTTCTGCTGGGATTTGCTGTTTTCACTACTTTTAATATAGAGTTCAAAAACAGGCTCAATTCAGCGTTCAGTGCCTTTATGACACATAAACTTGAAGTGCAGTCAAACTGCACAAATCTCTTCAAAAACTACACAAATCTCTGCAGAAACTACTAAAAACTACTTGAATATGAAGGAACTACATGATTCATGTTGATTTTCTGCCCGGATTTAATGATTTCACTACATTTAATACAGAGTTGAAAAACAGGCTCAATTCAGCGTTGAGTGCCTTTATGACACATAAACTTGAAGTGCAGTCAAACTGCACAAATCTCTTCAAGAACTACACAAATCTCTGCAGTAACTACTAAAAACTACTTGAATATGAAGGAACTACATGATTCCTGTTGATTTTCTGCTGGGATTTGCTGTTTTCACTACTTTTAATAGAGAGTTCAAAAACAGGCTCAATTCAGCATTGAGTGCGTTTATGACTAACCAACTTGAAATGAAATCAAACTGCACAAATCTCTTCAAGAACTACACAAATCTCTGCAGAAACTACTAAAAACTACTTGAATATGAAGGAACTACATGATTCCTGTTGATTTTCTGCTGGGATTTGCTGTTTTCACTACTTTTAATAGAGAGTTCAAAAACAGGCTCAATTCAGCGTTCAGTGCGTTTTTAACACTTCATGCTAACATGCAATCAAACTGCACAAATCTCATCAAAAACTACACAAATCTTTGCACAAACTACTCAGAACTACTTGAATATGAAGGAACTACATGATTCTTGTTGATTTTCTGCAGGGATTTCCTGATTTCGCTACTTTTAATAGAAAGTTCAAAAACAGGCTCAATTCAGCATTGGGTGCGTTTGTGACTCATCAACTTGAAATGAAATCAAAATGCACAAATCTCATCAAAAACTACACAAATCTCTGCACAAACTACTCAGAACAACTTGAATATGACGGAACTACATGATTCCTGTTGATTTTCTGCTGGGATTTGCTGTTTTCACTACTTTTAATACAGAGTTCAAAAACAGGCTCAATTCAGCGTTCAGTGCCTTTATGACACATAAACTTGAAGTGAAGTCAAACTGCACAAATCTCTTCAAAAACTACACAAATCTCTGCAGAAACTACTAAAAACTACTTGAATATGAAGGAACTACATGATTCATGTTGATTTTCTGCCCGGATTTAATGATTTCACTACATTTAATACAGAGTTGAAAAACAGGCTCAATTCAGCGTTGAGTGCCTTTATGACACATAAACTTGAAGTGCAGTCAAACTGCACAAATCTCTTCAAAAACTACACAAATCTCTGCACAAACTACTCAGAACAACTTGAATATGAAGGAACTACATGATTCCTGTTGTTTTCTGCTGGGATTTGCTGTTTTCACTACTTTTAATACAGAGTTCAAAAACAGACTCAATTCAGCGTTCAGTACCTCATGACACATAAACTTGAAGTGCAGTCAAACTGCACAAATCTCATCAAAAACTACACAAATCTTTGCACAAACTACTCAGAACTACTTGAATATGAAGGAACTACATGATTCTTGTTGATTTTCTGCAGGGATTTGCTGATTTCGCTACTTTTAATAGAAAGTTCAAAAACAGGCTCAATTCAGCAATGGGTGCGTTTGTGACTCATCAACTTGAAATGAAATCAAAATGCACAAATCTCATCAAAAACTACACAAATCTCTGCACAAACTACTCAGAACAACTTGAATATGAAGGAACTACATGATTCCTATTGTGATTTTCTGCTGGGATTTACTGTTTTCAGTACTTTTAATACAGAGTTCAAAAACAGGCTCAATTCAGCGTTCAGTGCTTTTTTGATACTTCATGCTAACATGGAATCATACTAAACAAATCTCTTCAAAAACTGCACAAATCTCTGCCCAAACTACTCAGAACTACTTCAATATGAAGGAACTACATGATACCTGTTGATTTTCTGCTGGGATTTGCTGTTTTCACTACTTTTAATACAGAGTTCAAAAACAAGCTCTATTCAGCGTTCAGTACGTTTTTGATACTTCATGCTAACATGGAATCATATTAAACAAATCTCTTCAAAAACTGCACAAATCTCTGCACAAACTACTCAGAACTACTTGAATATGAAGGGAATACATGATTCTCGTTGATTTTCTGCTGGGATTTGCTGTTTTCACTACTTTTAATAGAGAGTTCAAAAACAGGCTCAATTCAGCGTTCAGTGCGTTTTTAACACTTCATGCTAACATGCAATCAAACTGCACAAATCTCATCAAAAACTACACAAATCTCTGCACAAACTACTCAGAACAACTTGAATATGACGGAACTACATGATTCCTGTTGATTTTCTGCTGGGATTTGCTGTTTTCACTACTTTTAATACAGAGTTCAAAAACAGGCTCAATTCAGCGTTCAGTGCCTTTATGACACATAAACTTGAAGTGCAGTCAAACTGCACAAATCTCTTCAAAAACTACAGAAATCTCTGCAGAAACTACTAAAAACTACTTGAATATGAAGGAACTACATGATTCATGTTGATTTTCTGCCCGGATTTAATGATTTCACTACTTTTAATACAGAGTTGAAAAACAGGCTCAATTCAGCGTTGAGTGCCTTTATGACACATAAACTTGAAGTGCAGTCAAACTGCACAAATCTCTTCAAAAACTACACAAATCTCTGCACAAACTACTCAGAACAACTTGAATATGAAGGAACTACATGATTCCTGTTGATTTTCTGCTGGGATTTGCTGTTTTCACTACTTTTAATACAGAGTTCAAAAACAGACTCAATTCAGCGTTCAGTGCCTTCATGACACATAAACTTGAAGTGCAGTCAAACTGCACAAATCTCATCAAAAACTACACAAATCTCTGCACAAACTACTCAGAACTACTTGAATATGAAGGGAATACATGATTCTCGTTGATTTTCTGCTGGGATTTGCTGTTTTCACTACTTTTAATAGAGAGTTCAAAAACAGACTCAATTCAGCGTTCAGTGCCTTCATGACACATAAACTTGAAGTGCAGTCAAACTGCACAAATCTCATCAAAAACTACACAAATCTCTGCACAAACTACTCAGAACAACTTGAATATGACGGAACTACATGATTCCTGTTGATTTTCTGCTGGGATTTGCTGTTTTCACTACTTTTAATACAGAGTTCAAAAACAGGCTCAATTCAGCGTTCAGTGCCTTTATGACACATAAACTTGAAGTGCAGTCAAACTGCACAAATCTCTTCAAAAACTACAGAAATCTCTGCAGAAACTACTAAAAACTACTTGAATATGAAGGAACTACATGATTCATGTTGATTTTCTGCCCGGATTTAATGATTTCACTACTTTTAATACAGAGTTGAAAAACAGGCTCAATTCAGCGTTGAGTGCCTTTATGACACATAAACTTGAAGTGCAGTCAAACTGCTCAAATCTCTTCAAAAACTACACAAATCTCTGCACAAACTACTCAGAACAACTTGAATATGAAGGAACTACATGATTCCTGTTGATTTTCTGCTGGGATTTGCTGTTTTCACTACTTTTAATAGAGAGTTCAAAAACAGGCTCAATTCAGCGTTCAGTGCGTTTTTAACACTTCATGCTAACATGCAATCAAACTGCACAAATCTCATCAAAAACTACACAAATCTCTGCACAAACTACTCAGAACTACTTGAATATGAAGGAAGTACCTGATTCTTGTTGATTTTCTGCTGGGATTTGCTGTTTTCACTACTTTTAATACAGAGTTCAAAAACAGGCTCAATTCAGCGTTCAGTGCGTTTTTAACACTTCATGCTAACATGCAATCAAACTGCACAAATCTCATCAAAAACTACACAAATCTTTGCACAAACTACTCAGAACTACTTGAATATGAAGGAACTACATGATTCTTGTTGATTTTGTGCAGGGATTTGCTGATTTCGCTACTTTTAATAGAAAGTTCAAAAACAGACTCAATTCAGCGTTCAGTGCCTTTATGACACATAAACTTGAAGTGCAGTCAAACTGCACAAATCTCTTCAAGAACTACACAAATCTCTGCAGAAACTACTAAAAACTACTTGAATATGAAGGAACTACATGATTCCTGTTGATTTTCTGCTGGGATTTGCTGTTTTCACTACTTTTAATATAGAGTTCAAAAACAGGCTCAATTCAGCGTTCAGTGCGTTTTTAACACTTCATGCTAACATGCAATCAAACTGCACAAATCTCATCAAAAACTACACAAATCTCTGCACAAACTACTCAGAACAACTTGAATATGACGGAACTACATGATTCCTGTTGATTTTCTGCAGGGATTTGCTGATTTCGCTACTTTTAATAGAAAGTTCAAAAACAGACTCAATTCAGCGTTCAGTGCCTTTATGACACATGAACTTGAAGTGCAGTCAAACTGCACAAATCTCTTCAAAAACTACACAAATCTCTGCACAAACTACTCAGAACAACTTGAATATGACGGAACTACATGATTCCTGTTGATTTTCTGCTGGGATTTGCTGTTTTCACTACTTTTAATACAGAGTTCAAAAACAGGCTCAATTCAGCGTTCAGTGCGTTTTTAACACTTCATGCTAACATGCAATCAAACTGCACAAATCTCATCAAAAACTACACAAATCTTTGCACAAACTACTCAGAACTACTTGAATATGAAGGAACTACATGATTCTTGTTGATTTTGTGCAGGGATTTGCTGATTTCGCTACTTTTAATAGAAAGTTCAAAAACAGACTCAATTCAGCGTTCAGTGCCTTTATGACACATAAACTTGAAGTGCAGTCAAACTGCACAAATCTCTTCAAGAACTACACAAATCTCTGCAGAAACTACTAAAAACTACTTGAATATGAAGGAACTACATGATTCCTGTTGATTTTCTGCTGGGATTTGCTGTTTTCACTACTTTTAATATAGAGTTCAAAAACAGGCTCAATTCAGCGTTCAGTGCGTTTTTAACACTTCATGCTAACATGCAATCAAACTGCACAAATCTCATCAAAAACTACACAAATCTCTGCACAAACTACTCAGAACAACTTGAATATGACGGAACTACATGATTCCTGTTGATTTTCTGCAGGGATTTGCTGATTTCGCTACTTTTAATAGAAAGTTCAAAAACAGACTCAATTCAGCGTTCAGTGCCTTTATGACACATGAACTTGAAGTGCAGTCAAACTGCACAAATCTCTTCAAAAACTACACAAATCTCTGCACAAACTACTCAGAACAACTTGAATATGAAGGAACTACATGATTCCTATTGATTTTCTGCTGGGATTTACTGTTTTCACTACTTTTAATACAGAGTTCAAAAATAGGCTCAATTCAGCGTTCAGTGCTTTTTTGATACTTCATGCTAACATGGAATCATACTAAACAAATCTCTTCAAAAACTGCACAAATCTCTGCACAAACTACTCAGAACTACTTGAATATGAAGGACGTACCTGATTCTTGTTGTTTTCTGCTGGGATTTGCTGATTTCACTACTTTTAATACAGAGTTCAAAAACAGGCTCAATTCAGCATTGAGTGCGTTTATGACTAACCAACTTGAAATGAAATCAAACTGCACAAATCTCTTCAAGAACTACACAAATCTCTGCAGAAACTACTAAAAACTACTTGAATATGAAGGAACTACATGATTCCTGTTGATTTTCTGCTGGGATTTGCTGTTTTCACTACTTTTAATAGAGAGTTCAAAAACAGGCTCAATTCAGCGTTCAGTGCGTTTTTAACACTTCATGCTAACATGCAATCAAACTGCACAAATCTCATCAAAAACTACACAAATCTTTGCACAAACTACTCAGAACTACTTGAATATGAAGGAACTACATGATTCTTGTTGATTTTCTGCAGGGATTTCCTGATTTCGCTACTTTTAATAGAAAGTTCAAAAACAGGCTCAATTCAGCATTGGGTGCGTTTGTGACTCATCAACTTGAAATGAAATCAAACTGCACAAATCTCTTCAAGAACTACACAAATCTCTGCACAAACTACTCAGAACTACTTGAATATGAAGGAACTACATGATTCATGTTGATTTTCTGCCCGGATTTAATGATTTCACTACATTTAATACAGAGTTGAAAAACAGGCTCAATTCAGCGTTCAGTGCGTTTTTAACACTTCATGCTAACATGCAATCAAACTGCACAAATCTCATCAAAAACTACACAAATCTCTGCACAAACTACTCAGAACAACTTGAATATGAAGGAACTACATGATTCCTGTTGATTTTCTGCTGGGATTTGCTGTTTTCACTACTTTTAATAGAGAGTTCAAAAACAGGCTCAATTCAGCGTTCAGTGCGTTTTTAACACTTCATGCTAACATGCAATCAAACTGCACAAATCTCATCAAAAACTACACAAATCTCTGCACAAACTACTCAGAACTACTTGAATATGAAGGAACTACATGATTCATGTTGATTTTCTGCCCGGATTTAATGATTTCACTACATTTAATACAGAGTTCAAAAACAGGCTCAATTCAGCGTTGAGTGCCTTTATGACACATAAACTTGAAGTGCAGTCAAACTGCACAAATCTCTTCAAAAACTACACAAATCTCTGCACAAACTACTCAGAACAACTTGAATATGAAGGAACTACATGATTCCTGTTGATTTTCTGCTGGGATTTGCTGTTTTCAATACTTTTAATACAGAGTTCAAAAACAGGCTCAATTCAGCGTTCAGTGCGTTTTTAACACTTCATGCTAACATGCAATCAAACTGCACAAATCTCATCAAAAACTACACAAATCTCTGCACAAACTACTCAGAACTACTTGAATATGAAGGAAGTACCTGATTCTTGTTGATTTTCTGCTGGGATTTGCTGTTTTCACTACTTTTAATACAGAGTTCAAAAACAGGCTCAATTCAGCGTTCAGTGCCTTTATGACACATAAACTTGAAGTGCAGTCAAAATGCACAAATCTCTTCAAAAACTACACAAATCTCTGCAGAAACTACTAAAAACTACTTGAATATGAAGGAACTACATGATTCATGTTGATTTTCTGCCCGGATTTAATGATTTCACTACATTTAATACAGAGTTGAAAAACAGGCTCAATTCAGCGTTGAGTGCCTTTATGACACATAAACTTGAAGTGCAGTCAAACTGCACAAATCTCTTCAAGAACTACACAAATCTCTGCAGAAACTACTAAAAACTACTTGAATATGAAGGAACTACATGATTCCTGTTGATTTTCTGCTGGGATTTGCTGTTTTCACTACTTTTAATAGAGACTTCAAAAACAGGCTCAATTCAGCGTTCAGTGCGTTTTTAACACTTCATGCTAACATGCAATCAAACTGCACAAATCTCATCAAAAACTACACAAATCTCTGCACAAACTACTCAGAACAACTTCAATATGAAGGAACTACATGATTCCTGCTGATTTTCTGCTGGGATTTGCTGTTTTCACTACTTTTAATACAGAGTTCAAAAACAGACTCAATTCAGCGTTCAGTGCCTTCATGACACATAAACTTGAAGTGTAGTCAAACTGCACAAATCTCATCAAAAACTACACAAATCTTTGCACAAACTACTCAGAACTACTTGAATATGAAGGAACTACATGATTCTTGTTGATTTTCTGCAGGGATTTGCTGATTTCGCTACTTTTAATAGAAAGTTCAAAAACAGGCTCAATTCAGCATTGGGTGCGTTTGTGACACATCAACTTGAAATGAAATCAAAATGCACAAATCTCATCAAAAACTACACAAATCTCTGCACAAACTACTCAGAACAACTTGAATATGACGGAACTACATGATTCCTGTTGATTTTCTGCTGGGAATTGCTGTTTTCACTAATTTTAATACAGAGTTCAAAAACAGGCTCAATTCAGCGTTCAGTGCGTTTTTGACACTTCATGCTAACATGCAATCAAACTGCACAAATCTCATCAAAAACTACACAAATCTCTGCACAAACTACTCAGAACAACTTGAATATGAAGGAACTACATGATTCCTATTGTGATTTTCTGCAGGGATTTACTGTTTTCACTACTTTTAATACAGAGTTCAAAAACAGGCTCAATTCAGCGTTCATTGCTTTTTTGATACTTCATGCTAACATGGAATCATACTAAACAAATCTCTTCAAAAACTGCACAAATCTCTGCCCAAACTACTCAGAACTACTTCAATATGAAGGAACTACATGATACCTGTTGATTTTCTGCTGGGATTTGCTGTTTTCACTACTTTTAATACAGAGTTCAAAAACAGGCTCAATTCAGCGTTCAGTACGTTTTTGATACTTCATGCTAACATGGAATCATACTAAACAAATCTCTTCAAAAACTGCACAAATCTCTGCACAAACTACTCAGAACAACTTGAATATGAAGGAACTACATGATTCCTATTGATTTTCTGCTGGGATTTGTTGTTTTCACTACTTTTAATAGAGAGTTCAAAAACAGGCTCAATTCAGCGTTCAGTGCGTTTTTAACACTTCATGCTAACATGCAATCAAACTGCACAAATCTCATCAAAAACTACACAAATCTCTGCACAAACTACTCAGAACAACTTGAATATGACGGAACTACATGATTCCTGTTGATTTTCTGCTGGGATTTGCTGTTTTCACTACTTTTAATACAGAGTTCAAAAACAGGCTCAATTCAGCGTTCAGTGCCTTTATGACACATAAACTTGAAGTGCAGTCAAACTGCACAAATCTCTTCAAAAACTACAGAAATCTCTGCAGAAACTACTAAAAACTACTTGAATATGAAGGAACTACATGATTCATGTTGATTTTCTGCCCGGATTTAATGATTTCACTACTTTTAATACAGAGTTGAAAAACAGGCTCAATTCAGCGTTGAGTGCCTTTATGACACATAAACTTGAAGTGCAGTCAAACTGCACAAATCTCTTCAAAAACTACACAAATCTCTGCACAAACTACTCAGAACAACTTGAATATGAAGGAACTACATGATTCCTGTTGATTTTCTGCTGGGATTTGCTGTTTTCACTACTTTTAATACAGAGTTCAAAAACAGACTCAATTCAACGTTCAGTGCCTTCATGACACATAAACTTGAAGTGCAGTCAAACTGCACAAATCTCATCAAAAACTACACAAATCTCTGCACAAACTACTCAGAACAACTTGAATATGAAGGAACTACATGATTCCTATTGATTTTCTGCTGGGATTTGTTGTTTTCACTACTTTTATTAGAGAGTTCAAAAACAGGCTCAATTCAGCGTTCAGTGCGTTTTTAACACTTCATGCTAACATGCAATCAAACTGCACAAATCTCATCAAAAACTACACAAATCTTTGCACAAACTACTCAGAACTACTTGAATATGAAGGAACTACATGATTCTTGTTGATTTTCTGCTGGGATTTGCTGTTTTCACTACTTTTAATAGAGAGTTCAAAAACAGGCTCAATTCAGCGTTCAGTGCGTTTTTAACACTTCATGCTAACATGCAATCAAACTGCACAAATCTCATCAAAAACTACACAAATCTTTGCACAAACTACTCAGAACTACTTGAATATGAAGGAACTACATGATTCTTGTTGATTTTCTGCAGGGATTTGCTGATTTCGCTACTTTTAATAGAAAGTTCAAAAACAGACTCAATTCAGCGTTCAGTGCCTTTATGACACATAAACTTGAAGTGCAGTCAAACTGCACAAATCTCTTCAAGAACTACACAAATCTCTGCAGTAACTACTAAAAACTACTTGAATATGAAGGAACTACATGATTCCTGTTGATTTTCTGCTGGGATTTGCTGTTTTCACTACTTTTAATACAGAGTTGAAAAACAGGCTCAATTCAGCGTTGAGTGCCTTTATGACACATAAACTTGAAGTGCAGTCAAACTGCACAAATCTCTTCAAAAACTACACAAATCTCTGCACAAACTACTCAGAACAACTTGAATATGAAGGAACTACATGATTCCTATTGATTTTCTGCTGGGATTTACTGTTTTCACTACTTTTAATACAGAGTTCAAAAATAGGCTCAATTCAGCGTTCAGTGCTTTTTTGATACTTCATGCTAACATGGAATCATACTAAACAAATCTCATCAAAAACTACACAAATCTCTGCACAAACTACTCAGAACTACTTGAATATGAAGGGAATACATGATTCTCGTTGATTTTCTGCTGGGATTTGCTGTTTTCACTACTTTTAATATAGAGTTCAAAAACAGGCTCAATTCAGCGTTCAGTGCGTTTTTAACACTTCATGCTAACATGCAATCAAACTGCACAAATCTCATCAAAAACTACACAAATCTCTGCACAAACTACTCAGAACTACTTGAATATGAAGGAACTACATGATTCATGTTGATTTTCTGCCCGGATTTAATGATTTCACTACATTTAATACAGAGTTGAAAAACAGGCTCAATTCAGCGTTCAGTGCGTTTTTAACACTTCATGCTAACATGCAATCAAACTGCACAAATCTCATCAAAAACTACACAAATCTCTGCACAAACTACTCAGAACAACTTGAATATGAAGGAACTACATGATTCCTGTTGATTTTCTGCTGGGATTTGCTGTTTTCACTACTTTTAATAGAGAGTTCAAAAACAGGCTCAATTCAGCGTTCAGTGCGTTTTTAACACTTCATGCTAACATGCAATCAAACTGCACAAATCTCATCAAAAACTACACAAATCTCTGCACAAACTACTCAGAACTACTTGAATATGAAGGAACTACATGATTCATGTTGATTTTCTGCCCGGATTTAATGATTTCACTACATTTAATACAGAGTTCAAAAACAGGCTCAATTCAGCGTTGAGTGCCTTTATGACACATAAACTTGAAGTGCAGTCAAACTGCACAAATCTTTTCAAAAACTACACAAATCTCTGCACAAACTACTCAGAACAACTTGAATATGAAGGAACTACATGATTCCTGTTGATTTTCTGCTGGGATTTGCTGTTTTCAATACTTTTAATACAGAGTTCAAAAACAGGCTCAATTCAGCGTTCAGTACGTTTTTGATACTTCATGCTAACATGGAATCATATTAAACAAATCTCTTCAAAAACTGCACAAATCTCTGCACAAACTACTCAGAACTACTTGAATATGAAGGGAATACATGATTCTCGTTGATTTTCTGCTGGGATTTGCTGTTTTCACTACTTTTAATAGAGAGTTCAAAAACAGGCTCAATTCAGCGTTCAGTGCGTTTTTAACACTTCATGCTAACATGCAATCAAACTGCACAAATCTCATCAAAAACTACACAAATCTCTGCACAAACTACTCAGAACAACTTGAATATGAAGGAACTACATGATTCCTGTTGATTTTCTGCTGGGATTTGCTGTTTTCACTACTTTTAATACAGAGTTCAAAAACAGGCTCAATTCAGCGTTCAGTGCGTTTTTGACACTTCATGCTAACATGCAATCAAACTGCACAAATCTCATCAAAAACTACACAAATCTCTGCACAAACTACTCAGAACAACTTGAATATGAAGGAACTACATGATTCCTGTTGATTTTCTGCTGGGATTTGCTGTTTTCACTACTTTTAATAGAGAGTTCAAAAACAGGCTCAATTCAGCGTTCAGTGCCTTTATGACACATAAACTTGAAGTGCAGTCAAACTGCACAAATCTCTTCAAGAACTACACAAATCTCTGCAGAAACTACTAAAAACTACTTGAATATGAAGGAACTACATGATTCCTATTGTGATTTTCTGCTGGGATTTACTGTTTTCACTACTTTTAATACAGAGTTCAAAAACAGACTCAATTCAGCGTTCATTGCTTTTTTGAT
This sequence comes from Remorina albescens, assembly GCA_034769265.1. NCBI lineage: Eukaryota > Metazoa > Chordata > Actinopteri > Carangiformes > Echeneidae > Remorina > Remorina albescens. Next base: position 24,588,164 of record CM068478.1, read on the forward strand.
ACTTCATGCTAACATGCAATCAAACTGCACAAATCTCATCAAAAACTACACAAATCTCTGCACAAACTACTCAGAACAACTTGAATATGACGGAACTACATGATTCCTGTTGATTTTCTGCTGGAATTTGCTGATTTCACTACTTTTAATACAGAGTTCAAAAATAGGCTCAATTCAGCGTTCAGTACGTTTTTGATACTTCATTCTAACATGGAATCATACTAAACAAATCTCTTCAATAACTGCACAAATCTCTGCACAAACTACTCAGAACTACTTGAATATGAAGGAAGTACCTGATTCTTGTTGTTTTCTGCTGGGATTTGCTGATTTCACTACTTTTAATACAGAGTTCAAAAACAGGCTCAATTCAGCGTTCAGTGCCTTTATGACACATAAACTTGAAGTGCAGTCAAACTGCACAAATCTCTTCAAAAACTACACAAATCTCTGCAGAAACTACTAAAAACTACTTGAATATGAAGGAACTACATGATTCATGTTGATTTTCTGCCCGGATTTAATGATTTCACTACTTTTAATACAGAGTTGAAAAACAGGCTCAATTCAGCGTTGAGTGCCTTTATGACACATAAACTTGAAGTGCAGTCAAACTGCACAAATCTCATCAAAAACTACACAAATCTCTGCACAAACTACTCAGAACAACTTGAATATGAAGGAACTACATGATTCCTGTTGATTTTCTGCTGGGATTTGCTGTTTTCACTACTTTTAATACAGAGTTCAAAAACAGGCTCAATTCAGCGTTCAGTGCGTTTTTAACACTTCATGCTAACATGCAATCAAACTGTACAAAGCTCATCAAAAACTACACAAATCTCTGCACAAACTACTCAGAACTACTTGAATATGAAGGAAGTACCTGATTCTTGTTGATTTTCTGCTGGGATTTGCTGTTTTCACTACTTTTAATACAGAGTTCAAAAACAGGCTCAATTCAGCGTTCAGTGCCTTTATGACACATAAACTTGAAGTGCAGTCAAACTGCACAAATCTCTTCAAGAACTACACAAATCTCTGCAGAAACTACTAAAAACTACTTGAATATGAAGGAACTACATGATTCCTGTTGATTTTCTGCTGGGATTTGCTGTTTTCACTACTTTTAATAGAGAGTTCAAAAACAGGCTCAATTCAGCGTTCAGTGCGTTTTTAACACTTCATGCTAACATGCAATCAAACTGCACAAATCTCATCAAAGACTACACAAATCTTTGCACAAACTACTCAGAACTACTTGAATATGAAGGAAGTACCTGATTCTTGTTGATTTTCTGCTGGGATTTGCTGTTTTCACTACTTTTAATACAGAGTTGAAAAACAGGCTCAATTCAGCGTTGAGTGCCTTTATGACACATAAACTTGAAGTGCAGTCAAACTGCACAAATCTCTTCAAAAACTACACAAATCTCTGCAGAAACTACTCAGAACAACTTGAATATGAAGGAACTACATGATTCCTATTGTGATTTTCTGCTGGGATTTACTGTTTTCACTACTTTTAATACAGAGTTCAAAAACTGGCTCAATTCAGCGTTCATTGCTTTTTTGATACTTCATGCTAACATGGAATCATACTAAACAAATCTCTTCAAAAACTGCACAAATCTCTGCCCAAACTACTCAGAACTACTTCAATATGAAGGAACTACATGATACCTGTTGATTTTCTGCTGGGATTTGCTGTTTTCACTACTTTTAATACAGAGTTCAAAAACAGGCTCAATTCAGCGTTCAGTGCGTTTTTAACACTTCATGCTAACATGCAATCAAACTGCACAAATCTCATCAAAAACTACACAAATCTCTGCACAAACTACTCAGAACAACTTGAATATGACGGAACTACATGATTCCTGTTGATTTTCTGCTGGGATTTACTGTTTTCACTACTTTTAATACAGAGTTCAAAAATAGGCTCAATTCAGCGTTCAGTGCTTTTTTGATACTTCATGCTAACATGGAATCATACTAAACAAATCTCTTCAAAAACTGCACAAATCTCTGCACAAATTACTCAGAACTACTTGAATATGAAGGAACTACATGATTCCTGTTGATTTTCTTCTGGGATTTAATGATTTCACTACATTTAATACAGAGTTCAAAAACAGGCTCAATTCAGCGTTCAGTGCGTTTTTGATGCTTCATGCTAACTGCAATCAAACTGCACAAATCTCATCAAAAACTACACAAATCTTTGCACAAACTACTCAGAACTACTTGAATATGAAGGAACTACATGATTCTTGTTGATTTTCTGCAGGGATTTGCTGATTTCGCTACTTTTAATAGAAAGTTCAAAAACAGACTCAATTCAGCGTTCAGTACCTTTATGACACATAAACTTGAAGTGCAGTCAAACTGCACAAATCTCTTCAAGAACTACACAAATCTCTGCAGAAACTACTAAAAACTACTTGAATATGAAGGAACTACATGATTCCTGTTGATTTTCTGCTGGGATTTGCTGTTTTCACTACTTTTAATAGAGAGTTCAAAAACAGGCTCAATTCAGCGTTCAGTGCGTTTTTAACACTTCATGCTAACATGCAATCAAACTGCACAAATCTCTTCAAAAACTACACAAATCTCTGCAGAAACTACTAAAAACTACTTGAATATGAAGGAACTACATGATTCATGTTGATTTTCTGCCCGGATTTAATGATTTCACTACATTTAATACAGAGTTGAAAAACAGGCTCAATTCAGCGTTGAGTGCCTTTATGACACATAAACTTGAAGTGCAGTCAAACTGCACAAATCTCTTCAAAAACTACACAAATCTCTGCACAAACTACTCAGAACAACTTGAATATGAAGGAACTACATGATTCCTATTGATTTTCTGCTGGGATTTACTGTTTTCACTACTTTTAATACAGAGTTCAAAAATAGGCTCAATTCAGCATTCAGTGCTTTTTTGATACTTCATGCTAACATGGAATCATACTAAACAAATCTCTTCAAAAACTGCACAAATCTCTGCACAAACTACTCAGAACTACTTGAATATGAAGGACGTACCTGATTCTTGTTGTTTTCTGCTGGGATTTGCTGATTTCACTACTTTTAATACAGAGTTCAAAAACAGGCTCAATTCAGCGTTCAGTGCGTTTTTAACACTTCATGCTAACATGCAATCAAACTGCACAAATCTCATCAAAAACTACACAAATCTCTGCACAAACTACTCAGAACTACTTGAATATGAAGGAACTACATGATTCTTGTTGATTTTCTGCAGGGATTTGCTGATTTCGCTACTTTTAATAGAAAGTTCAAAAACAGACTCAATTCAGCGTTCAGTGCCTTCATGACACATAAACTTGAAGTGCAGTCAAACTGCACAAATCTCATCAAAAACTACACAAATCTCTGCACAAACTACTCAGAACTACTTGAATATGAAGGGAATACATGATTCTCGTTGATTTTCTGCTGGGATTTGCTGTTTTCACTACTTTTAATAGAGAGTTCAAAAACAGGCTCAATTCAGCGTTCAGTGCGTTTTTAACACTTCATGCTAACATGCAATCAAACTTCACAAATCTCATCAAAAACTACACAAATCTTTGCACAAACTACTCAGAACTACTTGAATATGAAGGAACTACATGATTCATGTTGATTTTCTGCCCGGATTTAATGATTTCACTACATTTAATACAGAGTTCAAAAACAGGCTCAATTCAGCGTTGAGTGCCTTTATGACACATAAACTTGAAGTGCAGTCAAACTGCACAAATCTCTTCAAAAACTACACAAATCTCTGCACAAACTACTCAGAACAACTTGAATATGAAGGAACTACATGATTCCTGTTGATTTTCTGCTGGGATTTGCTGTTTTCAATACTTTTAATACAAAGTTCAAAAACAGGCTCAATTCAGCGTTCAGTACGTTTTTGATACTTCATGCTAACATGGAATCATATTAAACAAATCTCTTCAAAAACTGCACAAATCTCTGCACAAACTACTCAGAACAACTTGAATATGAAGGAACTACATGATTCCTATTGTGATTTTCTGCTGGGATTTACTGTTTTCACTACTTTTAATACAGAGTTCAAAAACAGACTCAATTCAGCGTTCATTGCTTTTTTGATACTTCATGCTAACATGCAATCAAACTGCACAAATCTCATCAAAAACTACACAAATCTCTGCACAAACTACTCAGAACAACTTGAATATGACGGAACTACATGATTCCTGTTGATTTTCTGCTGGAATTTGCTGATTTCACTACTTTTAATACAGAGTTCAAAAATAGGCTCAATTCAGCGTTCAGTACGTTTTTGATACTTCATTCTAACATGGAATCATACTAAACAAATCTCTTCAATAACTGCACAAATCTCTGCACAAACTACTCAGAACTACTTGAATATGAAGGAAGTACCTGATTCTTGTTGTTTTCTGCTGGGATTTGCTGATTTCACTACTTTTAATACAGAGTTCAAAAACAGGCTCAATTCAGCGTTCAGTGCCTTTATGACACATAAACTTGAAGTGCAGTCAAACTGCACAAATCTCTTCAAAAACTACACAAATCTCTGCAGAAACTACTAAAAACTACTTGAATATGAAGGAACTACATGATTCATGTTGATTTTCTGCCCGGATTTAATGATTTCACTACTTTTAATACAGAGTTGAAAAACAGGCTCAATTCAGCGTTGAGTGCCTTTATGACACATAAACTTGAAGTGCAGTCAAACTGCACAAATCTCATCAAAAACTACACAAATCTCTGCACAAACTACTCAGAACAACTTGAATATGAAGGAACTACATGATTCCTGTTGATTTTCTGCTGGGATTTGCTGTTTTCACTACTTTTAATACAGAGTTCAAAAACAGGCTCAATTCAGCGTTCAGTGCGTTTTTAACACTTCATGCTAACATGCAATCAAACTGTACAAAGCTCATCAAAAACTACACAAATCTCTGCACAAACTACTCAGAACTACTTGAATATGAAGGAAGTACCTGATTCTTGTTGATTTTCTGCTGGGATTTGCTGTTTTCACTACTTTTAATACAGAGTTCAAAAACAGGCTCAATTCAGCGTTCAGTGCCTTTATGACACATAAACTTGAAGTGCAGTCAAACTGCACAAATCTCTTCAAGAACTACACAAATCTCTGCAGAAACTACTAAAAACTACTTGAATATGAAGGAACTACATGATTCCTGTTGATTTTCTGCTGGGATTTGCTGTTTTCACTACTTTTAATAGAGAGTTCAAAAACAGGCTCAATTCAGCGTTCAGTGCGTTTTTAACACTTCATGCTAACATGCAATCAAACTGCACAAATCTCATCAAAGACTACACAAATCTTTGCACAAACTACTCAGAACTACTTGAATATGAAGGAAGTACCTGATTCTTGTTGATTTTCTGCTGGGATTTGCTGTTTTCACTACTTTTAATACAGAGTTGAAAAACAGGCTCAATTCAGCGTTGAGTGCCTTTATGACACATAAACTTGAAGTGCAGTCAAACTGCACAAATCTCTTCAAAAACTACACAAATCTCTGCAGAAACTACTCAGAACAACTTGAATATGAAGGAACTACATGATTCCTATTGTGATTTTCTGCTGGGATTTACTGTTTTCACTACTTTTAATACAGAGTTCAAAAACTGGCTCAATTCAGCGTTCATTGCTTTTTTGATACTTCATGCTAACATGGAATCATACTAAACAAATCTCTTCAAAAACTGCACAAATCTCTGCCCAAACTACTCAGAACTACTTCAATATGAAGGAACTACATGATACCTGTTGATTTTCTGCTGGGATTTGCTGTTTTCACTACTTTTAATACAGAGTTCAAAAACAGGCTCAATTCAGCGTTCAGTGCGTTTTTAACACTTCATGCTAACATGCAATCAAACTGCACAAATCTCATCAAAAACTACACAAATCTCTGCACAAACTACTCAGAACAACTTGAATATGACGGAACTACATGATTCCTGTTGATTTTCTGCTGGGATTTACTGTTTTCACTACTTTTAATACAGAGTTCAAAAATAGGCTCAATTCAGCGTTCAGTGCTTTTTTGATACTTCATGCTAACATGGAATCATACTAAACAAATCTCTTCAAAAACTGCACAAATCTCTGCACAAATTACTCAGAACTACTTGAATATGAAGGAACTACATGATTCCTGTTGATTTTCTTCTGGGATTTAATGATTTCACTACATTTAATACAGAGTTCAAAAACAGGCTCAATTCAGCGTTCAGTGCGTTTTTGATGCTTCATGCTAACTGCAATCAAACTGCACAAATCTCATCAAAAACTACACAAATCTTTGCACAAACTACTCAGAACTACTTGAATATGAAGGAACTACATGATTCTTGTTGATTTTCTGCAGGGATTTGCTGATTTCGCTACTTTTAATAGAAAGTTCAAAAACAGACTCAATTCAGCGTTCAGTACCTTTATGACACATAAACTTGAAGTGCAGTCAAACTGCACAAATCTCTTCAAGAACTACACAAATCTCTGCAGAAACTACTAAAAACTACTTGAATATGAAGGAACTACATGATTCCTGTTGATTTTCTGCTGGGATTTGCTGTTTTCACTACTTTTAATAGAGAGTTCAAAAACAGGCTCAATTCAGCGTTCAGTGCGTTTTTAACACTTCATGCTAACATGCAATCAAACTGCACAAATCTCTTCAAAAACTACACAAATCTCTGCAGAAACTACTAAAAACTACTTGAATATGAAGGAACTACATGATTCATGTTGATTTTCTGCCCGGATTTAATGATTTCACTACATTTAATACAGAGTTGAAAAACAGGCTCAATTCAGCGTTGAGTGCCTTTATGACACATAAACTTGAAGTGCAGTCAAACTGCACAAATCTCTTCAAAAACTACACAAATCTCTGCACAAACTACTCAGAACAACTTGAATATGAAGGAACTACATGATTCCTATTGATTTTCTGCTGGGATTTACTGTTTTCACTACTTTTAATACAGAGTTCAAAAATAGGCTCAATTCAGCATTCAGTGCTTTTTTGATACTTCATGCTAACATGGAATCATACTAAACAAATCTCTTCAAAAACTGCACAAATCTCTGCACAAACTACTCAGAACTACTTGAATATGAAGGACGTACCTGATTCTTGTTGTTTTCTGCTGGGATTTGCTGATTTCACTACTTTTAATACAGAGTTCAAAAACAGGCTCAATTCAGCGTTCAGTGCGTTTTTAACACTTCATGCTAACATGCAATCAAACTGCACAAATCTCATCAAAAACTACACAAATCTCTGCACAAACTACTCAGAACTACTTGAATATGAAGGAACTACATGATTCTTGTTGATTTTCTGCAGGGATTTGCTGATTTCGCTACTTTTAATAGAAAGTTCAAAAACAGACTCAATTCAGCGTTCAGTGCCTTCATGACACATAAACTTGAAGTGCAGTCAAACTGCACAAATCTCATCAAAAACTACACAAATCTCTGCACAAACTACTCAGAACTACTTGAATATGAAGGGAATACATGATTCTCGTTGATTTTCTGCTGGGATTTGCTGTTTTCACTACTTTTAATAGAGAGTTCAAAAACAGGCTCAATTCAGCGTTCAGTGCGTTTTTAACACTTCATGCTAACATGCAATCAAACTGCACAAATCTCATCAAAAACTACACAAATCTCTGCACAAACTACTCAGAACAACTTGAATATGAAGGAACTACATGATTCCTGTTGATTTTCTGCTGGGATTTGCTGTTTTCACTACTTTTAATAGAGAGTTCAAAAACAGGCTCAATTCAGCGTTCAGTGCGTTTTTAACACTTCATGCTAACATGCAATCAAACTGCACAAATCTCATCAAAAACTACACAAATCTCTGCACGAACTACTCAGAACCACTGTAATATGAAGGAACTACATGATTCATGTTGATTTTCTGCCCGGATTTAATGATTTCACTACATTTAATACAGAGTTGAAAAACAGGCTCAATTCAGCGTTCAGTACGTTTTTGATACTTCATGCTAACATGGAATCATACTAAACAAATCTCATCAAAAACTACACAAATCTCTGCACAAACTACTCAGAACAACTTGAATATGAAGGAACTACATGATTCCTGTTGATTTTCTGCTGGGATTTACTGTTTTCACTACTTTTAATACAGAGTTCAAAAACAGACTCAATTCAGCGTTCATTGCTTTTTTGATACTTCATGCTAACATGGAATCATACTAAACAAATCTCTTCAAAAACTGCACAAATCTCTGCCCAAACTACTCAGAACTACTTCAATATGAAGGAACTACATGATACCTGTTGATTTTCTGCTGGGATTTGCTGTTTTCACTACTTTTAATACAGAGTTCAAAAACAGGCTCAATTCAGCGTTCAGTACGTTTTAGATACTTCATGCTAACATGGAATCATACTAAACAAATCTCTTCAAAAACTACACAAATCTCTGCACAAACTACTCAGAACAACTTGAATATGAAGGAACTACATGATTCCTGTTGTTTTCTGCTGGGATTTGCTGTTTTCACTACTTTTAATACAGAGTTCAAAAACAGACTCAATTCAGCGTTCAGTACCTCATGACACATAAACTTGAAGTGCAGTCAAACTGCACAAATCTCATCAAAAACTACACAAATCTTTGCACAAACTACTCAGAACTACTTGAATATGAAGGAACTACATGATTCTTGTTGATTTTCTGCAGGGATTTGCTGATTTCGCTACTTTTAATAGAAAGTTCAAAAACAGGCTCAATTCAGCAATGGGTGCGTTTGTGACTCATCAACTTGAAATGAAATCAAAATGCACAAATCTCATCAAAAACTACACAAATCTCTGCACAAACTACTCAGAACAACTTGAATATGAAGGAACTACATGATTCCTATTGTGATTTTCTGCTGGGATTTACTGTTTTCAGTACTTTTAATACAGAGTTCAAAAACAGGCTCAATTCAGCGTTCAGTGCTTTTTTGATACTTCATGCTAACATGGAATCATACTAAACAAATCTCTTCAAAAACTGCACAAATCTCTGCCCAAACTACTCAGAACTACTTCAATATGAAGGAACTACATGATACCTGTTGATTTTCTGCTGGGATTTGCTGTTTTCACTACTTTTAATACAGAGTTCAAAAACAAGCTCAATTCAGCGTTCAGTACGTTTTTGATACTTCATGCTAACATGGAATCATATTAAACAAATCTCTTCAAAAACTGCACAAATCTCTGCACAAACTACTCAGAACTACTTGAATATGAAGGGAATACATGATTCTCGTTGATTTTCTGCTGGGATTTGCTGTTTTCACTACTTTTAATAGAGAGTTCAAAAACAGGCTCAATTCAGCGTTCAGTGCGTTTTTAACACTTCATGCTAACATGCAATCAAACTGCACAAATCTCATCAAAAACTACACAAATCTCTGCACAAACTACTCAGAACAACTTCAATATGAAGGAACTACATGATTCCTGTTGATTTTCTGCTGGGATTTGCTGTTTTCACTACTTTTAATACAGAGTTCAAAAACAGGCTCAATTCAGCGTTCAGTACGTTTTTGATACTTCATGCTAACATGGAATCATATTAAACAAATCTCTTCAAAAACTGCACAAATCTCTGCACAAACTACTCAGAACAACTTGAATATGAAGGAACTACATGATTCCTGTTGATTTTCTGCTGGGATTTGCTGTTTTCACTACTTTTAATACAGAGTTCAAAAACAGGCTCAATTCAGCGTTCAGTACGTTTTTGATACTTCATGCTAACATGGAATCATATTAAACAAATCTCTTCAAAAACTGCACAAATCTCTGCACAAACTACTCAGAACAACTTGAATATGAAGGAACTACATGATTCCTGTTGATTTTCTGCTGGGATTTGCTGTTTTCACTACTTTTAATACAGAGTTCAAAAACAGGCTCAATTCAGCGTTCAGTGCGTTTTTAACACTTCATGCTAACATGCAATCAAACTGCACAAATCTCATCAAAAACTACACAAATCTCTGCACAAACTACTCAGAACTACTTGAATATGAAGGAAGTACCTGATTCTTGTTGATTTTCTGCTGGGATTTGCTGTTTTCACTACTTTTAATATAGAGTTCAAAAACAGGCTCAATTCAGCGTTCAGTGCCTTTATAACACATAAACTTGAAGTGCAGTCAAACTGCACAAATCTCTTCAAAAACTACACAAATCTCTGCAGAAACTACTAAAAACTACTTGAATATGAAGGAACTACATGATTCATGTTGATTTTCTGCCCGGATTTAATGATTTCACTACATTTAATACAGAGTTGAAAAACAGGCTCAATTCAGCGTTGAGTGCCTTTATGAAACATAAACTTGAAGTGCAGTCAAACTGCACAAATCTCTTCAAGAACTACACAAATCTCTGCAGTAACTACTAAAAACTACTTGAATATGAAGGAACTACATGATTCCTGTTGATTTTCTGCTGGGATTTGCTGTTTTCACTACTTTTAATAGAGAGTTCAAAAACAGGCTCAATTCAGCGTTCAGTGCGTTTTTAACACTTCATGCTAACATGCAATCAAACTGCACAAATCTCATCAAAGACTACACAAATCTTTGCACAAACTACTCAGAACTACTTGAATATGAAGGAAGTACCTGATTCTTGTTGATTTTCTGCTGGGATTTGCTGTTTTCACTACTTTTAATACAGAGTTGAAAAACAGGCTCAATTCAGCGTAGAGTGCCTTTATGACACATAAACTTGAAGTGCAGTCAAACTGCACAAATCTCTTCAAAAACTACACAAATCTCTGCACAAACTACTCAGAACAACTTGAATATGAAGTAACTACATGATTCCTATTGATTTTCTGCTGGGATTTACTGTTTTCACTACTTTTAATACAGAGTTCAAAAATAGGCTCAATTCAGCGTTCAGTGCTTTTTTGATACTTCATGCTAACATGGAATCATACTAAACAAATCTCTTCAAAAACTGCACAAATCTCTGCACAAACTACTCAGAACTACTTGAATATGAAGGACGTACCTGATTCTTGTTGTTTTCTGCTGGGATTTGCTGATTTCACTACTTTTAATACAGAGTTCAAAAACAGGCTCAATTCAGCATTGAGTGCGTTTGTGACTCATCAACTTGAAATGAAATCAAAATGCACAAATCTCATCAAAAACTACACAAATCTCTGCACAAACTACTCAGAACAACTTGAATATGACGGAACTACATGATTCCTGTTGATTTTCTGCTGGGATTTGCTGTTTTCACTACTTTTAATACAGAGTTCAAAAACAGGCTCAATTCAGCGTTCAGTGCCTTTATGACACATAAACTTGAAGTGAAGTCAAACTGCACAAATCTCTTCAAAAACTACACAAATCTCTGCAGAAACTACTAAAAACTACTTGAATATGAAGGAACTACATGATTCATGTTGATTTTCTGCCCGGATTTAATGATTTCACTACATTTAATACAGAGTTGAAAAACAGGCTCAATTCAGCGTTGAGTGCCTTTATGACACATAAACTTGAAGTGCAGTCAAACTGCACAAATCTCTTCAAAAACTACACAAATCTCTGCACAAACTACTCAGAACAACTTGAATATGAAGGAACTACATGATTCCTGTTGTTTTCTGCTGGGATTTGCTGTTTTCACTACTTTTAATACAGAGTTCAAAAACAGACTCAATTCAGCGTTCAGTACCTCATGACACATAAACTTGAAGTGCAGTCAAACTGCACAAATCTCATCAAAAACTACACAAATCTTTGCACAAACTACTCAGAACTACTTGAATATGAAGGAACTACATGATTCTTGTTGATTTTCTGCAGGGATTTGCTGATTTCGCTACTTTTAATAGAAAGTTCAAAAACAGGCTCAATTCAGCAATGGGTGCGTTTGTGACTCATCAACTTGAAATGAAATCAAAATGCACAAATCTCATCAAAAACTACACAAATCTCTGCACAAACTACTCAGAACAACTTGAATATGAAGGAACTACATGATTCCTATTGTGATTTTCTGCTGGGATTTACTGTTTTCAGTACTTTTAATACAGAGTTCAAAAACAGGCTCAATTCAGCGTTCAGTGCTTTTTTGATACTTCATGCTAACATGGAATCATACTAAACAAATCTCTTCAAAAACTGCACAAATCTCTGCCCAAACTACTCAGAACTACTTCAATATGAAGGAACTACATGATACCTGTTGATTTTCTGCTGGGATTTGCTGTTTTCACTACTTTTAATACAGAGTTCAAAAACAAGCTCAATTCAGCGTTCAGTACGTTTTTGATACTTCATGCTAACATGGAATCATATTAAACAAATCTCTTCAAAAACTGCACAAATCTCTGCACAAACTACTCAGAACTACTTGAATATGAAGGGAATACATGATTCTCGTTGATTTTCTGCTGGGATTTGCTGTTTTCACTACTTTTAATAGAGAGTTCAAAAACAGGCTCAATTCAGCGTTCAGTGCGTTTTTAACACTTCATGCTAACATGCAATCAAACTGCACAAATCTCATCAAAAACTACACAAATCTCTGCACAAACTACTCAGAACAACTTGAATATGACGGAACTACATGATTCCTGTTGATTTTCTGCTGGGATTTGCTGTTTTCACTACTTTTAATACAGAGTTCAAAAACAGGCTCAATTCAGCGTTCAGTGCCTTTATGACACATAAACTTGAAGTGCAGTCAAACTGCACAAATCTCTTCAAAAACTACAGAAATCTCTGCAGAAACTACTAAAAACTACTTGAATATGAAGGAACTACATGATTCATGTTGATTTTCTGCCCGGATTTAATGATTTCACTACTTTTAATACAGAGTTGAAAAACAGGCTCAATTCAGCGTTGAGTGCCTTTATGACACATAAACTTGAAGTGCAGTCAAACTGCACAAATCTCTTCAAAAACTACACAAATCTCTGCACAAACTACTCAGAACAACTTGAATATGAAGGAACTACATGATTCCTGTTGATTTTCTGCTGGGATTTGCTGTTTTCACTACTTTTAATACAGAGTTCAAAAACAGACTCAATTCAGCGTTCAGTGCCTTCATGACACATAAACTTGAAGTGCAGTCAAACTGCACAAATCTCATCAAAAACTACACAAATCTCTGCACAAACTACTCAGAACTACTTGAATATGAAGGGAATACATGATTCTCGTTGATTTTCTGCTGGGATTTGCTGTTTTCACTACTTTTAATAGAGAGTTCAAAAACAGACTCAATTCAGCGTTCAGTGCCTTCATGACACATAAACTTGAAGTGCAGTCAAACTGCACAAATCTCATCAAAAACTACACAAATCTCTGCACAAACTACTCAGAACAACTTGAATATGACGGAACTACATGATTCCTGTTGATTTTCTGCTGGGATTTGCTGTTTTCACTACTTTTAATACAGAGTTCAAAAACAGGCTCAATTCAGCGTTCAGTGCCTTTATGACACATAAACTTGAAGTGCAGTCAAACTGCACAAATCTCTTCAAAAACTACAGAAATCTCTGCAGAAACTACTAAAAACTACTTGAATATGAAGGAACTACATGATTCATGTTGATTTTCTGCCCGGATTTAATGATTTCACTACTTTTAATACAGAGTTGAAAAACAGGCTCAATTCAGCGTTGAGTGCCTTTATGACACATAAACTTGAAGTGCAGTCAAACTGCACAAATCTCTTCAAAAACTACACAAATCTCTGCACAAACTACTCAGAACAACTTGAATATGAAGGAACTACATGATTCCTGTTGATTTTCTGCTGGGATTTGCTGTTTTCACTACTTTTAATACAGAGTTCAAAAACAGACTCAATTCAGCGTTCAGTGCCTTCATGACACATAAACTTGAAGTGCAGTCAAACTGCACAAATCTCATCAAAAACTACACAAATCTCTGCACAAACTATACAAATCTCTGCACAAACTACTCAGAACAACTTGAATATGAAGGAACTACATGATTCCTGTTGATTTTCTGCTGGGATTTGCTGTTTCACTACTTTTAATAGAGAGTTCAAAAACAGGCTCAATTCAGCGTTCAGTGCGTTTTTAACACTTCATGCTAACATGCAATCAAACTGCACAAATCTCATCAAAAACTACACAAATCTCTGCACAAACTACTCAGAACTACTTGAATATGAAGGAACTACATGATTCATGTTGATTTTCTGCCCGGATTTAATGATTTCACTACATTTAATACAGAGTTGAAAAACAGGCTCAATTCAGCGTTCAGTACGTTTTTGATACTTCATGCTAACATGGAATCATACTAAACAAATCTCATCAAAAACTACACAAATCTCTGCACAAACTACTCAGAACAACTTGAATATGAAGGAACTACATGATTCCTGTTGATTTTCTGCTGGGATTTGCTGTTTTCACTACTTTTAATAGAGAGTTCAAAAACAGGCTCAATTCAGCGTTCAGTGCGTTTTTAACACTTCATGCTAACATGCAATCAAACTGTACAAATCTCATCAAAAACTACACAAATCTCTGCACAAACTACTCAGAACTACTTGAATATGAAGGAAGTACCTGATTCTTGTTGATTTTCTGCTGGGATTTGCTGTTTTCACTACTTTTAATACAGAGTTCAAAAACAGGCTCAATTCAGCGTTCAGTGCGTTTTTAACACTTCATGCTAACATGCAATCAAACTGCACAAATCTCATCAAAAACTACACAAATCTCTGCACAAACTACTCAGAACTACTTGAATATGAAGGAACTACATGATTCCTGTTGATTTTCTGCTGGGATTTGCTGTTTTCACTACTTTTAATACAGAGTTCAAAAACAGGCTCAATTCAGCGTTCAGTACGTTTTTGATACTTCATGCTAACATGGAATCATACTAAACAAATCTCTTCAAAAACTGCACAAATCTCTGCACAAAAAACTCAGAACAACTTGAATATGAAGGAACTACATGATTCCTATTGATTTTCTGCTGGGATTTGTTGTTTTCACTACTTTTAATAGAGAGTTCAAAAACAGGCTCAATTCAGCGTTCAGTGCGTTTTTAACACTTCATGCTAACATGCAATCAAACTGCACAAATCTCATCAAAAACTACACAAATCTCTGCACAAACTACTCAGAACTACTTGAATATGAAGGAAGTACCTGATTCTTGTTGATTTTCTGCTGGGATTTGCTGTTTTCACTACTTTTAATACAGAGTTCAAAAACAGACTCAATTCAGCGTTCAGTGCCTTCATGACACATAAACTTGAAGTGTAGTCAAACTGCACAAATCTCATCAAAAACTACACAAATCTTTGCACAAACTACTCAGAACTACTTGAATATGAAGGAACTACATGATTCTTGTTGATTTTCTGCAGGGATTTGCTGATTTCGCTACTTTTAATAGAAAGTTCAAAAACAGGCTCAATTCAGCATTGGGTGCGTTTGTGACACATCAACTTGAAATGAAATCAAAATGCACAAATCTCATCAAAAACTACACAAATCTCTGCACAAACTACTCAGAACAACTTGAATATGACGGAACTACATGATTCCTGTTGATTTTCTGCTGGGAATTGCTGTTTTCACTACTTTTAATACAGAGTTCAAAAACAGGCTCAATTCAGCGTTCAGTGCGTTTTTGACACTTCATGCTAACATGCAATCAAACTGCACAAATCTCATCAAAAACTACACAAATCTTTGCACAAACTACTCAGAACTACTTGAATATGAAGGAACTACATGATTCTTGTTGATTTTCTGCAGGGATTTCCTGATTTCGCTACTTTTAATAGAAAGTTCAAAAACAGGCTCAATTCAGCATTGGGTGCGTTTGTGACTCATCAACTTGAAATGAAATCAAAATGCACAAATCTCATCAAAAACTACACAAATCTCTGCACAAACTACTCAGAACAACTTGAATATGACGGAACTACATGATTCCTGTTGATTTTCTGCTGGGATTTGCTGTTTTCACTACTTTTAATACAGAGTTCAAAAACAGGCTCAATTCAGCGTTCAGTGCCTTTATGACACATAAACTTGAAGTGAAGTCAAACTGCACAAATCTCTTCAAAAACTACACAAATCTCTGCAGAAACTACTAAAAACTACTTGAATATGAAGGAACTACATGATTCATGTTGATTTTCTGCCCGGATTTAATGATTTCACTACATTTAATACAGAGTTGAAAAACAGGCTCAATTCAGCGTTGAGTGCCTTTATGACACATAAACTTGAAGTGCAGTCAAACTGCACAAATCTCTTCAAAAACTACACAAATCTCTGCACAAACTACTCATAACAACTTGAATATGAAGGAACTACATGATTCCTGTTGTTTTCTGCTGGGATTTGCTGTTTTCACTACTTTTAATACAGAGTTCAAAAACAGACTCAATTCAGCGTTCAGTACCTCATGACACATAAACTTGAAGTGCAGTCAAACTGCACAAATCTCATCAAAAACTACACAAATCTTTGCACAAACTACTCAGAACTACTTGAATATGAAGGAACTACATGATTCTTGTTGATTTTCTGCAGGGATTTGCTGATTTCGCTACTTTTAATAGAAAGTTCAAAAACAGGCTCAATTCAGCAATGGGTGCGTTTGTGACTCATCAACTTGAAATGAAATCAAAATGCACAAATCTCATCAAAAACTACACAAATCTCTGCACAAACTACTCAGAACAACTTGAATATGAAGGAACTACATGATTCCTATTGTGATTTTCTGCTGGGATTTACTGTTTTCAGTACTTTTAATACAGAGTTCAAAAACAGGCTCAATTCAGCGTTCAGTGCTTTTTTGATACTTCATGCTAACATGGAATCATACTAAACAAATCTCTTCAAAAACTGCACAAATCTCTGCCCAAACTACTCAGAACTACTTCAATATGAAGGAACTACATGATACCTGTTGATTTTCTGCTGGGATTTGCTGTTTTCACTACTTTTAATACAGAGTTCAAAAACAAGCTCAATTCAGCGTTCAGTACGTTTTTGATACTTCATGCTAACATGGAATCATATTAAACAAATCTCTTCAAAAACTGCACAAATCTCTGCACAAACTACTCAGAACTACTTGAATATGAAGGGAATACATGATTCTCGTTGATTTTCTGCTGGGATTTGCTGTTTTCACTACTTTTAATAGAGAGTTCAAAAACAGGCTCAATTCAGCGTTCAGTGCGTTTTTAACACTTCATGCTAACATGCAATCAAACTGCACAAATCTCATCAAAAACTACACAAATCTCTGCACAAACTACTCAGAACAACTTGAATATGACGGAACTACATGATTCCTGTTGATTTTCTGCTGGGATTTGCTGTTTTCACTACTTTTAATACAGAGTTCAAAAACAGGCTCAATTCAGCGTTCAGTGCCTTTATGACACATAAACTTGAAGTGCAGTCAAACTGCACAAATCTCTTCAAAAACTACAGAAATCTCTGCAGAAACTACTAAAAACTACTTGAATATGAAGGAACTACATGATTCATGTTGATTTTCTGCCCGGATTTAATGATTTCACTACTTTTAATACAGAGTTGAAAAACAGGCTCAATTCAGCGTTGAGTGCCTTTATGACACATAAACTTGAAGTGCAGTCAAACTGCACAAATCTCTTCAAAAACTACACAAATCTCTGCACAAACTACTCAGAACAACTTGAATATGAAGGAACTACATGATTCCTGTTGATTTTCTGCTGGGATTTGCTGTTTTCACTACTTTTAATACAGAGTTCAAAAACAGACTCAATTCAGCGTTCAGTGCCTTCATGACACATAAACTTGAAGTGCAGTCAAACTGCACAAATCTCATCAAAAACTACACAAATCTCTGCACAAACTACTCAGAACTACTTGAATATGAAGGGAATACATGATTCTCGTTGATTTTCTGCTGGGATTTGCTGTTTTCACTACTTTTAATAGAGAGTTCAAAAACAGACTCAATTCAGCGTTCAGTGCCTTCATGACACATAAACTTGAAGTGCAGTCAAACTGCACAAATCTCATCAAAAACTACACAAATCTCTGCACAAACTACTCAGAACAACTTGAATATGACGGAACTACATGATTCCTGTTGATTTTCTGCTGGGATTTGCTGTTTTCACTACTTTTAATACAGAGTTCAAAAACAGGCTCAATTCAGCGTTCAGTGCCTTTATGACACATAAACTTGAAGTGCAGTCAAACTGCACAAATCTCTTCAAAAACTACAGAAATCTCTGCAGAAACTACTAAAAACTACTTGAATATGAAGGAACTACATGATTCATGTTGATTTTCTGCCCGGATTTAATGATTTCACTACTTTTAATACAGAGTTGAAAAACAGGCTCAATTCAGCGTTGAGTGCCTTTATGACACATAAACTTGAAGTGCAGTCAAACTGCACAAATCTCTTCAAAAACTACACAAATCTCAGCACAAACTACTCAGAACAACTTGAATATGAAGGAACTACATGATTCCTGTTGATTTTCTGCTGGGATTTGCTGTTTTCACTACTTTTAATACAGAGTTCAAAAACAGACTCAATTCAGCGTTCAGTGCCTTCATGACACATAAACTTGAAGTGCAGTCAAACTGCACAAATCTCATCAAAAACTACACAAATCTCTGCACAAACTATACAAATCTCTGCACAAACTACTCAGAACAACTTGAATATGAAGGAACTACATGATTCCTGTTGATTTTCTGCTGGGATTTGCTGTTTCACTACTTTTAATAGAGAGTTCAAAAACAGGCTCAATTCAGCGTTCAGTGCGTTTTTAACACTTCATGCTAACATGCAATCAAACTGCACAAATCTCATCAAAAACTACACAAATCTCTGCACAAACTACTCAGAACTACTTGAATATGAAGGAACTACATGATTCATGTTGATTTTCTGCCCGGATTTAATGATTTCACTACATTTAATACAGAGTTGAAAAACAGGCTCAATTCAGCGTTCAGTACGTTTTTGATACTTCATGCTAACATGGAATCATACTAAACAAATCTCATCAAAAACTACACAAATCTCTGCACAAACTACTCAGAACAACTTGAATATGAAGGAACTACATGATTCCTGTTGATTTTCTGCTGGGATTTGCTGTTTTCACTACTTTTAATAGAGAGTTCAAAAACAGGCTCAATTCAGCGTTCAGTGCGTTTTTAACACTTCATGCTAACATGCAATCAAACTGTACAAATCTCATCAAAAACTACACAAATCTCTGCACAAACTACTCAGAACTACTTGAATATGAAGGAAGTACCTGATTCTTGTTGATTTTCTGCTGGGATTTGCTGTTTTCACTACTTTTAATACAGAGTTCAAAAACAGGCTCAATTCAGCGTTCAGTGCGTTTTTAACACTTCATGCTAACATGCAATCAAACTGCACAAATCTCATCAAAAACTACACAAATCTCTGCACAAACTACTCAGAACTACTTGAATATGAAGGAACTACATGATTCCTGTTGATTTTCTGCTGGGATTTGCTGTTTTCACTACTTTTAATACAGAGTTCAAAAACAGGCTCAATTCAGCGTTCAGTACGTTTTTGATACTTCATGCTAACATGGAATCATACTAAACAAATCTCTTCAAAAACTGCACAAATCTCTGCACAAAAAACTCAGAACAACTTGAATATGAAGGAACTACATGATTCCTATTGATTTTCTGCTGGGATTTGTTGTTTTCACTACTTTTAATAGAGAGTTCAAAAACAGGCTCAATTCAGCGTTCAGTGCGTTTTTAACACTTCATGCTAACATGCAATCAAACTGCACAAATCTCATCAAAAACTACACAAATCTCTGCACAAACTACTCAGAACAACTTGAATATGACGGAAGTACCTGATTCTCGTTGATTTTCTGCTGGGATTTGCTGTTTTCACTACTTTTAATACAGAGTTCAAAAACAGGCTCAATTCAGCGTTCAGTGCCTTTATGACACATAAACTTGAAGTGCAGTCAAAATGCACAAATCTCTTCAAAAACTACACAAATCTCTGCAGAAACTACTAAAAACTACTTGAATATGAAGGAACTACATGATTCCTGTTGATTTTCTGCCCGGATTTAATGATTTCACTACATTTAATACAGAGTTGAAAAACAGGCTCAATTCAGCGTTGAGTGCCTTTATGACACATAAACTTGAAGTGCAGTCAAACTGCACAAATCTCTTCAAGAACTACACAAATCTCTGCAGAAACTACTAAAAACTACTTGAATATGAAGGAACTACATGATTCCTGTTGATTTTCTGCTGGGATTTGCTGTTTTCACTACTTTTAATAGAGACTTCAAAAACAGGCTCAATTCAGCGTTCAGTGCGTTTTTAACACTTCATGCTAACATGCAATCAAACTGCACAAATCTCATCAAAAACTACACAAATCTCTGCACAAACTACTCAGAACAACTTCAATATGAAGGAACTACATGATTCCTGCTGATTTTCTGCTGGGATTTGCTGTTTTCACTACTTTTAATACAGAGTTCAAAAACAGACTCAATTCAGCGTTCAGTGCCTTCATGACACATAAACTTGAAGTGTAGTCAAACTGCACAAATCTCATCAAAAACTACACAAATCTTTGCACAAACTACTCAGAACTACTTGAATATGAAGGAACTACATGATTCTTGTTGATTTTCTGCAGGGATTTGCTGATTTCGCTACTTTTAATAGAAAGTTCAAAAACAGGCTCAATTCAGCATTGGGTGCGTTTGTGACACATCAACTTGAAATGAAATCAAAATGCACAAATCTCATCAAAAACTACACAAATCTCTGCACAAACTACTCAGAACAACTTGAATATGACGGAACTACATGATTCCTGTTGATTTTCTGCTGGGAATTGCTGTTTTCACTACTTTTAATACAGAGTTCAAAAACAGGCTCAATTCAGCGTTCAGTGCGTTTTTGACACTTCATGCTAACATGCAATCAAACTGCACAAATCTCATCAAAAACTACACAAATCTTTGCACAAACTACTCAGAACTACTTGAATATGAAGGAACTACATGATTCCTGTTGATTTTCTGCTGGGATTTGCTGTTTTCACTACTTTTAATACAGAGTTCAAAAACAGGCTCAATTCAGCGTTCAGTACGTTTTTGATACTTCATGCTAACATGGAATCATACTAAACAAATCTCTTCAAAAACTGCACAAATCTCTGCACAAACTACTCAGAACAACTTGAATATGAAGGAACTACATGATTCCTGTTGATTTTCTGCTGGGATTTGCTGTTTTCACTACTTTTAATACAGAGTTCAAAAACAGGCTCAATTCAGCGTTCAGTGCCTTTATGACACATAAACTTGAAGTGCAGTCAAACTGCACAAATCTCTTCAAAAACTACAGAAATCTCTGCAGAAACTACTAAAAACTACTTGAATATGAAGGAACTACATGATTCATGTTGATTTTCTGCCCGGATTTAATGATTTCACTACTTTTAATACAGAGTTGAAAAACAGGCTCAATTCAGCGTTGAGTGCCTTTATGACACATAAACTTGAAGTGCAGTCAAACTGCACAAATCTCTTCAAGAACTACACAAATCTCTGCAGAAACTACTAAAAACTACTTGAATATGAAGGAACTACATGATTCCTGTTGATTTTCTGCTGGGATTTGCTCTTTTCACTACTTTTAATAGAGAGTTCAAAAACAGGCTCAATTCAGCGTTCAGTGCGTTTTTAACACTTCATGCTAACATGCAATCAAACTTCACAAATCTCATCAAAAACTACACAAATCTTTGCACAAACTACTCAGAACTACTTGAATATGAAGGAACTACATGATTCATGTTGATTTTCTGCCCGGATTTAATGATTTCACTACATTTAATACAGAGTTCAAAAACAGGCTCAATTCAGCGTTGAGTGCCTTTATGACACATAAACTTGAAGTGCAGTCAAACTGCACAAATCTCTTCAAAAACTACACAAATCTCTGCACAAACTACTCAGAACAACTTGAATATGAAGGAACTACATGATTCCTGTTGATTTTCTGCTGGGATTTGCTGTTTTCAATACTTTTAATACAGAGTTCAAAAACAGGCTCAATTCAGCGTTCAGTACGTTTTTGATACTTCATGCTAACATGGAATCATACTAAACAAATCTCTTCAAAAACTGCACAAATCTCTGCACAAAAAACTCAGAACAACTTGAATATGAAGGAACTACATGATTCCTATTGATTTTCTGCTGGGATTTGTTGTTTTCACTACTTTTAATAGAGAGTTCAAAAACAGGCTCAATTCAGCGTTCAGTGCGTTTTTAACACTTCATGCTAACATGCAATCAAACTGCACAAATCTCATCAAAAACTACACAAATCTCTGCACAAACTACTCAGAACAACTTGAATATGACGGAAGTACCTGATTCTCGTTGATTTTCTGCTGGGATTTGCTGTTTTCACTACTTTTAATACAGAGTTCAAAAACAGGCTCAATTCAGCGTTCAGTGCCTTTATGACACATAAACTTGAAGTGCAGTCAAAATGCACAAATCTCTTCAAAAACTACACAAATCTCTGCAGAAACTACTAAAAACTACTTGAATATGAAGGAACTACATGATTCCTGTTGATTTTCTGCCCGGATTTAATGATTTCACTACATTTAATACAGAGTTGAAAAACAGGCTCAATTCAGCGTTGAGTGCCTTTATGACACATAAACTTGAAGTGCAGTCAAACTGCACAAATCTCTTCAAGAACTACACAAATCTCTGCAGAAACTACTAAAAACTACTTGAATATGAAGGAACTACATGATTCCTGTTGATTTTCTGCTGGGATTTGCTGTTTTCACTACTTTTAATAGAGACTTCAAAAACAGGCTCAATTCAGCGTTCAGTGCGTTTTTAACACTTCATGCTAACATGCAATCAAACTGCACAAATCTCATCAAAAACTACACAAATCTCTGCACAAACTACTCAGAACAACTTCAATATGAAGGAACTACATGATTCCTGCTGATTTTCTGCTGGGATTTGCTGTTTTCACTACTTTTAATACAGAGTTCAAAAACAGACTCAATTCAGCGTTCAGTGCCTTCATGACACATAAACTTGAAGTGTAGTCAAACTGCACAAATCTCATCAAAAACTACACAAATCTTTGCACAAACTACTCAGAACTACTTGAATATGAAGGAACTACATGATTCTTGTTGATTTTCTGCAGGGATTTGCTGATTTCGCTACTTTTAATAGAAAGTTCAAAAACAGGCTCAATTCAGCATTGGGTGCGTTTGTGACACATCAACTTGAAATGAAATCAAAATGCACAAATCTCATCAAAAACTACACAAATCTCTGCACAAACTACTCAGAACAACTTGAATATGACGGAACTACATGATTCCTGTTGATTTTCTGCTGGGAATTGCTGTTTTCACTACTTTTAATACAGAGTTCAAAAACAGGCTCAATTCAGCGTTCAGTGCGTTTTTGACACTTCATGCTAACATGCAATCAAACTGCACAAATCTCATCAAAAACTACACAAATCTTTGCACAAACTACTCAGAACTACTTGAATATGAAGGAACTACATGATTCCTGTTGATTTTCTGCTGGGATTTGCTGTTTTCACTACTTTTAATACAGAGTTCAAAAACAGGCTCAATTCAGCGTTCAGTACGTTTTTGATACTTCATGCTAACATGGAATCATACTAAACAAATCTCTTCAAAAACTGCACAAATCTCTGCACAAACTACTCAGAACAACTTGAATATGAAGGAACTACATGATTCCTATTGATTTTCTGCTGGGATTTGTTGTTTTCACTACTTTTAATAGAGAGTTCAAAAACAGGCTCAATTCAGCGTTCAGTGCGTTTTTAACACTTCATGCTAACATGCAATCAAACTGCACAAATCTCATCAAAAACTACACAAATCTCTGCACAAACTACTCAGAACAACTTGAATATGACGGAACTACATGATTCCTGTTGATTTTCTGCTGGGATTTGCTGTTTTCACTACTTTTAATACAGAGTTCAAAAACAGGCTCAATTCAGCGTTCAGTGCCTTTATGACACATAAACTTGAAGTGCAGTCAAACTGCACAAATCTCTTCAAAAACTACAGAAATCTCTGCAGAAACTACTAAAAACTACTTGAATATGAAGGAACTACATGATTCATGTTGATTTTCTGCCCGGATTTAATGATTTCACTACTTTTAATACAGAGTTGAAAAACAGGCTCAATTCAGCGTTGAGTGCCTTTATGACACATAAACTTGAAGTGCAGTCAAACTGCACAAATCTCTTCAAGAACTACACAAATCTCTGCAGAAACTACTAAAAACTACTTGAATATGAAGGAACTACATGATTCCTGTTGATTTTCTGCTGGGATTTGCTCTTTTCACTACTTTTAATAGAGAGTTCAAAAACAGGCTCAATTCAGCGTTCAGTGCGTTTTTAACACTTCATGCTAACATGCAATCAAACTTCACAAATCTCATCAAAAACTACACAAATCTTTGCACAAACTACTCAGAACTACTTGAATATGAAGGAACTACATGATTCATGTTGATTTTCTGCCCGGATTTAATGATTTCACTACATTTAATACAGAGTTCAAAAACAGGCTCAATTCAGCGTTGAGTGCCTTTATGACACATAAACTTGAAGTGCAGTCAAACTGCACAAATCTCTTCAAAAACTACACAAATCACTGCACAAACTACTCAGAACAACTTGAATATGAAGGAACTACATGATTCCTGTTGATTTTCTGCTGGGATTTGCTGTTTTCAATACTTTTAATACAGAGTTCAAAAACAGGCTCAATTCAGCGTTCAGTGCGTTTTTGATGCTTCATGCTAACTACAATCAAACTGCACAAATCTCATCAAAAACTACACAAATCTCTGCACAAACTACTCAGAACTACTTGAATATGAAGGGAATACATGATTTTCGTTGATTTTCTGCTGGGATTTGCTGTTTTCACTACTTTTAATACAGAGTTCAAAAACAGGCTCAATTCAGCATTGAGTGCGTTTATGACTAACCAACTTGAAATGAAATCAAACTGCACAAATCTCTGCACAAACTACTCAGAACAACTTGAATATGAAGGAACTACATGATTCCTATTGATTTTCTGCTGGGATTTGTTGTTTTCACTACTTTTAATAGAGAGTTCAAAAACAGGCTCAATTCAGCGTTCAGTGCGTTTTTAACACTTCATGCTAACATGCAATCAAACTGCACAAATCTCATCAAAAACTACACAAATCTTTGCACAAACTACTCAGAACTACTTGAATATGAAGGAACTACATGATTCTTGTTGATTTTCTGCAGGGATTTGCTGATTTCGCTACTTTTAATAGAAAGTTCAAAAACAGACTCAATTCAGCGTTCAGTACCTTTATGACACATAAACTTGAAGTGCAGTCAAACTGCACAAATCTCTTCAAGAACTACACAAATCTCTGCAGAAACTACTAAAAACTACTTGAATATGAAGGAACTACATGATTCCTGTTGATTTTCTGCTGGGATTTGCTGTTTTCACTACTTTTAATAGAGAGTTCAAAAACAGGCTCAATTCAGCGTTCAGTGCGTTTTTAACACTTCATGCTAACATGCAATCAAACTGCACAAATCTCATCAAAAACTACACAAATCTCTGCACAAACTACTCAGAACTACTTGAATATGAAGGAAGTACCTGATTCTTGTTGATTTTCTGCTGGGATTTGCTGTTTTCACTACTTTTAATACAGAGTTCAAAAACAGGCTCAATTCAGCGTTCAGTGCGTTTTTAACACTTCATGCTAACATGCAATCAAACTGCACAAATCTCATCAAAAACTACACAAATCTTTGCACAAACTACTCAGAACTACTTGAATATGAAGGAACTACATGATTCTTGTTGATTTTGTGCAGGGATTTGCTGATTTCGCTACTTTTAATAGAAAGTTCAAAAACAGACTCAATTCAGCGTTCAGTGCCTTTATGACACATAAACTTGAAGTGCAGTCAAACTGCACAAATCTCTTCAAGAACTACACAAATCTCTGCAGAAACTACTAAAAACTACTTGAATATGAAGGAACTACATGATTCCTGTTGATTTTCTGCTGGGATTTGCTGTTTTCACTACTTTTAATATAGAGTTCAAAAACAGGCTCAATTCAGCGTTCAGTGCGTTTTTAACACTTCATGCTAACATGCAATCAAACTGCACAAATCTCATCAAAAACTACACAAATCTCTGCACAAACTACTCAGAACAACTTGAATATGACGGAACTACATGATTCCTGTTGATTTTCTGCTGGGATTTGCTGTTTTCACTACTTTTAATACAGAGTTCAAAAACAGGCTCAATTCAGCGTTCAGTGCCTTTATGACACATAAACTTGAAGTGCAGTCAAACTGCACAAATCTCTTCAAAAACTACAGAAATCTCTGCAGAAACTACTAAAAACTACTTGAATATGAAGGAACTACATGATTCATGTTGATTTTCTGCCCGGATTTAATGATTTCACTACTTTTAATACAGAGTTGAAAAACAGGCTCAATTCAGCGTTGAGTGCCTTTATGACACATAAACTTGAAGTGCAGTCAAACTGCACAAATCTCTTCAAAAACTACACAAATCTCTGCACAAACTACTCAGAACAACTTGAATATGAAGGAACTACATGATTCCTGTTGATTTTCTGCTGGGATTTGCTGTTTTCACTACTTTTAATACAGAGTTCAAAAACAGACTCAATTCAGCGTTCAGTGCCTTCATGACACATAAACTTGAAGTGCAGTCAAACTGCACAAATCTCATCAAAAACTACACAAATCTCTGCACAAACTACTCAGAACTACTTGAATATGAAGGGAATACATGATTCTCGTTGATTTTCTGCTGGAATTTGCTGTTTTCACTACTTTTAATAGAGAGTTCAAAAACAGGCTCAATTCAGCGTTCAGTGCGTTTTTAACACTTCATGCTAACATGCAATCAAACTGCACAAATCTCATCAAAAACTACACAAATCTCTGCACAAACTACACAAATCTCTGCACAAACTACTCAGAACAACTTGAATATGAAGGAACTACATGATTCCTGTTGATTTTCTGCTGGGATTTAATGATTTCACTACATTTAATACAGAGTTCAAAAACAGGCTCAATTCAGCGTTCAGTGCGTTTTTGATGCTTCATGCTAACTACAATCAAACTGCACAAATCTCATCAAAAACTACACAAATCTCTGCACAAACTACTCAGAACTACTTGAATATGAAGGGAATACATGATTTTCGTTGATTTTCTGCTGGGATTTGCTGTTTTCACTACTTTTAATACAGAGTTCAAAAACAGGCTCAATTCAGCATTGAGTGCGTTTATGACTAACCAACTTGAAATGAAATCAAACTGCACAAATCTCTGCACAAACTACTCAGAACAACTTGAATATGAAGGAACTACATGATTCCTATTGATTTTCTGCTGGGATTTGTTGTTTTCACTACTTTTAATAGAGAGTTCAAAAACAGGCTCAATTCAGCGTTCAGTGCGTTTTTAACACTTCATGCTAACATGCAATCAAACTGCACAAATCTCATCAAAAACTACACAAATCTTTGCACAAACTACTCAGAACTACTTGAATATGAAGGAACTACATGATTCTTGTTGATTTTCTGCAGGGATTTGCTGATTTCGCTACTTTTAATAGAAAGTTCAAAAACAGACTCAATTCAGCGTTCAGTACCTTTATGACACATAAACTTGAAGTGCAGTCAAACTGCACAAATCTCATCAAAAACTACACAAATCTTTGCACAAACTACTCAGAACTACTTGAATATGAAGGAACTACATGATTCCTGTTGATTTTCTGCTGGGATTTGCTGTTTTCACTACTTTTAATACAGAGTTCAAAAACAGGCTCAATTCAGCGTTCAGTACGTTTTTGATACTTCATGCTAACATGGAATCATACTAAACAAATCTCTTCAAAAACTGCACAAATCTCTGCACAAACTACTCAGAACAACTTGAATATGAAGGAACTACATGATTCCTATTGATTTTCTGCTGGGATTTGTTGTTTTCACTACTTTTAATAGAGAGTTCAAAAACAGGCTCAATTCAGCGTTCAGTGCGTTTTTAACACTTCATGCTAACATGCAATCAAACTGCACAAATCTCATCAAAAACTACACAAATCTCTGCACAAACTACTCAGAACAACTTGAATATGACGGAACTACATGATTCCTGTTGATTTTCTGCTGGGATTTGCTGTTTTCACTACTTTTAATACAGAGTTCAAAAACAGGCTCAATTCAGCGTTCAGTGCCTTTATGACACATAAACTTGAAGTGCAGTCAAACTGCACAAATCTCTTCAAAAACTACAGAAATCTCTGCAGAAACTACTAAAAACTACTTGAATATGAAGGAACTACATGATTCATGTTGATTTTCTGCCCGGATTTAATGATTTCACTACTTTTAATACAGAGTTGAAAAACAGGCTCAATTCAGCGTTGAGTGCCTTTATGACACATAAACTTGAAGTGCAGTCAAACTGCACAAATCTCTTCAAGAACTACACAAATCTCTGCAGAAACTACTAAAAACTACTTGAATATGAAGGAACTACATGATTCCTGTTGATTTTCTGCTGGGATTTGCTCTTTTCACTACTTTTAATAGAGAGTTCAAAAACAGGCTCAATTCAGCGTTCAGTGCGTTTTTAACACTTCATGCTAACATGCAATCAAACTTCACAAATCTCATCAAAAACTACACAAATCTTTGCACAAACTACTCAGAACTACTTGAATATGAAGGAACTACATGATTCATGTTGATTTTCTGCCCGGATTTAATGATTTCACTACATTTAATACAGAGTTCAAAAACAGGCTCAATTCAGCGTTGAGTGCCTTTATGACACATAAACTTGAAGTGCAGTCAAACTGCACAAATCTCTTCAAAAACTACACAAATCACTGCACAAACTACTCAGAACAACTTGAATATGAAGGAACTACATGATTCCTGTTGATTTTCTGCTGGGATTTGCTGTTTTCAATACTTTTAATACAGAGTTCAAAAACAGGCTCAATTCAGCGTTCAGTGCGTTTTTGATGCTTCATGCTAACTACAATCAAACTGCACAAATCTCATCAAAAACTACACAAATCTCTGCACAAACTACTCAGAACTACTTGAATATGAAGGGAATACATGATTTTCGTTGATTTTCTGCTGGGATTTGCTGTTTTCACTACTTTTAATACAGAGTTCAAAAACAGGCTCAATTCAGCATTGAGTGCGTTTATGACTAACCAACTTGAAATGAAATCAAACTGCACAAATCTCTGCACAAACTACTCAGAACAACTTGAATATGAAGGAACTACATGATTCCTATTGATTTTCTGCTGGGATTTGTTGTTTTCACTACTTTTAATAGAGAGTTCAAAAACAGGCTCAATTCAGCGTTCAGTGCGTTTTTAACACTTCATGCTAACATGCAATCAAACTGCACAAATCTCATCAAAAACTACACAAATCTTTGCACAAACTACTCAGAACTACTTGAATATGAAGGAACTACATGATTCTTGTTGATTTTCTGCAGGGATTTGCTGATTTCGCTACTTTTAATAGAAAGTTCAAAAACAGACTCAATTCAGCGTTCAGTACCTTTATGACACATAAACTTGAAGTGCAGTCAAACTGCACAAATCTCTTCAAGAACTACACAAATCTCTGCAGAAACTACTAAAAACTACTTGAATATGAAGGAACTACATGATTCCTGTTGATTTTCTGCTGGGATTTGCTGTTTTCACTACTTTTAATAGAGAGTTCAAAAACAGGCTCAATTCAGCGTTCAGTGCGTTTTTAACACTTCATGCTAACATGCAATCAAACTGCACAAATCTCATCAAAAACTACACAAATCTCTGCACAAACTACTCAGAACTACTTGAATATGAAGGAAGTACCTGATTCTTGTTGATTTTCTGCTGGGATTTGCTGTTTTCACTACTTTTAATACAGAGTTCAAAAACAGGCTCAATTCAGCGTTCAGTGCGTTTTTAACACTTCATGCTAACATGCAATCAAACTGCACAAATCTCATCAAAAACTACACAAATCTTTGCACAAACTACTCAGAACTACTTGAATATGAAGGAACTACATGATTCTTGTTGATTTTGTGCAGGGATTTGCTGATTTCGCTACTTTTAATAGAAAGTTCAAAAACAGACTCAATTCAGCGTTCAGTGCCTTTATGACACATAAACTTGAAGTGCAGTCAAACTGCACAAATCTCTTCAAGAACTACACAAATCTCTGCAGAAACTACTAAAAACTACTTGAATATGAAGGAACTACATGATTCCTGTTGATTTTCTGCTGGGATTTGCTGTTTTCACTACTTTTAATATAGAGTTCAAAAACAGGCTCAATTCAGCGTTCAGTGCGTTTTTAACACTTCATGCTAACATGCAATCAAACTGCACAAATCTCATCAAAAACTACACAAATCTCTGCACAAACTACTCAGAACAACTTGAATATGACGGAACTACATGATTCCTGTTGATTTTCTGCTGGGATTTGCTGTTTTCACTACTTTTAATACAGAGTTCAAAAACAGGCTCAATTCAGCGTTCAGTGCCTTTATGACACATAAACTTGAAGTGCAGTCAAACTGCACAAATCTCTTCAAAAACTACAGAAATCTCTGCAGAAACTACTAAAAACTACTTGAATATGAAGGAACTACATGATTCATGTTGATTTTCTGCCCGGATTTAATGATTTCACTACTTTTAATACAGAGTTGAAAAACAGGCTCAATTCAGCGTTGAGTGCCTTTATGACACATAAACTTGAAGTGCAGTCAAACTGCACAAATCTCTTCAAAAACTACACAAATCTCTGCACAAACTACTCAGAACAACTTGAATATGAAGGAACTACATGATTCCTGTTGATTTTCTGCTGGGATTTGCTGTTTTCACTACTTTTAATACAGAGTTCAAAAACAGACTCAATTCAGCGTTCAGTGCCTTCATGACACATAAACTTGAAGTGCAGTCAAACTGCACAAATCTCATCAAAAACTACACAAATCTCTGCACAAACTACTCAGAACTACTTGAATATGAAGGGAATACATGATTCTCGTTGATTTTCTGCTGGAATTTGCTGTTTTCACTACTTTTAATAGAGAGTTCAAAAACAGGCTCAATTCAGCGTTCAGTGCGTTTTTAACACTTCATGCTAACATGCAATCAAACTGCACAAATCTCATCAAAAACTACACAAATCTCTGCACAAACTACACAAATCTCTGCACAAACTACTCAGAACAACTTGAATATGAAGGAACTACATGATTCCTGTTGATTTTCTGCTGGGATTTAATGATTTCACTACATTTAATACAGAGTTCAAAAACAGGCTCAATTCAGCGTTCAGTGCGTTTTTGATGCTTCATGCTAACTACAATCAAACTGCACAAATCTCATCAAAAACTACACAAATCTCTGCACAAACTACTCAGAACTACTTGAATATGAAGGGAATACATGATTTTCGTTGATTTTCTGCTGGGATTTGCTGTTTTCACTACTTTTAATACAGAGTTCAAAAACAGGCTCAATTCAGCATTGAGTGCGTTTATGACTAACCAACTTGAAATGAAATCAAACTGCACAAATCTCTGCACAAACTACTCAGAACAACTTGAATATGAAGGAACTACATGATTCCTATTGATTTTCTGCTGGGATTTGTTGTTTTCACTACTTTTAATAGAGAGTTCAAAAACAGGCTCAATTCAGCGTTCAGTGCGTTTTTAACACTTCATGCTAACATGCAATCAAACTGCACAAATCTCATCAAAAACTACACAAATCTTTGCACAAACTACTCAGAACTACTTGAATATGAAGGAACTACATGATTCTTGTTGATTTTCTGCAGGGATTTGCTGATTTCGCTACTTTTAATAGAAAGTTCAAAAACAGACTCAATTCAGCGTTCAGTACCTTTATGACACATAAACTTGAAGTGCAGTCAAACTGCACAAATCTCATCAAAAACTACACAAATCTCTGCACAAACTACTCAGAACTACTTGAATATGAAGGGAATACATGATTCTCGTTGATTTTCTGCTGGGATTTGCTGTTTTCACTACTTTTAATAGAGAGTTCAAAAACAGGCTCAATTCAGCGTTCAGTGCGTTTTTAACACTTCATGCTAACATGCAATCAAACTGCACAAATCTCATCAAAAACTACACAAATCTCTGCACAAACTACTCAGAACAACTTGAATATGAAGGAACTACATGATTCCTGTTGATTTTCTGCTGGGATTTGCTGTTTTCACTACTTTTAATACAGAGTTCAAAAACAGGCTCAATTCAGCGTTCAGTGCGTTTTTGACACTTCATGCTAACATGCAATCAAACTGCACAAATCTCATCAAAAACTACACAAATCTCTGCACAAACTACTCAGAACAACTTGAATATGAAGGAACTACATGATTCCTATTGTGATTTTCTGCTGGGATTTACTGTTTTCACTACTTTTAATACAGAGTTCAAAAACAGGCTCAATTCAGCGTTCATTGCTTTTTTGATACTTCATGCTAACATGGAATCATACTAAACAAATCTCTTCAAAAACTGCACAAATCTCTGCCCAAACTACTCAGAACTACTTCAATATGAAGGAACTACATGATACCTGTTGATTTTCTGCTGGGATTTGCTGTTTTCACTACTTTTAATACAGAGTTCAAAAACAGGCTCAATTCAGCGTTCAGTGCGTTTTTAACACTTCATGCTAACATGCAATCAAACTGCACAAATCTCATCAAAAACTACACAAATCTCTGCACAAACTACTCAGAACTACTTGAATATGAAGGAACTACATGATTCCTGTTGATTTTCTGCTGGGATTTGCTGTTTTCACTACTTTTAATAGAGAGTTCAAAAACAGGCTCAATTCAGCGTTCAGTGCGTTTTTAACACTTCATGCTAACATGCAATCAAACTGCACAAATCTCATCAAAAACTACACAAATCTCTGCACAAACTACTCAGAACTACTTGAATATGAAGGAAGTACCTGATTCTTGTTGATTTTCTGCTGGGATTTGCTGTTTTCACTACTTTTAATAGAGAGTTCAAAAACAGGCTCAATTCAGCGTTCAGTGCGTTTTTAACACTTCATGCTAACATGCAATCAAACTGCACAAATCTCATCAAAAACTACACAAATCTCTGCACAAACTACTCAGAACTACTTGAATATGAAGGAAGTACCTGATTCTTGTTGATTTTCTGCTGGGATTTGCTGTTTTCACTACTTTTAATACAGAGTTCAAAAACAGGCTCAATTCAGCGTTCAGTGCATTTTTAACACTTCATGCTAACATGCAATCAAACTGCACAAATCTCATCAAAAACTACACAAATCTTTGCACAAACTACTCAGAACTACTTGAATATGAAGGAACTACATGATTCTTGTTGATTTTGTGCAGGGATTTGCTGATTTCGCTACTTTTAATAGAAAGTTCAAAAACAGACTCAATTCAGCGTTCAGTGCCTTTATGACACATAAACTTGAAGTGCAGTCAAACTGCACAAATCTCTTCAAGAACTACACAAATCTCTGCAGAAACTACTAAAAACTACTTGAATATGAAGGAACTACATGATTCCTGTTGATTTTCTGCTGGGATTTGCTGTTTTCACTACTTTTAATATAGAGTTCAAAAACAGGCTCAATTCAGCGTTCAGTGCGTTTTTAACACTTCATGCTAACATGCAATCAAACTGCACAAATCTCATCAAAAACTACACAAATCTCTGCACAAACTACTCAGAACAACTTGAATATGACGGAACTACATGATTCCTGTTGATTTTCTGCTGGGATTTGCTGTTTTCACTACTTTTAATACAGAGTTCAAAAACAGGCTCAATTCAGCGTTCAGTGCCTTTATGACACATAAACTTGAAGTGCAGTCAAACTGCACAAATCTCTTCAAAAACTACAGAAATCTCTGCAGAAACTACTAAAAACTACTTGAATATGAAGGAACTACATGATTCATGTTGATTTTCTGCCCGGATTTAATGATTTC
The DNA here is from genome assembly GCA_034769265.1 of Remorina albescens. NCBI lineage: Eukaryota > Metazoa > Chordata > Actinopteri > Carangiformes > Echeneidae > Remorina > Remorina albescens. The sequence continues at coordinate 24,622,575 of CM068478.1, forward strand.
ACTACTTTTAATACAGAGTTGAAAAACAGGCTCAATTCAGCGTTGAGTGCCTTTATGACACATAAACTTGAAGTGCAATCAAACTGCACAAATCTCATCAAAAACTACACAAATCTCTGCACAAACTACACAAATCTCTGCACAAACTACTCAGAACAACTTGAATATGAAGGAACTACATGATTCCTGTTGATTTTCTGCTGGGATTTGCTGTTTCACTACTTTTAATAGAGAGTTCAAAAACAGGCTCAATTCAGCGTTCAGTGCGTTTTTAACACTTCATGCTAACATGCAATCAAACTGCACAAATCTCATCAAAAACTACACAAATCTCTGCACAAACTACTCAGAACTACTTGAATATGAAGGAACTACATGATTCATGTTGATTTTCTGCCCGGATTTAATGATTTCACTACATTTAATACAGAGTTGAAAAACAGGCTCAATTCAGCGTTCAGTACGTTTTTGATACTTCATGCTAACATGGAATCATACTAAACAAATCTCATCAAAAACTACACAAATCTCTGCACAAACTACTCAGAACAACTTGAATATGAAGGAACTACATGATTCCTGTTGATTTTCTGCTGGGATTTGCTGTTTTCACTACTTTTAATAGAGAGTTCAAAAACAGGCTCAATTCAGCGTTCAGTGCGTTTTTAACACTTCATGCTAACATGCAATCAAACTGTACAAATCTCATCAAAAACTACACAAATCTCTGCACAAACTACTCAGAACTACTTGAATATGAAGGAAGTACCTGATTCTTGTTGATTTTCTGCTGGGATTTGCTGTTTTCACTACTTTTAATACAGAGTTCAAAAACAGGCTCAATTCAGCGTTCAGTGCGTTTTTAACACTTCATGCTAACATGCAATCAAACTGCACAAATCTCATCAAAAACTACACAAATCTCTGCACAAACTACTCAGAACAACTTGAATATGAAGGAACTACATGATTCCTATTGATTTTCTGCTGGGATTTGTTGTTTTCACTACTTTTAATAGAGAGTTCAAAAACAGGCTCAATTCAGCGTTCAGTGCGTTTTTAACACTTCATGCTAACATGCAATCAAACTGCACAAATCTCATCAAAAACTACACAAATCTTTGCACAAACTACTCAGAACTACTTGAATATGAAGGAACTACATGATTCTTGTTGATTTTCTGCTGGGATTTGCTGTTTTCACTACTTTTAATAGAGAGTTGAAAAACAGGCTCAATTCAGCGTTCAGTGCGTTTTTAACACTTCATGCTAACATGCAATCAAACTGCACAAATCTCATCAAAAACTACACAAATCTTTGCACAAAATACTCAGAACTACTTGAATATGAAGGAACTACATGATTCTTGTTGATTTTCTACAGGGATTTGCTGATTTCGCTACTTTTAATAGAAAGTTCAAAAACAGACTCAATTCAGCGTTCAGTGCCTTTATGACACATGAACTTGAAGTGCAGTCAAACTGCACAAATCTCTTCAAAAACTACACAAATCTCTGCACAAACTACTCAGAACAACTTGAATATGAAGGAACTACATGATTCCTATTGATTTTCTGCTGGGATTTACTGTTTTCACTACTTTTAATACAGAGTTCAAAAATAGGCTCAATTCAGCGTTCAGTGCTTTTTTGATACTTCATGCTAACATGGAATCATACTAAACAAATCTCTTCAAAAACTGCACAAATCTCTGCACAAACTACTCAGAACTACTTGAATATGAAGGACGTACCTGATTCTTGTTGTTTTCTGCTGGGATTTGCTGATTTCACTACTTTTAATACAGAGTTCAAAAACAGGCTCAATTCAGCATTGAGTGCGTTTATGACTAACCAACTTGAAATGAAATCAAACTGCACAAATCTCTTCAAGAACTACACAAATCTCTGCAGAAACTACTAAAAACTACTTGAATATGAAGGAACTACATGATTCCTGTTGATTTTCTGCTGGGATTTGCTGTTTTCACTACTTTTAATAGAGAGTTCAAAAACAGGCTCAATTCAGCGTTCAGTGCGTTTTTAACACTTCATGCTAACATGCAATCAAACTGCACAAATCTCATCAAAAACTACACAAATCTTTGCACAAACTACTCAGAACTACTTGAATATGAAGGAACTACATGATTCTTGTTGATTTTCTGCAGGGATTTCCTGATTTCGCTACTTTTAATAGAAAGTTCAAAAACAGGCTCAATTCAGCATTGGGTGCGTTTGTGACTCATCAACTTGAAATGAAATCAAACTGCACAAATCTCTTCAAGAACTACACAAATCTCTGCACAAACTACTCAGAACTACTTGAATATGAAGGAACTACATGATTCATGTTGATTTTCTGCCCGGATTTAATGATTTCACTACATTTAATACAGAGTTGAAAAACAGGCTCAATTCAGCGTTCAGTGCGTTTTTAACACTTCATGCTAACATGCAATCAAACTGCACAAATCTCATCAAAAACTACACAAATCTCTGCACAAACTACTCAGAACAACTTGAATATGAAGGAACTACATGATTCCTGTTGATTTTCTGCTGGGATTTGCTGTTTTCACTACTTTTAATAGAGAGTTCAAAAACAGGCTCAATTCAGCGTTCAGTGCGTTTTTAACACTTCATGCTAACATGCAATCAAACTGCACAAATCTCATCAAAAACTACACAAATCTCTGCACAAACTACTCAGAACTACTTGAATATGAAGGAACTACATGATTCATGTTGATTTTCTGCCCGGATTTAATGATTTCACTACATTTAATACAGAGTTCAAAAACAGGCTCAATTCAGCGTTGAGTGCCTTTATGACACATAAACTTGAAGTGCAGTCAAACTGCACAAATCTCTTCAAAAACTACACAAATCTCTGCACAAACTACTCAGAACAACTTGAATATGAAGGAACTACATGATTCCTGTTGATTTTCTGCTGGGATTTGCTGTTTTCAATACTTTTAATACAGAGTTCAAAAACAGGCTCAATTCAGCGTTCAGTGCGTTTTTAACACTTCATGCTAACATGCAATCAAACTGCACAAATCTCATCAAAAACTACACAAATCTCTGCACAAACTACTCAGAACTACTTGAATATGAAGGAAGTACCTGATTCTTGTTGATTTTCTGCTGGGATTTGCTGTTTTCACTACTTTTAATACAGAGTTCAAAAACAGGCTCAATTCAGCATTGGGTGCGTTTGTGACTCATCAACTTGAAATGAAATCAAACTGCACAAATCTCTTCAAGAACTACACAAATCTCTGCACAAACTACTCAGAACTACTTGAATATGAAGGAACTACATGATTCATGTTGATTTTCTGCCCGGATTTAATGATTTCACTACATTTAATACAGAGTTGAAAAACAGGCTCAATTCAGCGTTCAGTGCGTTTTTAACACTTCATGCTAACATGCAATCAAACTGCACAAATCTCATCAAAAACTACACAAATCTCTGCACAAACTACTCAGAACAACTTGAATATGAAGGAACTACATGATTCCTGTTGATTTTCTGCTGGGATTTGCTGTTTTCACTACTTTTAATAGAGAGTTCAAAAACAGGCTCAATTCAGCGTTCAGTGCGTTTTTAACACTTCATGCTAACATGCAATCAAACTGCACAAATCTCATCAAAAACTACACAAATCTCTGCACAAACTACTCAGAACTACTTGAATATGAAGGAACTACATGATTCATGTTGATTTTCTGCCCGGATTTAATGATTTCACTACATTTAATACAGAGTTCAAAAACAGGCTCAATTCAGCGTTGAGTGCCTTTATGACACATAAACTTGAAGTGCAGTCAAACTGCACAAATCTCTTCAAAAACTACACAAATCTCTGCACAAACTACTCAGAACAACTTGAATATGAAGGAACTACATGATTCCTGTTGATTTTCTGCTGGGATTTGCTGTTTTCAATACTTTTAATACAGAGTTCAAAAACAGGCTCAATTCAGCGTTCAGTGCGTTTTTAACACTTCATGCTAACATGCAATCAAACTGCACAAATCTCATCAAAAACTACACAAATCTCTGCACAAACTACTCAGAACTACTTGAATATGAAGGAAGTACCTGATTCTTGTTGATTTTCTGCTGGGATTTGCTGTTTTCACTACTTTTAATACAGAGTTCAAAAACAGGCTCAATTCAGCGTTCAGTGCCTTTATGACACATAAACTTGAAGTGCAGTCAAAATGCACAAATCTCTTCAAAAACTACACAAATCTCTGCAGAAACTACTAAAAACTACTTGAATATGAAGGAACTACATGATTCATGTTGATTTTCTGCCCGGATTTAATGATTTCACTACATTTAATACAGAGTTGAAAAACAGGCTCAATTCAGCGTTGAGTGCCTTTATGACACATAAACTTGAAGTGCAGTCAAACTGCACAAATCTCTTCAAGAACTACACAAATCTCTGCAGAAACTACTAAAAACTACTTGAATATGAAGGAACTACATGATTCCTGTTGATTTTCTGCTGGGATTTGCTGTTTTCAGTACTTTTAATAGAGACTTCAAAAACAGGCTCAATTCAGCGTTCAGTGCGTTTTTAACACTTCATGCTAACATGCAATCAAACTGCACAAATCTCATCAAAAACTACACAAATCTCTGCACAAACTACTCAGAACAACTTCAATATGAAGGAACTACATGATTCCTGCTGATTTTCTGCTGGGATTTGCTGTTTTCACTACTTTTAATACAGAGTTCAAAAACAGACTCAATTCAGCGTTCAGTGCCTTCATGACACATAAACTTGAAGTGTAGTCAAACTGCACAAATCTCATCAAAAACTACACAAATCTTTGCACAAACTACTCAGAACTACTTGAATATGAAGGAACGACATGATTCTTGTTGATTTTCTGCAGGGATTTGCTGATTTCGCTACTTTTAATAGAAAGTTCAAAAACAGGCTCAATTCAGCATTGGGTGCGTTTGTGACACATCAACTTGAAATGAAATCAAAATGCACAAATCTCATCAAAAACTACACAAATCTCTGCACAAACTACTCAGAACAACTTGAATATGACGGAACTACATGATTCCTGTTGATTTTCTGCTGGGAATTGCTGTTTTCACTAATTTTAATACAGAGTTCAAAAACAGGCTCAATTCAGCGTTCAGTGCGTTTTTGACACTTCATGCTAACATGCAATCAAACTGCACAAATCTCATCAAAAACTACACAAATCTCTGCACAAACTACTCAGAACAACTTGAATATGAAGGAACTACATGATTCCTATTGTGATTTTCTGCAGGGATTTACTGTTTTCACTACTTTTAATACAGAGTTCAAAAACAGGCTCAATTCAGCGTTCATTGCTTTTTTGATACTTCATGCTAACATGGAATCATACTAAAGAAATCTCTTCAAAAACTGCACAAATCTCTGCCCAAACTACTCAGAACTACTTCAATATGAAGGAACTACATGATACCTGTTGATTTTCTGCTGGGATTTGCTGTTTTCACTACTTTTAATACAGAGTTCAAAAACAGGCTCAATTCAGCATTGAGTGCGTTTATGACTAACCAACTTGAAATGAAATCAAACTGCACAAATCTCTGCACAAACTACTCAGAACAACTTGAATATGAAGGAACTACATGATTCCTATTGATTTTCTGCTGGGATTTGTTGTTTTCACTACTTTTAATAGAGAGTTCAAAAACAGGCTCAATTCAGCGTTCAGTGCGTTTTTAACACTTCATGCTAACATGCAATCAAACTGCACAAATCTCATCAAAAACTACACAAATCTCTGCACAAACTACTCAGAACATCTTGAATATGACGGAACTACATGATTCCTGTTGATTTTCTGCTGGGATTTGCTGTTTTCACTACTTTTAATACAGAGTTGAAAAACAGGCTCAATTCAGCGTTCAGTGCCTTTATGACACATAAACTTGAAGTGCAGTCAAACTGCACAAATCTCTTCAAAAACTACAGAAATCTCTGCAGAAACTACTAAAAACTACTTGAATATGAAGGAACTACATGATTCATGTTGATTTTCTGCCCGGATTTAATGATTTCACTACTTTTAATACAGAGTTGAAAAACAGGCTCAATTCAGCGTTGAGTGCCTTTATGACACATAAACTTGAAGTGCAGTCAAACTGCACAAATCTCTTCAAAAACTACACAAATCTCTGCACAAACTACTCAGAACAACTTGAATATGAAGGAACTACATGATTCCTGTTGATTTTCTGCTGGGATTTGCTGTTTTCACTACTTTTAATACAGAGTTCAAAAACAGACTCAATTCAGCGTTCAGTGCCTTCATGACACATAAACTTGAAGTGCAGTCAAACTGCACAAATCTCATCAAAAACTACACAAATCTCTGCACAAACTACTCAGAACAACTTGAATATGAAGGAACTACATGATTCCTATTGATTTTCTGCTGGGATTTGTTGTTTTCACTACTTTTAATAGAGAGTTCAAATACAGGCTCAATTCAGCGTTCAGTGCGTTTTTAACACTTCATGCTAACATGCAATCAAACTGCACAAATCTCATCAAAAACTACACAAATCTTTGCACAAACTACTCAGAACTACTTGAATATGAAGGAACTACATGATTCTTGTTGATTTTCTGCTGGGATTTGCTGTTTTCACTACTTTTAATAGAGAGTTCAAAAACAGGCTCAATTCAGCGTTCAGTGCGTTTTTAACACTTCATGCTAACATGCAATCAAACTGCACAAATCTCATCAAAAACTACACAAATCTTTGCACAAACTACTCAGAACTACTTGAATATGAAGGAACTACATGATTCTTGTTGATTTTCTGCAGGGATTTGCTGATTTCGCTACTTTTAATAGAAAGTTCAAAAACAGACTCAATTCAGCGTTCAGTGCCTTTATGACACATAAACTTGAAGTGCAGTCAAACTGCACAAATCTCTTCAAGAACTACACAAATCTCTGCAGTAACTACTAAAAACTACTTGAATATGAAGGAACTACATGATTCCTGTTGATTTTCTGCTGGGATTTGCTGTTTTCACTACTTTTAATAGAGAGTTCAAAAACAGGCTCAATTCAGCGTTCAGTGCGTTTTTAACACTTCATGCTAACATGCAATCAAACTGCACAAATCTCATCAAAGACTACACAAATCTTTGCACAAACTACTCAGAACTACTTGAATATGAAGGAAGTACCTGATTCTTGTTGATTTTCTGCTGGGATTTGCTGTTTTCACTACTTTTAATACAGAGTTGAAAAACAGGCTCAATTCAGCGTTGAGTGCCTTTATGACACATAAACTTGAAGTGCAGTCAAACTGCACAAATCTCTTCAAAAACTACACAAATCTCTGCACAAACTACTCAGAACAACTTGAATATGAAGGAACTACATGATTCCTATTGATTTTCTGCTGGGATTTACTGTTTTCACTACTTTTAATACAGAGTTCAAAAATAGGCTCAATTCAGCGTTCAGTGCTTTTTTGATACTTCATGCTAACATGGAATCATACTAAACAAATCTCATCAAAAACTACACAAATCTCTGCACAAACTACTCAGAACTACTTGAATATGAAGGGAATACATGATTCTCGTTGATTTTCTGCTGGGATTTGCTGTTTTCACTACTTTTAATATAGAGTTCAAAAACAGGCTCAATTCAGCGTTCAGTGCGTTTTTAACACTTCATGCTAACATGCAATCAAACTGCACAAATCTCATCAAAAACTACACAAATCTCTGCACAAACTACTCAGAACTACTTGAATATGAAGGAACTACATGATTCATGTTGATTTTCTGCCCGGATTTAATGATTTCACTACATTTAATACAGAGTTGAAAAACAGGCTCAATTCAGCGTTCAGTGCGTTTTTAACACTTCATGCTAACATGCAATCAAACTGCACAAATCTCATCAAAAACTACACAAATCTCTGCACAAACTACTCAGAACAACTTGAATATGAAGGAACTACATGATTCCTGTTGATTTTCTGCTGGGATTTGCTGTTTTCACTACTTTTAATAGAGAGTTCAAAAACAGGCTCAATTCAGCGTTCAGTGCGTTTTTAACACTTCATGCTAACATGCAATCAAACTGCACAAATCTCATCAAAAACTACACAAATCTCTGCACAAACTACTGAGAACTACTTGAATATGAAGGAACTACATGATTCATGTTGATTTTCTGCCCGGATTTAATGATTTCACTACATTTAATACAGAGTTCAAAAACAGGCTCAATTCAGCGTTGAGTGCCTTTATGACACATAAACTTGAAGTGCAGTCAAACTGCACAAATCTTTTCAAAAACTACACAAATCTCTGCACAAACTACTCAGAACAACTTGAATATGAAGGAACTACATGATTCCTGTTGATTTTCTGCTGGGATTTGCTGTTTTCAATACTTTTAATACAGAGTTCAAAAACAGGCTCAATTCAGCGTTCAGTACGTTTTTGATACTTCATGCTAACATGGAATCATATTAAACAAATCTCTTCAAAAACTGCACAAATCTCTGCACAAACTACTCAGAACTACTTGAATATGAAGGGAATACATGATTCTCGTTGTTTTTCTGCTGGGATTTGCTGTTTTCACTACTTTTAATAGAGAGTTCAAAAACAGGCTCAATTCAGCGTTCAGTGCGTTTTTAACACTTCATGCTAACATGCAATCAAACTGCACAAATCTCATCAAAAACTACACAAATCTCTGCACAAACTACTCAGAACAACTTGAATATGAAGGAACTACATGATTCCTGTTGATTTTCTGCTGGGATTTGCTGTTTTCACTACTTTTAATACAGAGTTCAAAAACAGGCTCAATTCAGCGTTCAGTGCGTTTTTGACACTTCATGCTAACATGCAATCAAACTGCACAAATCTCATCAAAAACTACACAAATCTCTGCACAAACTACTCAGAACAACTTGAATATGAAGGAACTACATGATTCCTGTTGATTTTCTGCTGGGATTTGCTGTTTTCACTACTTTTAATAGAGAGTTCAAAAACAGGCTCAATTCAGCGTTCAGTGCGTTTTTGACACTTCATGCTAACATGCAATCAAACTGCACAAATCTCATCAAAAACTACACAAATCTCTGCACAAACTACTCAGAACAACTTGAATATGAAGGAACTACATGATTCCTGTTGATTTTCTGCTGGGATTTGCTGTTTTCACTACTTTTAATAGAGAGTTCAAAAACAGGCTCAATTCAGCGTTCAGTGCCTTTATGACACATAAACTTGAAGTGCAGTCAAACTGCACAAATCTCTTCAAGAACTACACAAATCTCTGCAGAAACTACTAAAAACTACTTGAATATGAAGGAACTACATGATTCCTGTTGATTTTCTGCTGGGATTTGCTGTTTTCACTACTTTTAATAGAGAGTTCAAAAACAGGCTCAATTCAGCGTTCAGTGCGTTTTTAACACTTCATGCTAACATGCAATCAAACTTCACAAATCTCATCAAAAACTACACAAATCTTTGCACAAACTACTCAGAACTACTTGAATATGAAGGGAATACATGATTCTCGTTGATTTTCTGCTGGGATTTGCTGTTTTCACTACTTTTAATAGAGAGTTCAAAAACAGGCTCAATTCAGCGTTCAGTGCGTTTTTAACACTTCATGCTAACATGCAATCAAACTGCACAAATCTCATCAAAAACTACACAAATCTCTGCACAAACTACTCAGAACAACTTGAATATGAAGGAACTACATGATTCCTGTTGATTTTCTGCTGGGATTTGCTGTTTTCACTACTTTTAATACAGAGTTCAAAAACAGGCTCAATTCAGCGTTCAGTGCGTTTTTGACACTTCATGCTAACATGCAATCAAACTGCACAAATCTCATCAAAAACTACACAAATCTCTGCACAAACTACTCAGAACAACTTGAATATGAAGGAACTACATGATTCCTGTTGATTTTCTGCTGGGATTTGCTGTTTTCACTACTTTTAATACAGAGTTCAAAAACAGGCTCAATTCAGCGTTCAGTGCGTTTTTGACACTTCATGCTAACATGCAATCAAACTGCACAAATCTCATCAAAAACTACACAAATCTCTGCACAAACTACTCAGAACAACTTGAATATGAAGGAACTACATGATTCCTATTGTGATTTTCTGCTGGGATTTACTGTTTTCACTACTTTTAATACAGAGTTCAAAAACAGACTCAATTCAGCGTTCATTGCTTTTTTGATACTTTATGCTAACATGGAATCATACTAAACAAATCTCTTCAAAAACTGCACAAATCTCTGCCCAAACTACTCAGAACTACTTCAATATGAAGGAACTACATGATACCTGTTGATTTTCTGCTGGGATTTGCTGTTTTCACTACTTTTAATACAGAGTTCAAAAACAGGCTCAATTCAGCGTTCAGTACGTTTTAGATACTTCATGCTAACATGGAATCATACTAAACAAATCTCTTCAAAAACTACACAAATCTCTGCAGAAACTACTAAAAACTACTTGAATATGAAGGAACTACATGATTCCTGTTGATTTTCTGCTGGGATTTGCTGTTTTCACTACTTTTAATAGAGAGTTCAAAAACAGGCTCAATTCAGCGTTCAGTGCGTTTTTAACACTTCATGCTAACATGCAATCAAACTGCACAAATCTCATCAAAAACTACACAAATCTCTGCACAAACTACTCAGAACTACTTGAATATGAAGGAAGTACCTGATTCTTGTTGATTTTCTGCTGGGATTTGCTGTTTTCACTACTTTTAATAGAGAGTTCAAAAACAGGCTCAATTCAGCGTTCAGTGCGTTTTTAACACTTCATGCTAACATGCAATCAAACTGCACAAATCTCATCAAAAACTACACAAATCTCTGCACAAACTACTCAGAACAACTTGAATATGAAGGAACTACATGATTCCTGTTGATTTTCTGCTGGGATTTGCTGTTTTCACTACTTTTAATAGAGAGTTCAAAAACAGGCTCAATTCAGCGTTCAGTGCGTTTTTAACACTTCATGCTAACATGCAATCAAACTGTAAAAAGCTCATCAAAAACTACACAAATCTCTGCACAAACTACTCAGAACTACTTGAATATGAAGGAAGTACCTGATTCTTGTTGATTTTCTGCTGGGATTTGCTGTTTTCACTACTTTTAATACAGAGTTCAAAAACAGGCTCAATTCAGCGTTCAGTGCCTTTATGACACATAAACTTGAAGTGCAGTCAAACTGCACAAATCTCTTCAAGAACTACACAAATCTCTGCAGAAACTACTAAAAACTACTTGAATATGAAGGAACTACATGATTCCTGTTGATTTTCTGCTGGGATTTGCTGTTTTCACTACTTTTAATAGAGAGTTCAAAAACAGGCTCAATTCAGCGTTCAGTGCGTTTTTAACACTTCATGCTAACATGCAATCAAACTGCACAAATCTCATCAAAGACTACACAAATCTTTGCACAAACTACTCAGAACTACTTGAATATGAAGGAAGTACCTGATTCTTGTTGATTTTCTGCTGGGATTTGCTGTTTTCACTACTTTTAATACAGAGTTGAAAAACAGGCTCAATTCAGCGTTGAGTGCCTTTATGACACATAAACTTGAAGTGCAGTCAAACTGCACAAATCTCTTCAAAAACTACACAAATCTCTGCAGAAACTACTCAGAACAACTTGAATATGAAGGAACTACATGATTCCTATTGTGATTTTCTGCTGGGATTTACTGTTTTCACTACTTTTAATACAGAGTTCAAAAACAGGCTCAATTCAGCGTTCATTGCTTTTTTGATACTTCATGCTAACATGGAATCATACTAAACAAATCTCTTCAAAAACTGCACAAATCTCTGCCCAAACTACTCAGAACTACTTCAATATGAAGGAACTACATGATACCTGTTGATTTTCTGCTGGGATTTGCTGTTTTCACTACTTTTAATACAGAGTTCAAAAACAGGCTCAATTCAGCGTTCAGTGCGTTTTTAACACTTCATGCTAACATGCAATCAAACTGCACAAATCTCATCAAAAACTACACAAATCTCTGCACAAACTACTCAGAACAACTTGAATATGACGGAACTACATGATTCCTGTTGATTTTCTGCTGGGATTTACTGTTTTCACTACTTTTAATACAGAGTTCAAAAATAGGCTCAATTCAGCGTTCAGTGCTTTTTTGATACTTCATGCTAACATGGAATCATACTAAACAAATCTCTTCAAAAACTGCACAAATCTCTGCCCAAACTACTCAGAACTACTTCAATATGAAGGAACTACATGATACCTCGTGATTTTCTGCTGGGATTTGCTGTTTTCACTACTTTTATTACAGAGTTCAAAAACAGGCTCAATTCAGCGTTCAGTACGTTTTTGATACTTCATGCTAACATGGAATCATACTAAACAAATCTCTTCAAAAACTGCACAAATCTCTGCACAAACTACTCAGAACTACTTGAATATGAAGGAACTACATGATTCCTGTTGATTTTCTTCTGGGATTTAATGATTTCACTACATTTAATACAGAGTTCAAAAACAGGCTCAATTCAGCGTTCAGTGCGTTTTTGATGCTTCATGCTAACTGCAATCAAACTGCACAAATCTCATCAAAAACTACACAAATCTCTGCACAAACTACTCAGAACTACTTGAATATGAAGGGAATACATGATTTTCATTGATTTTTTGCTGGGATTTGCTGTTTTCACTACTTTTAATAGAGAGTTCAAAAACAGGCTCAATTCAGCGTTCAGTGCGTTTTTAACACTTCATGCTAACATGCAATCAAACTGCACAAATCTCATCAAAAACTACACAAATCTCTGCACAAACTACTCAGAAGAACTTGAATATGAAGGAACTACATGATTCCTGTTGATTTTCTGCTGGGATTTGCTGTTTTCACTACTTTTAATAGAGAGTTCAAAAACAGGCTCAATTCAGCGTTCAGTGCGTTTTTAACACTTCATGCTAACATGCAATCAAACTGCACAAATCTCATCAAAGACTACACAAATCTTTGCACAAACTACTCAGAACTACTTGAATATGAAGGAAGTACCTGATTCTTGTTGATTTTCTGCTGGGATTTGCTGTTTTCACTACTTTTAATACAGAGTTGAAAAACAGGCTCAATTCAGCGTTGAGTGCCTTTATGACACATAAACTTGAAGTGCAGTCAAACTGCACAAATCTCTTCAAAAACTACACAAATCTCTGCAGAAACTACTCAGAACAACTTGAATATGAAGGAACTACATGATTCCTATTGTGATTTTCTGCTGGGATTTACTGTTTTCACTACTTTTAATACAGAGTTCAAAAACAGGCTCAATTCAGCGTTCATTGCTTTTTTGATACTTCATGCTAACATGGAATCATACTAAACAAATCTCTTCAAAAACTGCACAAATCTCTGCCCAAACTACTCAGAACTACTTCAATATGAAGGAACTACATGATACCTGTTGATTTTCTGCTGGGATTTGCTGTTTTCACTACTTTTAATACAGAGTTCAAAAACAGGCTCAATTCAGCGTTCAGTGCGTTTTTAACACTTCATGCTAACATGCAATCAAACTGCACAAATCTCATCAAAAACTACACAAATCTCTGCACAAACTACTCAGAACAACTTGAATATGACGGAACTACATGATTCCTGTTGATTTTCTGCTGGGATTTACTGTTTTCACTACTTTTAATACAGAGTTCAAAAATAGGCTCAATTCAGCGTTCAGTGCTTTTTTGATACTTCATGCTAACATGGAATCATACTAAACAAATCTCTTCAAAAACTGCACAAATCTCTGCACAAATTACTCAGAACTACTTGAATATGAAGGAACTACATGATTCCTGTTGATTTTTTTTCTGGGATTTAATGATTTCACTACATTTAATACAGAGTTCAAAAACAGGCTCAATTCAGCGTTCAGTGCGTTTTTGATGCTTCATGCTAACTGCAATCAAACTGCACAAATCTCATCAAAAACTACACAAATCTTTGCACAAACTACTCAGAACTACTTGAATATGAAGGAACTACATGATTCTTGTTGATTTTCTGCAGGGATTTGCTGATTTCGCTACTTTTAATAGAAAGTTCAAAAACAGACTCAATTCAGCGTTCAGTACCTTTATGACACATAAACTTGAAGTGCAGTCAAACTGCACAAATCTCTTCAAGAACTACACAAATCTCTGCAGAAACTACTAAAAACTACTTGAATATGAAGGAACTACATGATTCCTGTTGATTTTCTGCTGGGATTTGCTGTTTTCACTACTTTTAATAGAGAGTTCAAAAACAGGCTCAATTCAGCGTTCAGTGCGTTTTTAACACTTCATGCTAACATGCAATCAAACTGCACAAATCTCTTCAAAAACTACAGAAATCTCTGCAGAAACTACTAAAAACTACTTGAATATGAAGGAACTACATGATTCATGTTGATTTTCTGCCCGGATTTAATGATTTCACTACATTTAATACAGAGTTGAAAAACAGGCTCAATTCAGCGTTGAGTGCCTTTATGACACATAAACTTGAAGTGCAGTCAAACTGCACAAATCTCTTCAAAAACTACACAAATCTCTGCACAAACTACTCAGAACAACTTGAATATGAAGGAACTACATGATTCCTATTGATTTTCTGCTGGGATTTGCTGTTTTCACTACTTTTAATACAGAGTTCAAAAACAGGCTCAATTCAGCGTTCAGTACGTTTTAGATACTTCATGCTAACATGGAATCATACTAAACAAATCTCTTCAAAAACTACACAAATCTCTGCAGAAACTACTAAAAACTACTTGAATATGAAGGAACTACATGATTCCTGTTGATTTTCTGCTGGGATTTGCTGTTTTCACTACTTTTAATAGAGAGTTCAAAAACAGGCTCAATTCAGCGTTCAGTGCGTTTTTAACACTTCATGCTAACATGCAATCAAACTGCACAAATCTCATCAAAAACTACACAAATCTCTGCACAAACTACTCAGAACTACTTGAATATGAAGGAAGTACCTGATTCTTGTTGATTTTCTGCTGGGATTTGCTGTTTTCACTACTTTTAATACAGAGTTCAAAAACAGGCTCAATTCAGCGTTCAGTGCGTTTTTAACACTTCATGCTAACATGCAATCAAACTGCACAAATCTCATCAAAAACTACACAAATCTCTGCACAAACTACTCAGAACAACTTGAATATGAAGGAAGTACCTGATTCTTGTTGTTTTCTGCTGGGATTTGCTGATTTCACTACTTTTAATACAGAGTTCAAAAACAGGCTCAATTCAGCATTGAGTGCGTTTATGACTAACCAACTTGAAATGAAATCAAACTGCACAAATCTCTGCACAAACTACTCAGAACTACTTGAATATGAAGGAACTACATGAGTCTTGTTGATTTTCTGCAGGGATTTGCTGTTTTCACTACTTTTAATACAGAGTTCAAAAACAGGCTCAATTCAGCGTTCAGTGCCTTTATGACACATAAACTTGAAGTGCAGTCAAACTGCACAAATCTCTTCAAAAACTACACAAATCTCTGCAGAAACTACTAAAAACTACTTGAATATGAAGGAACTACATGATTCATGTTGATTTTCTGCCCGGATTTAATGATTTCACTACTTTTAATACAGAGTTGAAAAACAGGCTCAATTCAGCGTTGAGTGCCTTTATGACACATAAACTTGAAGTGCAGTCAAACTGCACAAATCTCATCAAAAACTACACAAATCTCTGCACAAACTACTCAGAACAACTTGAATATGAAGGAACTACATGATTCCTGTTGATTTTCTGCTGGGATTTGCTGTTTTCACTACTTTTAATACAGAGTTCAAAAACAGACTCAATTCAGCGTTCAGTGCCTTCATGACACATAAACTTGAAGTGCAGTCAAACTGCACAAATCTCATCAAAAACTACACAAATCTCTGCACAAACTACTCAGAACTACTTGAATATGAAGGGAATACATGATTCTCGTTGATTTTCTGCTGGGATTTGCTGTTTTCACTACTTTTAATAGAGAGTTCAAAAACAGGCTCAATTCAGAGTTCAGTGCGTTTTTAACACTTCATGCTAACATGCAATCAAACTGCACAAATCTCATCAAAAACTACACAAATCTCTGCACAAACTACTCAGAACAACTTGAATATGAAGGAACTACATGATTCCTATTGTGATTTTCTGCTGGGATTTACTGTTTTCAGTACTTTTAATACAGAGTTCAAAAACAGGCTCAATTCAGCGTTCAGTGCTTTTTTGATACTTCATGCTAACATGGAATCATACTAAACAAATCTCTTCAAAAACTGCACAAATCTCTGCCCAAACTACTCAGAACTACTTCAATATGAAGGAACTACATGATACCTGTTGATTTTCTGCTGGGATTTGCTGTTTTCACTACTTTTAATACAGAGTTCAAAAACAAGCTCAATTCAGCGTTCAGTACGTTTTTGATACTTCATGCTAACATGGAATCATATTAAACAAATCTCTTCAAAAACTACACAAATCTCTGCAGAAACTACTAAAAACTACTTGAATATGAAGGAACTACATGATTCATGTTGATTTTCTGCCCGGATTTAATGATTTCACTACATTTAATACAGAGTTGAAAAACAGGCTCAATTCAGCGTTGAGTGCCTTTATGACACATAAACTTGAAGTGCAGTCAAACTGCACAAATCTCTTCAAGAACTACACAAATCTCTGCAGTAACTACTAAAAACTACTTGAATATGAAGGAACTACATGATTCCTGTTGATTTTCTGCTGGGATTTGCTGTTTTCACTACTTTTAATAGAGAGTTCAAAAACAGGCTCAATTCAGCGTTCAGTGCGTTTTTAACACTTCATGCTAACATGCAATCAAACTGCACAAATCTCATCAAACACTACACAAATCTTTGCACAAACTACTCAGAACTACTTGAATATGAAGGAAGTACCTGATTCTTGTTGATTTTCTGCTGGGATTTGCTGTTTTCACTACTTTTAATACAGAGTTGAAAAACAGGCTCAATTCAGCGTAGAGTGCCTTTATGACACATAAACTTGAAGTGCAGTCAAACTGCACAAATCTCTTCAAAAACTACACAAATCTCTGCACAAACTACTCAGAACAACTTGAATATGAAGTAACTACATGATTCCTATTGATTTTCTGCTGGGATTTACTGTTTTCACTACTTTTAATACAGAGTTCAAAAATAGGCTCAATTCAGCGTTCAGTGCTTTTTTGATACTTCATGCTAACATGGAATCATACTAAACAAATCTCTTCAAAAACTGCACAAATCTCTGCACAAACTACTCAGAACTACTTGAATATGAAGGACGTACCTGATTCTTGTTGTTTTCTGCTGGGATTTGCTGATTTCACTACTTTTAATACAGAGTTCAAAAACAGGCTCAATTCAGCATTGAGTGCGTTTATGACTAACCAACTTGAAATGAAATCAAACTGCACAAATCTCTTCAAGAACTACACAAATCTCTGCAGAAACTACTAAAAACTACTTGAATATGAAGGAACTACATGATTCCTGTTGATTTTCTGCTGGGATTTGCTGTTTTCACTACTTTTAATAGAGAGTTCAAAAACAGGCTCAATTCAGCGTTCAGTGCGTTTTTAACACTTCATGCTAACATGCAATCAAACTGCACAAATCTCATCAAAAACTACACAAATCTTTGCACAAACTACTCAGAACTACTTGAATATGAAGGAACTACATGATTCTTGTTGATTTTCTGCAGGGATTTCCTGATTTCGCTACTTTTAATAGAAAGTTCAAAAACAGGCTCAATTCAGCATTGGGTGCGTTTGTGACTCATCAACTTGAAATGAAATCAAAATGCACAAATCTCATCAAAAACTACACAAATCTCTGCACAAACTACTCAGAACAACTTGAATATGACGGAACTACATGATTCCTGTTGATTTTCTGCTGGGATTTGCTGTTTTCACTACTTTTAATACAGAGTTCAAAAACAGGCTCAATTCAGCGTTCAGTGCCTTTATGACACATAAACTTGAAGTGCAGTCAAACTGCACAAATCTCTTCAAAAACTACACAAATCTCTGCAGAAACTACTAAAAACTACTTGAATATGAAGGAACTACATGATTCATGTTGATTTTCTGCCCGGATTTAATGATTTCACTACATTTAATACAGAGTTGAAAAACAGGCTCAATTCAGCGTTGAGTGCCTTTATGACACATAAACTTGAAGTGCAGTCAAACTGCACAAATCTCTTCAAAAACTACACAAATCTCTGCACAAACTACTCAGAACAACTTGAATATGAAGGAACTACATGATTCCTGTTGTTTTCTGCTGGGATTTGCTGTTTTCACTACTTTTAATACAGAGTTCAAAAACAGACTCAATTCAGCGTTCAGTACCTCATGACACATAAACTTGAAGTGCAGTCAAACTGCACAAATCTCATCAAAAACTACACAAATCTTTGCACAAACTACTCAGAACTACTTGAATATGAAGGAACTACATGATTCTTGCTGATTTTCTGCAGGGATTTGCTGATTTCGCTACTTTTAATAGAAAGTTCAAAAACAGGCTCAATTCAGCAATGGGTGCGTTTGTGACTCATCAACTTGAAATGAAATCAAAATGCACAAATCTCATCAAAAACTACACAAATCTCTGCACAAACTACTCAGAACAACTTGAATATGAAGGAACTACATGATTCCTATTGTGATTTTCTGCTGGGATTTACTGTTTTCAGTACTTTTAATACAGAGTTCAAAAAGAGGCTCAATTCAGCGTACAGTGCTTTTTTGATACTTCATGCTAACATGGAATCATACTAAACAAATCTCTTCAAAAACTGCACAAATCTCTGCACAAACTACTCAGAACTACTTGAATATGAAGGGAATACATGATTCTCGTTGATTTTCTGCTGGGATTTGCTGTTTTCACTACTTTTAATAGAGAGTTCAAAAACAGGCTCAATTCAGCGTTCAGTGCGTTTTTAACACTTCATGCTAACATGCAATCAAACTGCACAAATCTCATCAAAAACTACACAAATCTCTGCACAAACTACTCAGAACAACTTGAATATGAAGGAACTACATGATTCCTGTTGATTTTCTGCTGGGATTTGCTGTTTTCACTACTTTTAATACAGAGTTCAAAAACAGGCTCAATTCAGCGTTCAGTACGTTTTTGATACTTCATGCTAACATGGAATCATATTAAACAAATCTCTTCAAAAACTGCACAAATCTCTGCACAAACTACTCAGAACAACTTGAATATGAAGGAACTACATGATTCCTATTGTGATTTTCTGCTGGGATTTACTGTTTTCAGTACTTTTAATACAGAGTTCAAAAACAAGCTCAATTCAGCGTTCAGTGCTTTTTTGATACTTCATGCTAACATGGAATCATACTAAACAAATCTCTTCAAAAACTACACAAATCTCTGCACAAACTACTCAGAACTACTTGAATATGAAGGAAGTACCTGATTCTTGTTGATTTTCTGCTGGGATTTGCTGTTTTCACTACTTTTAATATAGAGTTCAAAAACAGGCTCAATTCAGCGTTCAGTGCCTTTATGACACATAAACTTGAAGTGCAGTCAAACTGCACAAATCTCTTCAAAAACTACACAAATCTCTGCAGAAACTACTAAAAACTACTTGAATATGAATGAACTACATGATTCATGTTGATTTTCTGCCCGGATTTAATGATTTCACTACATTTAATACAGAGTTGAAAAACAGGCTCAATTCAGCGTTGAGTGCCTTTATGACACATAAACTTGAAGTGCAGTCAAACTGCACAAATCTCTTCAAGAACTACACAAATCTCTGCAGTAACTACTAAAAACTACTTGAATATGAAGGAACTACATGATTCCTGTTGATTTTCTGCTGGGATTTGCTGTTTTCACTACTTTTAATAGAGAGTTCAAAAACAGGCTCAATTCAGCGTTCAGTGCGTTTTTAACACTTCATGCTAACATGCAATCAAACTGCACAAATCTCATCAAACACTACACAAATCTTTGCACAAACTACTCAGAACTACTTGAATATGAAGGAAGTACCTGATTCTTGTTGATTTTCTGCTGGGATTTGCTGTTTTCACTACTTTTAATACAGAGTTGAAAAACAGGCTCAATTCAGCGTAGAGTGCCTTTATGACACATAAACTTGAAGTGCAGTCAAACTGCACAAATCTCTTCAAAAACTACACAAATCTCTGCACAAACTACTCAGAACAACTTGAATATGAAGTAACTACATGATTCCTATTGATTTTCTGCTGGGATTTACTGTTTTCACTACTTTTAATACAGAGTTCAAAAATAGGCTCAATTCAGCGTTCAGTGCTTTTTTGATACTTCATGCTAACATGGAATCATACTAAACAAATCTCTTCAAAAACTGCACAAATCTCTGCACAAACTACTCAGAACTACTTGAATATGAAGGACGTACCTGATTCTTGTTGTTTTCTGCTGGGATTTGCTGATTTCACTACTTTTAATACAGAGTTCAAAAACAGGCTCAATTCAGCATTGAGTGCGTTTATGACTAACCAACTTGAAATGAAATCAAACTGCACAAATCTCTTCAAGAACTACACAAATCTCTGCAGAAACTACTAAAAACTACTTGAATATGAAGGAACTACATGATTCCTGTTGATTTTCTGCTGGGATTTGCTGTTTTCACTACTTTTAATAGAGAGTTCAAAAACAGGCTCAATTCAGCGTTCAGTGCGTTTTTAACACTTCATGCTAACATGCAATCAAACTGCACAAATCTCATCAAAAACTACACAAATCTTTGCACAAACTACTCAGAACTACTTGAATATGAAGGAACTACATGATTCTTGTTGATTTTCTGCAGGGATTTCCTGATTTCGCTACTTTTAATAGAAAGTTCAAAAACAGGCTCAATTCAGCATTGGGTGCGTTTGTGACTCATCAACTTGAAATGAAATCAAAATGCACAAATCTCATCAAAAACTACACAAATCTCTGCACAAACTACTCAGAACAACTTGAATATGACGGAACTACATGATTCCTGTTGATTTTCTGCTGGGATTTGCTGTTTTCACTACTTTTAATACAGAGTTCAAAAACAGGCTCAATTCAGCGTTCAGTGCCTTTATGACACATAAACTTGAAGTGCAGTCAAACTGCACAAATCTCTTCAAAAACTACACAAATCTCTGCAGAAACTACTAAAAACTACTTGAATATGAAGGAACTACATGATTCATGTTGATTTTCTGCCCGGATTTAATGATTTCACTACATTTAATACAGAGTTGAAAAACAGGCTCAATTCAGCGTTGAGTGCCTTTATGACACATAAACTTGAAGTGCAGTCAAACTGCACAAATCTCTTCAAAAACTACACAAATCTCTGCACAAACTACTCAGAACAACTTGAATATGAAGGAACTACATGATTCCTGTTGTTTTCTGCTGGGATTTGCTGTTTTCACTACTTTTAATACAGAGTTCAAAAACAGACTCAATTCAGCGTTCAGTACCTCATGACACATAAACTTGAAGTGCAGTCAAACTGCACAAATCTCATCAAAAACTACACAAATCTTTGCACAAACTACTCAGAACTACTTGAATATGAAGGAACTACATGATTCTTGTTGATTTTCTGCAGGGATTTGCTGATTTCGCTACTTTTAATAGAAAGTTCAAAAACAGGCTCAATTCAGCAATGGGTGCGTTTGTGACTCATCAACTTGAAATGAAATCAAAATGCACAAATCTCATCAAAAACTACACAAATCTCTGCACAAACTACTCAGAACAACTTGAATATGAAGGAACTACATGATTCCTATTGTGATTTTCTGCTGGGATTTACTGTTTTCAGTACTTTTAATACAGAGTTCAAAAACAGGCTCAATTCAGCGTTCAGTGCTTTTTTGATACTTCATGCTAACATGGAATCATACTAAACAAATCTCTTCAAAAACTGCACAAATCTCTGCCCAAACTACTCAGAACTACTTCAATATGAAGGAACTACATGATACCTGTTGATTTTCTGCTGGGATTTGCTGTTTTCACTACTTTTAATACAGAGTTCAAAAACAAGCTCAATTCAGCGTTCAGTACGTTTTTGATACTTCATGCTAACATGGAATCATATTAAACAAATCTCTTCAAAAACTGCACAAATCTCTGCACAAACTACTCAGAACTACTTGAATATGAAGGGAATACATGATTCTCGTTGATTTTCTGCTGGGATTTGCTGTTTTCACTACTTTTAATAGAGAGTTCAAAAACAGGCTCAATTCAGCGTTCAGTGCGTTTTTAACACTTCATGCTAACATGCAATCAAACTGCACAAATCTCATCAAAAACTACACAAATCTCTGCACAAACTACTCAGAACAACTTGAATATGACGGAACTACATGATTCCTGTTGATTTTCTGCTGGGATTTGCTGTTTTCACTACTTTTAATACAGAGTTCAAAAACAGGCTCAATTCAGCGTTCAGTGCCTTTATGACACATAAACTTGAAGTGCAGTCAAACTGCACAAATCTCTTCAAAAACTACAGAAATCTCTGCAGAAACTACTAAAAACTACTTGAATATGAAGGAACTACATGATTCATGTTGATTTTCTGCCCGGATTTAATGATTTCACTACTTTTAATACAGAGTTGAAAAACAGGCTCAATTCAGCGTTGAGTGCCTTTATGACACATAAACTTGAAGTGCAGTCAAACTGCACAAATCTCTTCAAAAACTACACAAATCTCTGCACAAACTACTCAGAACAACTTGAATATGAAGGAACTACATGATTCCTGTTGATTTTCTGCTGGGATTTGCTGTTTTCACTACTTTTAATACAGAGTTCAAAAACAGACTCAATTCAGCGTTCAGTGCCTTCATGACACATAAACTTGAAGTGCAGTCAAACTGCACAAATCTCATCAAAAACTACACAAATCTCTGCACAAACTACTCAGAACTACTTGAATATGAAGGGAATACATGATTCTCGTTGATTTTCTGCTGGGATTTGCTGTTTTCACTACTTTTAATAGAGAGTTCAAAAACAGGCTCAATTCAGCGTTCAGTGCGTTTTTAACACTTCATGCTAACATGCAATCAAACTGCACAAATCTCATCAAAAACTACACAAATCTCTGCACAAACTACACAAATCTCTGCACAAACTACTCAGAACAACTTGAATATGAAGGAACTACATGATTCCTGTTGATTTTCTGCTGGGATTTGCTGTTTCACTACTTTTAATAGACAGTTCAAAAACAGGCTCAATTCAGCGTTCAGTGCGTTTTTAACACTTCATGCTAACATGCAATCAAACTGCACAAATCTCATCAAAAACTACACAAATCTCTGCACAAACTACTCAGAACTACTTGAATATGAAGGAACTACATGATTCCTGTTGATTTTCTGCTGGGATTTGCTGTTTTCACTACTTTTAATAGAGAGTTCAAAAACAGGCTCAATTCAGCGTTCAGTGCGTTTTTAACACTTCATGCTAACATGCAATCAAACTGTACAAATCTCATCAAAAACTACACAAATCTCTGCACAAACTACTCAGAACTACTTGAATATGAAGGAAGTACCTGATTCTTGTTGATTTTCTGCTGGGATTTGCTGTTTTCACTACTTTTAATACAGAGTTCAAAAACAGGCTCAATTCAGCGTTCAGTGCGTTTTTAACACTTCATGCTAACATGCAATCAAACTGCACAAATCTCATCAAAAACTACACAAATCTCTGCACAAACTACTCAGAACTACTTGAATATGAAGGAAGTACCTGATTCTTGTTGATTTTGTGCAGGGATTTCCTGATTTCGCTACTTTTAATAGAAAGTTCAAAAACAGGCTCAATTCAGCATTGGGTGCGTTTGTGACTCATCAACTTGAAATGAAATCAAAATGCACAAATCTCATCAAAAACTACACAAATCTCTGCACAAACTACTCAGAACTACTTCAATATGAAGGAACTACATGATACCTGTTGATTTTCTGCTGGGATTTGCTGTTTTCACTACTTTTAATACAGAGTTCAAAAACAGGCTCAATTCAGCGTTCAGTACGTTTTTGATACTTCATGCTAACATGGAATCATATTAAACAAATCTCTTCAAAAACTGCACAAATCTCTGCACAAACTACTCAGAACTACTTGAATATGAAGGGAATACATGATTCTCGTTGATTTTCTGCTGGGATTTGCTGTTTTCACTACTTTTAATATAGAGTTCAAAAACAGGCTCAATTCAGCGTTCAGTGCGTTTTTAACACTTCATGCTAACATGCAATCAAACTGCACAAATCTCATCAAAAACTACACAAATCTCTGCACAAACTACTCAGAACTACTTGAATATGAAGGAACTACATGATTCATGTTGATTTTCTGCCCGGATTTAATGATTTCACTACATTTAATACAGAGTTGAAAAACAGGCTCAATTCAGCGTTCAGTGCGTTTTTAACACTTCATGCTAACATGCAATCAAACTGCACAAATCTCATCAAAAACTACACAAATCTCTGCACAAACTACTCAGAACAACTTGAATATGAAGGAACTACATGATTCCTGTTGATTTTCTGCTGGGATTTGCTGTTTTCACTACTTTTAATAGAGAGTTCAAAAACAGGCTCAATTCAGCGTTCAGTGCGTTTTTAACACTTCATGCTAACATGCAATCAAACTGCACAAATCTCATCAAAAACTACACAAATCTCTGCACAAACTACTCAGAACTACTTGAATATGAAGGAACTACATGATTCATGTTGATTTTCTGCCCGGATTTAATGATTTCACTACATTTAATACAGAGTTCAAAAACAGGCTCAATTCAGCGTTGAGTGCCTTTATGACACATAAACTTGAAGTGCAGTCAAACTGCACAAATCTCTTCAAAAACTACACAAATCTCTGCACAAACTACTCAGAACAACTTGAATATGAAGGAACTACATGATTCCTGTTGATTTTCTGCTGGGATTTGCTGTTTTCAATACTTTTAATACAGAGTTCAAAAACAGGCTCAATTCAGCGTTCAGTGCGTTTTTAACACTTCATGCTAACATGCAATCAAACTGCACAAATCTCATCAAAAACTACACAAATCTCTGCACAAACTACTCAGAACAACTTGAATATGAAGGAACTACATGATTCCTGTTGATTTTCTGCTGGGATTTGCTGTTTTCACTACTTTTAATACAGAGTTCAAAAACAGACTCAATTCAGCGTTCAGTGCCTTCATGACACATAAACTTGAAGTGTAGTCAAACTGCACAAATCTCATCAAAAACTACACAAATCTTTGCACAAACTACTCAGAACTACTTGAATATGAAGGAACTACATGATTCTTGTTGATTTTCTGCAGGGATTTGCTGATTTCGCTACTTTTAATAGAAAGTTCAAAAACAGGCTCAATTCAGCATTGGGTGCGTTTGTGACACATCAACTTGAAATGAAATCAAAATGCACAAATCTCATCAAAAACTACACAAATCTCTGCACAAACTACTCAGAACAACTTGAATATGACGGAACTACATGATTCCTGTTGATTTTCTGCTGGGAATTGCTGTTTTCACTACTTTTAATACAGAGTTCAAAAACAGGCTCAATTCAGCGTTCAGTGCGTTTTTGACACTTCATGCTAACATGCAATCAAACTGCACAAATCTCATCAAAAACTACACAAATCTCTGCACAAACTACTCAGAACAACTTGAATATGAAGGAACTACATGATTCCTGTTGATTTTCTGCTGGGATTTGCTGTTTCACTACTTTTAATAGAGAGTTCAAAAACAGGCTCAATTCAGCGTTCAGTGCGTTTTTAACACTTCATGCTAACATGCAATCAAACTGCACAAATCTCATCAAAAACTACACAAATCTCTGCACAAACTACTCAGAACTACTTGAATATGAAGGAACTACATGATTCATGTTGATTTTCTGCCCGGATTTAATGATTTCACTACATTTAATACAGAGTTGAAAAACAGGCTCAATTCAGCGTTCAGTACGTTTTTGATACTTCATGCTAACATGGAATCATACTAAACAAATCTCATCAAAAACTACACAAATCTCTGCACAAACTACTCAGAACAACTTGAATATGAAGGAACTACATGATTCCTGTTGATTTTCTGCTGGGATTTGCTGTTTTCACTACTTTTAATACAGAGTTCAAAAACAGGCTCAATTCAGCGTTCAGTGCGTTTTTAACACTTCATGCTAACATGCAATCAAACTGCACAAATCTCATCAAAAACTACACAAATCTCTGCACAAACTACTCAGAACAACTTGAATATGAAGGAACTACATGATTCCTATTGATTTTCTGCTGGGATTTGTTGTTTTCACTACTTTTAATAGAGAGTTCAAAAACAGGCTCAATTCAGCGTTCAGTGCGTTTTTAACACTTCATGCTAACATGCAATCAAACTGCACAAATCTCATCAAAAACTACACAAATCTCTGCACAAACTACTCAGAACTACTTGAATATGAAGGAAGTACCTGATTCTTGTTGATTTTCTGCTGGGATTTGCTGTTTTCACTACTTTTAATACAGAGTTCAAAAACAGGCTCAATTCAGCGTTCAGTGCCTTTATGACACATAAACTTGAAGTGCAGTCAAAATGCACAAATCTCTTCAAAAACTACACAAATCTCTGCAGAAACTACTTAAAAATTACTTGAATATGAAGGAACTACATGATTCATGTTGATTTTCTGCCCGGATTTAATGATTTCACTACATTTAATACAGAGTTGAAAAACAGGCTCAATTCAGCGTTGAGTGCCTTTATGACACATAAACTTGAAGTGCAGTCAAACTGCACAAATCTCTTCAAGAACTACACAAATCTCTGCAGAAACTACTAAAAACTACTTGAATATGAAGGAACTACATGATTCCTGTTGATTTTCTGCTGGGATTTGCTGTTTTCACTACTTTTAATAGAGACTTCAAAAACAGGCTCAATTCAGCGTTCAGTGCGTTTTTAACACTTCATGCTAACATGCAATCAAACTGCACAAATCTCATCAAAAACTACACAAATCTCTGCACAAACTACTCAGAACAACTTCAATATGAAGGAACTACATGATTCCTGCTGATTTTCTGCTGGGATTTGCTGTTTTCACTACTTTTAATACAGAGTTCAAAAACAGACTCAATTCAGCGTTCAGTGCCTTCATGACACATAAACTTGAAGTGTAGTCAAACTGCACAAATCTCATCAAAAACTACACAAATCTTTGCACAAACTACTCAGAACTACTTGAATATGAAGGAACTACATGATTCTTGTTGATTTTCTGCAGGGATTTGCTGATTTCGCTACTTTTAATAGAAAGTTCAAAAACAGGCTCAATTCAGCATTGGGTGCGTTTGTGACACATCAACTTGAAATGAAATCAAAATGCACAAATCTCATCAAAAACTACACAAATCTCTGCACAAACTACTCAGAACAACTTGAATATGACGGAACTACATGATTCCTGTTGATTTTCTGCTGGGAATTGCTGTTTTCACTACTTTTAATACAGAGTTCAAAAACAGGCTCAATTCAGCGTTCAGTGCGTTTTTGACACTTCATGCTAACATGCAATCAAACTGCACAAATCTCATCAAAAACTACACAAATCTTTGCACAAACTACTCAGAACTACTTGAATATGAAGGAACTACATGATTCCTGTTGATTTTCTGCTGGGATTTGCTGTTTTCACTACTTTTAATACAGAGTTCAAAAACAGGCTCAATTCAGCGTTCAGTACGTTTTTGATACTTCATGCTAACATGGAATCATACTAAACAAATCTCTTCAAAAACTGCACAAATCTCTGCACAAACTACTCAGAACAACTTGAATATGAAGGAACTACATGATTCCTATTGATTTTCTGCTGGGATTTGTTGTTTTCACTACTTTTAATAGAGAGTTCAAAAACAGGCTCAATTCAGCGTTCAGTGCGTTTTTAACACTTCATGCTAACATGCAATCAAACTGCACAAATCTCATCAAAAACTACACAAATCTCTGCACAAACTACTCAGAACAACTTGAATATGACGGAAGTACCTGATTCTTGTTGATTTTCTGCTGGGATTTGCTGTTTTCACTACTTTTAATACAGAGTTCAAAAACAGGCTCAATTCAGCGTTCAGTGCCTTTATGACACATAAACTTGAAGTGCAGTCAAAATGCACAAATCTCTTCAAAAACTACACAAATCTCTGCAGAAACTACTAAAAACTACTTGAATATGAAGGAACTACATGATTCTTGTTGATTTTCTGCAGGGATTTGCTGATTTCGCTACTTTTAATAGAAAGTTCAAAAACAGGCTCAATTCAGCATTGGGTGCGTTTGTGACTCATCAACTTGAAATGAAATCAAACTGCACAAATCTCTGCACAAACTACTCAGAACTACTTGAATATGAAGGAACTACATGATTCTTGTTGATTTTCTGCAGGGATTTGCTGATTTCTCTGCTTTTAATAGAAAGTTCAAAAACAGGCTCAATTCAGCATTGGGTGCGTTTGTGACTCATCAACTTGAAATGAAATCAAACTGCACAAATCTCATCAAAAACTACACAAATCTCTGCACAAACTACTCAGAACTACTTGAATATGAAGGAAGTACCTGATTCTTATTGATTTTCTGCTGGGATTTGCTGTTTTCACTACTTTTAATACAGAGTTCAAAAACAGGCTCAATTCAGCGTTCAGTGCGTTTTTGATACTTCATGCTAACATGGAATCATAGTTAACAAATCTCTTCAAAACCTACACAAATCTCTGCACAAACTACTCAGAACTACTTGAATATGAAGGAACTAAATGATTCCTGTTGATTTTCTGCTGGGATTTGCTGTTTTCACTACTTTTAATAGAGAGTTCAAAAACAGGCTCAATTCAGCGTTCAGTGCGTTTTTAACACTTCATGCTAACATGCAATCAAACTGCACAAATCTCATCAAAAACTACACAAATCTCTGCACAATCTACTCAGAATTACTTGAATATGAAGGGAATACATGATTCTCGTTGATTTTCTGCTGGGATTTGCTGTTTTTACTACTTTTAATACAGAGTTCAAAAACAGGCTCAATTCAGCGTTCAATGCGTTTTTGATACTTCATGCTAACTTGTAATCAAACTGCACAAATCTCATCAAAAACTACACAAATCTCTGCACAAACTACTCAGAACAACTTGAATATGAAGGAACTACATGATTCATGTTGATTTTCTGCCCGGATTTAATGATTTCACTACTTTTAATACAGAGTTGAAAAACAGGCTCAATTCAGCGTTCAGTGCCTTTATGACACATAAACTTGAAGTGCAGTCAAACTGCACAAATCTCTTCAAAAACTACACAAATCTCTGCAGAAACTACTAAAAACTACTTCAATATGAAGGAACTACATGATTCCTGTTGATTTTCTGCTGGGATTTGCTGTTTTCACTACATTTAATACAAAGTTCAAAAACAGGCTCAATTCAGCATTGGGTGCGTTTGTGACTCATCAACTTGAAATGAAATCAAACTGCACAAATCTCATCAAAAACTACACAAATCTCTGCACAAACTACTAAAAACTACTTGAATATGAAGGAACTACATGATTCCTGTTGATTTTCTACTGGGATTTGCTGTTTTCACTACTTTTAGTACAGAGTTCAAAAACAGGCTCAATTCAGCGTTCAGTGCGTTTTTGACACTTCATGCTAACATGCAATCAAACTGCACAAATCTCATCAAAAACTACACAAATCTCTGCACAAACTACTCAGAACCACTTGAATATGAAGGAACTACATGATTCCTGTTGATTTTCTTCTGGGATTTAATGATTTCCTTACATTTAATACAGAGTTGAAAAACAGGCTCAATTCAGCGTTCAATGCGTTTTTGATACTTCATGCTAACTTGCAATCAAACTGCACAAATCTCATCAAAACTACACAAATCTCTGCACAAACTACTCAGAACTACTTGAATATGAAGGAAGTACCTGATTCTTGTTGATTTTCTGCTGGGATTTGCTGTTTTCACTACTTTTAATACAGAGTTCAAAAACAAGCTCAATTCAGCATTGGGTGCGTTTGTGACTCATCAACTTGAAATGAAATCAAACTGCGCAAATCTCATCAAAAACTACACAAATCTCTGCACAAACTACTCAGAACTACTTGAATATGAAGGAACTACATGATTCCTGTTGATTTTCTGCTGGGATTTGCTGTTTTCACTACTTTTAATAGAGAGGTCAAAAACAGGCTCAATTCAGCGTTCAGTGCGTTTTTAACACTTCATGCTAACATGCAATCAAACTGCACAAATCTCATCAAAAACTACACAAATCTCTGCACAAACTACTCAGAATTACTTGAATATGAAGAAAGTACCTGATTCTTGTTGATTTTCTGCTGGGATTTGCTGTTTTCACTACTTTTAATACAGAGTTCAAAAACAGGCTCAATTTAGCGTGCAGTGCGTTTTTGACACTTCATGCTAACATGCAATCAAACTGCACAAATCTCATCAAAAACTACACAAATCTCTGCACAAACTACTCAGAACTACTTGAATATGAAGGGAATACATGATTCTCGTTGATTTTCTGCTGGGATTTGCTGTTTTTACTACATTTAATACAGAGTTGAAAAACAGGCTCAATTCAGCGTTGAGTGCCTTTATGACACATAAACTTGAAGTGCAGTCAAACTTCACAAATCTCATCAAAAACTACACAAATCTCTGCACAAACTACTCAGAACAACTTGAATATGAAGGAACTACATGATTCCTATTGATTTTCTGCTGGGATTTACTGTTTTCACTACTTTTAATACAGAGTTCAAAAATAGCCTCAATTCAGCGTTCAGTGTTTTTTTGATACTTCATGCTAACATGGAATCATACTAAACAAATCTCTTCAAAAACTGCACAAATCTCTGCACAAACTACTCAGAACTACTTGAATATGAAGGACGTACCTGATTCTTGTTGTTTTCTGCTGGGATTTGCTGATTTCACTACTTTTAATACAGAGTTCAAAAACAGGCTCAATTCAGCATTGAGTGCGTTTATGACTAACCAACTTGAAATGAAATCAAACTGCACAAATCTCTGCACAAACTACTCAGAACTACTTGAATATGAAGGAACTACATGATTCTTGTTGATTTTCTACTGGGATTTGCTGTTTTCACTACTTTTAGTACAGAGTTCAAAAACAGGCTCAATTCAGCGTTCAGTGCGTTTTTGACACTTCATGCTAACATGCAATCAAACTGCACAAATCTCATCAAAAACTACACAAATCTCTGCACAAACTACTCAGAACCACTTGAATATGAAGGAACTACATGATTCCTGTTGATTTTCTGCTGGGATTTGCTGTTTTTACTACTTTTAATACAGAGTTCAAAAACAGGCTCAATTCAGCGTTCAATGCGTTTTTGATACTTCATGCTAACTTGTAATCAAACTGCACAAATCTCATCAAAAACTACACAGATCTCTGCACAAACTACTCAGAACAACTTGAATATGAAGGAACTACATGATTCCTGTTGATTTTCTGCTGGGATTTGCTGTTTTCACTACTTTTAATAGAGAGTTCAAAAACAGGCTCAATTCAGCGTTCAGTGCGTTTTTAACACTTCATGCTAACATGCAATCAAACTGCACAAATCTCATCAAAAACTACACAAATCTCTGCACAAACTACTCAGAACCACTTGAATATGAAGGAACTACATGATTCCTGTTGATTTTCTACTGGGATTTGCTGTTTTCACTACTTTTAGTACAGAGTTCAAAAACAGGCTCAATTCAGCGTTCAGTGCGTTTTTGACACTTCATGCTAACATGCAATCAAACTGCACAAATCTCATCAAAAACTACACAAATCTCTGCACAAACTACTCAGAACTACTTGAATATGAAGGAACTACATGATTCCTGTTGATTTTCTTCTGGGATTTAATGATTTCACTACATTTAATACAGAGTTCAAAAACAGGCTCAATTCAGCGTTCAGTGCGTTTTTGATGCTTCATGCTAACTGCAATCAAACTGCACAAATCTCATCAAAAACTACACAAATCTCTGCACAAACTACTCAGAACCACTTGAATATGACGGAACTACATGATTCCTGTTGATTTTCTGCTGGGATTTGCTGTTTTCACTACTTTTAATACAGAGTTCAAAAACAGGCTCAATTCAGCGTTCAGTACGTTTTTGATACTTCATGCTAACATGGAATCATACTAAACAAATCTCTTCAAAAACTGCACAAATCTCTGCACAAACTACTCAGAACAACTTGAATATGAAGGAACTACATGATTCCTATTGATTTTCTGCTGGGATTTGTTGTTTTCACTACTTATAATAGAGAGTTCAAAAACAGGCTCAATTCAGCGTTCAGTGCGTTTTTAACACTTCATGCTAACATGCAATCAAACTGCACAAATCTCATCAAAAACTACACAAATCTCTGCACAAACTACTCAGAACAACTTGAATATGACGGAACTACATGATTCCTGTTGATTTTCTGCTGGGATTTGCTGTTTTCACTACTTTTAATACAGAGTTCAAAAACAGGCTCAATTCAGCGTTCAGTGCCTTTATGACACATAAACTTGAAGTGCAGTCAAACTGCACAAATCTCTTCAAAAACTACAGAAATCTCTGCAGAAACTACTAAAAACTACTTGAATATGAAGGAACTACATGATTCATGTTGATTTTCTGCCCGGATTTAATGATTTCACTACTTTTAATACAGAGTTGAAAAACAGGCTCAATTCAGCGTTGAGTGCCTTTATGACACATAAACTTGAAGTGCAGTCAAACTGCACAAATCTCTTCAAAAACTACACAAATCTCTGCACAAACTACTCAGAACAACTTGAATATGAAGGAACTACATGATTCCTGTTGATTTTCTGCTGGGATTTGCTGTTTTCACTACTTTTAATACAGAGTTCAAAAACAGACTCAATTCAGCGTTCAGTGCCTTCATGACACATAAACTTGAAGTGCAGTCAAACTGCACAAATCTCATCAAAAACTACACAAATCTCTGCACAAACTACTCAGAACTACTTGAATATGAAGGGAATACATGATTCTCGTTGATTTTCTGCTGGGATTTGCTGTTTTCACTACTTTTAATAGAGAGTTCAAAAACAGGCTCAATTCAGCGTTCAGTGCGTTTTTAACACTTCATGCTAACATGCAATCAAACTGCACAAATCTCATCAAAAACTACACAAATCTCTGCACAAACTACACAAATCTCTGCACAAACTACTCAGAACAACTTGAATATGAAGGAACTACATGATTCCTGTTGATTTTCTGCTGGGATTTGCTGTTTCACTACTTTTAATAGAGAGTTCAAAAACAGGCTCAATTCAGCGTTCAGTGCGTTTTTAACACTTCATGCTAACATGCAATCAAACTGCACAAATCTCATCAAAAACTACACAAATCTCTGCACAAACTACTCAGAACTACTTGAATATGAAGGAACTACATGATTCATGTTGATTTTCTGCCCGGATTTAATGATTTCACTACATTTAATACAGAGTTGAAAAACAGGCTCAATTCAGCGTTCAGTACGTTTTTGATACTTCATGCTAACATGGAATCATACTAAACAAATCTCATCAAAAACTACACAAATCTCTGCACAAACTACTCAGAACAACTTGAATATGAAGGAACTACATGATTCCTGTTGATTTTCTGCTGGGATTTGCTGTTTTCACTACTT
Source organism: Remorina albescens (assembly GCA_034769265.1). Lineage (NCBI taxonomy): Eukaryota > Metazoa > Chordata > Actinopteri > Carangiformes > Echeneidae > Remorina > Remorina albescens. The sequence continues at coordinate 24,656,643 of CM068478.1, forward strand.
TTAATACAGAGTTCAAAAACAGGCTCAATTCAGCGTTCAGTGCGTTTTTAACACTTCATGCTAACATGCAATCAAACTGCACAAATCTCATCAAAAACTACACAAATCTCTGCACAAACTACTCAGAACAACTTGAATATGAAGGAACTACATGATTCCTATTGATTTTCTGCTGGGATTTGTTGTTTTCACTACTTTTAATAGAGAGTTCAAAAACAGGCTCAATTCAGCGTTCAGTGCGTTTTTAACACTTCATGCTAACATGCAATCAAACTGCACAAATCTCATCAAAAACTACACAAATCTTTGCACAAACTACTCAGAACTACTTGAATATGAAGGAACTACATGATTCTTGTTGATTTTGTGCTGGGATTTGCTGTTTTCACTACTTTTAATAGAGAGTTCAAAAACAGGCTCAATTCAGCGTTCAGTGCGTTTTTAACACTTCATGCTAACATGCAATCAAACTGCACAAATCTCATCAAAAACTACACAAATCTCTGCACAAACTACTCAGAACTACTTGAATATGAAGGAAGTACCTGATTCTTGTTGATTTTCTGCTGGGATTTGCTGTTTTCACTACTTTTAATACAGAGTTCAAAAACAGGCTCAATTCAGCGTTCAGTGCCTTTATGACACATAAACTTGAAGTGCAGTCAAACTGCACAAATCTCTTCAAAAACTACACAAATCTCTGCAGAAACTACTAAAAACTACTTGAATATGAAGGAACTACATGATTCATGTTGATTTTCTGCCCGGATTTAATGATTTCACTACTTTTAATACAGAGTTGAAAAACAGGCTCAATTCAGCGTTGAGTGCCTTTATGACACATAAACTTGAAGTGCAGTCAAACTGCACAAATCTCTTCAAGAACTACACAAATCTCTGCAGAAACTACTAAAAACTACTTGAATATGAAGGAACTACATGATTCCTGTTGATTTTCTGCTGGGATTTGCTCTTTTCACTACTTTTAATAGAGAGTTCAAAAACAGGCTCAATTCAGCGTTCAGTGCGTTTTTAACACTTCATGCTAACATGCAATCAAACTTCACAAATCTCATCAAAAACTACACAAATCTCTGCACAAACTACTCAGAACAACTTCAATATGAAGGAACTACATGATTCCTGCTGATTTTCTGCTGGGATTTGCTGTTTTCACTACTTTTAATACAGAGTTCAAAAACAGACTCAATTCAGCGTTCAGTGCCTTCATGACACATAAACTTGAAGTGTAGTCAAACTGCACAAATCTCATCAAAAACTACACAAATCTTTGCACAAACTACTCAGAACTACTTGAATATGAAGGAACTACATGATTCTTGTTGATTTTCTGCAGGGATTTGCTGATTTCGCTACTTTTAATAGAAAGTTCAAAAACAGGCTCAATTCAGCATTGGGTGCGTTTGTGACACATCAACTTGAAATGAAATCAAAATGCACAAATCTCATCAAAAACTACACAAATCTCTGCACAAACTACTCAGAACAACTTGAATATGAAGGGAATACATGATTCTCGTTGATTTTCTGCTGGGATTTGCTGTTTTCACTACTTTTAATAGAGAGTTCAAAAACAGGCTCAATTCAGCGTTCAGTGCGTTTTTAACACTTCATGCTAACATGCAATCAAACTGCACAAATCTCATCAAAAACTACACAAATCTCTGCACAAACTACTCAGAACAACTTGAATATGAAGGAACTACATGATTCCTGTTGATTTTCTGCTGGGATTTGCTGTTTTCACTACTTTTAATACAGAGTTCAAAAACAGGCTCAATTCAGCGTTCAGTGCGTTTTTGACACTTCATGCTAACATGCAATCAAACTGCACAAATCTCATCAAAAACTACACAAATCTCTGCACAAACTACTCAGAACAACTTGAATATGAAGGAACTACATGATTCCTATTGTGATTTTCTGCTGGGATTTACTGTTTTCACTACTTTTAATACAGAGTTCAAAAACAGGCTCAATTCAGCGTTCATTGCTTTTTTGATACTTCATGCTAACATGGAATCATACTAAACAAATCTCTTCAAAAACTGCACAAATCTCTGCCCAAACTACTCAGAACTACTTCAATATGAAGGAACTACATGATACCTGTTGATTTTCTGCTGGGATTTGCTGTTTTCACTACTTTTAATACAGAGTTCAAAAACAGGCTCAATTCAGCGTTCAGTACGTTTTAGATACTTCATGCTAACATGGAATCATACTAAACAAATCTCTTCAAAAACTGCACAAATCTCTGCACAAACTACTCAGAACTACTTGAATATGAAGGAACTACATGATTCCTGTTGATTTTCTTCTGGGATTTAATGATTTCACTACATTTAATACAGAGTTCAAAAACAGGCTCAATTCAGCGTTCAGTGCGTTTTTGATGCTTCATGCTAACTACAATCAAACTGCACAAATCTCATCAAAAACTACACAAATCTCTGCACAAACTACTCAGAACTACTTGAATATGAAGGGAATACATGATTTTCGTTGATTTTCTGCTGGGATTTGCTGTTTTCACTACTTTTAATACAGAGTTCAAAAACAGGCTCAATTCAGCATTGAGTGCGTTTATGACTAACCAACTTGAAATGAAATCAAACTGCACAAATCTCTGCACAAACTACTCAGAACAACTTGAATATGAAGGAACTACATGATTCCTATTGATTTTCTGCTGGGATTTGTTGTTTTCACTACTTTTAATAGAGAGTTCAAAAACAGGCTCAATTCAGCGTTCAGTGCGTTTTTAACACTTCATGCTAACATGCAATCAAACTGCACAAATCTCATCAAAAACTACACAAATCTTTGCACAAACTACTCAGAACTACTTGAATATGAAGGAACTACATGATTCTTGTTGATTTTCTGCAGGGATTTGCTGATTTCGCTACTTTTAATAGAAAGTTCAAAAACAGACTCAATTCAGCGTTCAGTACCTTTATGACACATAAACTTGAAGTGCAGTCAAACTGCACAAATCTCTTCAAGAACTACACAAATCTCTGCAGAAACTACTAAAAACTACTTGAATATGAAGGAACTACATGATTCCTGTTGATTTTCTGCTGGGATTTGCTGTTTTCACTACTTTTAATAGAGAGTTCAAAAACAGGCTCAATTCAGCGTTCAGTGCGTTTTTAACACTTCATGCTAACATGCAATCAAACTGCACAAATCTCATCAAAAACTACACAAATCTCTGCACAAACTACTCAGAACTACTTGAATATGAAGGAAGTACCTGATTCTTGTTGATTTTCTGCTGGGATTTGCTGTTTTCACTACTTTTAATACAGAGTTCAAAAACAGGCTCAATTCAGCGTTCAGTGCGTTTTTAACACTTCATGCTAACATGCAATCAAACTGCACAAATCTCATCAAAAATTACACAAATCTTTGCACAAACTACTCAGAACTACTTGAATATGAAGGAACTACATGATTCTTGTTGATTTTGTGCAGGGATTTGCTGATTTCGCTACTTTTAATAGAAAGTTCAAAAACAGACTCAATTCAGCGTTCAGTGCCTTTATGACACATAAACTTGAAGTGCAGTCAAACTGCACAAATCTCTTCAAGAACTACACAAATCTCTGCAGAAACTACTAAAAACTACTTGAATATGAAGGAACTACATGATTCCTGTTGATTTTCTGCTGGGATTTGCTGTTTTCACTACTTTTAATATAGAGTTCAAAAACAGGCTCAATTCAGCGTTCAGTGCGTTTTTAACACTTCATGCTAACATGCAATCAAACTGCACAAATCTCATCAAAAACTACACAAATCTCTGCACAAACTACTCAGAACAACTTGAATATGACGGAACTACATGATTCCTGTTGATTTTCTGCTGGGATTTGCTGTTTTCACTACTTTTAATACAGAGTTCAAAAACAGGCTCAATTCAGCGTTCAGTGCCTTTATGACACATAAACTTGAAGTGCAGTCAAACTGCACAAATCTCTTCAAAAACTACAGAAATCTCTGCAGAAACTACTAAAAACTACTTGAATATGAAGGAACTACATGATTCATGTTGATTTTCTGCCCGGATTTAATGATTTCACTACTTTTAATACAGAGTTGAAAAACAGGCTCAATTCAGCGTTGAGTGCCTTTATGACACATAAACTTGAAGTGCAGTCAAACTGCACAAATCTCTTCAAAAACTACACAAATCTCTGCACAAACTACTCAGAACAACTTGAATATGAAGGAACTACATGATTCCTGTTGATTTTCTGCTGGGATTTGCTGTTTTCACTACTTTTAATACAGAGTTCAAAAACAGACTCAATTCAGCGTTCAGTGCCTTCATGACACATAAACTTGAAGTGCAGTCAAACTGCACAAATCTCATCAAAAACTACACAAATCTCTGCACAAACTACTCAGAACTACTTGAATATGAAGGGAATACATGATTCTCGTTGATTTTCTGCTGGGATTTGCTGTTTTCACTACTTTTAATAGAGAGTTCAAAAACAGGCTCAATTCAGCGTTCAGTGCGTTTTTAACAGTTCATGCTAACATGCAATCAAACTGCACAAATCTCATCAAAAACTACACAAATCTCTGCACAAACTACACAAATCTCTGCACAAACTACTCAGAACAACTTGAATATGAAGGAACTACATGATTCCTGTTGATTTTCTGCTGGGATTTGCTGTTTTCACTACTTTTAATAGAGAGTTCAAAAACAGGCTCAATTCAGCGTTCAGTGCGTTTTTAACACTTCATGCTAACATGCAATCAAACTGCACAAATCTCATCAAAAACTACACAAATCTCTGCACAAACTACTCAGAACAACTTGAATATGAAGGAACTACATGATTCCTGTTGATTTTCTGCTGGGATTTGCTGTTTTCACTACTTTTAATACAGAGTTCAAAAACAGGCTCAATTCAGCGTTCAGTGCGTTTTTGACACTTCATGCTAACATGCAATCAAACTGCACAAATCTCATCAAAAACTACACAAATCTCTGCACAAACTACTCAGAACAACTTGAATATGAAGGAACTACATGATTCCTATTGTGATTTTCTGCTGGGATTTACTGTTTTTACTACTTTTAATACAGAGTTCAAAAACAGGCTCAATTCAGCGTTCATTGCTTTTTTGATACTTCATGCTAACATGGAATCATACTAAACAAATCTCTTCAAAAACTGCACAAATCTCTGCCCAAACTACTCAGAACTACTTCAATATGAAGTAACTACATGATACCTGTTGATTTTCTGCTGGGATTTGCTGTTTTCACTACTTTTAATACAGAGTTCAAAAACAGGCTCAATTCAGCGTTCAGTACGTTTTAGATACTTCATGCTAACATGGAATCATACTAAACAAATCTCTTCAAAAACTGCACAAATCTCTGCACAAACTACTCAGAACTACTTGAATATGAAGGAACTACATGATTCCTGTTGATTTTCTGCTGGGATTTGCTGTTTTCACTACTTTTAATACAGAGTTCAAAAACAGACTCAATTCAGCGTTCAGTGCCTTTATGACACATAAACTTGAAGTGCAGTCAAACTGCACAAATCTCTTCAAAAACTGCACAAATCTCTGCACAAACTACTCAGAACTACTTGAATATGAAGGAACTACATGATTCCTGTTGATTTTCTGCTGGGATTTGCTGTTTTCACTACTTTTAATAGAGAGTTCAAAAACAGGCTCAATTCAGCGTTCAGTGCGTTTTTAACACTTCATGCTAACATGCAATCAAACTGCACAAATCTCATCAAAAACTACACAAATCTCTGCACAAACTACTCAGAACTACTTGAATATGAAGGAAGTACCTGATTCTTGTTGATTTTCTGCTGGGATTTGCTGTTTTCACTACTTTTAATACAGAGTTCAAAAACAGGCTCAATTCAGCGTTCAGTGCGTTTTTAACACTTCATGCTAACATGCAATCAAACTGCACAAATCTCATCAAAAACTACACAAATCTTTGCACAAACTACTCAGAACTACTTGAATATGAAGGAACTACATGATTCTTGTTGATTTTGTGCAGGGATTTGCTGATTTCGCTACTTTTAATAGAAAGTTCAAAAACAGACTCAATTCAGCGTTCAGTGCCTTTATGACACATAAACTTGAAGTGCAGTCAAACTGCACAAATCTCTTCAAGAACTACACAAATCTCTGCAGAAACTACTAAAAACTACTTGAATATGAAGGAACTACATGATTCCTGTTGATTTTCTGCTGGGATTTGCTGTTTTCACTACTTTTAATATAGAGTTCAAAAACAGGCTCAATTCAGCGTTCAGTGCGTTTTTAACACTTCATGCTAACATGCAATCAAACTGCACAAATCTCATCAAAAACTACACAAATCTCTGCACAAACTACTCAGAACAACTTGAATATGACGGAACTACATGATTCCTGTTGATTTTCTGCTGGGATTTGCTGTTTTCACTACTTTTAATACAGAGTTCAAAAACAGGCTCAATTCAGCGTTCAGTGCCTTTATGACACATAAACTTGAAGTGCAGTCAAACTGCACAAATCTCTTCAAAAACTACAGAAATCTCTGCAGAAACTACTAAAAACTACTTGAATATGAAGGAACTACATGATTCATGTTGATTTTCTGCCCGGATTTAATGATTTCACTACTTTTAATACAGAGTTGAAAAACAGGCTCAATTCAGCGTTGAGTGCCTTTATGACACATAAACTTGAAGTGCAGTCAAACTGCACAAATCTCTTCAAAAACTACACAAATCTCTGCACAAACTACTCAGAACAACTTGAATATGAAGGAACTACATGATTCCTGTTGATTTTCTGCTGGGATTTGCTGTTTTCACTACTTTTAATACAGAGTTCAAAAACAGACTCAATTCAGCGTTCAGTGCCTTCATGACACATAAACTTGAAGTGCAGTCAAACTGCACAAATCTCTTCAAAAACTACACAAATCTCTGCACAAACTACTCAGAACAACTTGAATATGAAGGAACTACATGATTCCTGTTGATTTTCTGCTGGGATTTGCTGTTTTCACTACTTTTAATACAGAGTTCAAAAACAGACTCAATTCAGCGTTCAGTGCCTTCATGACACATAAACTTGAAGTGCAGTCAAACTGCACAAATCTCATCAAAAACTACACAAATCTCTGCACAAACTACTCAGAACTACTTGAATATGAAGGGAATACATGATTCTCGTTGATTTTCTGCTGGGATTTGCTGTTTTCACTACTTTTAATAGAGAGTTCAAAAACAGGCTCAATTCAGCGTTCAGTGCGTTTTTAACACTTCATGCTAACATGCAATCAAACTGCACAAATCTCATCAAAAACTACACAAATCTCTGCACAAACTACACAAATCTCTGCACAAACTACTCAGAACAACTTGAATATGAAGGAACTACATGATTCCTGTTGATTTTCTGCTGGGATTTGCTGTTTTCACTACTTTTAATAGAGAGTTCAAAAACAGGCTCAATTCAGCGTTCAGTGCGTTTTTAACACTTCATGCTAACATGCAATCAAACTGCACAAATCTCATCAAAAACTACACAAATCTCTGCACAAACTACTCAGAACAACTTGAATATGAAGGAACTACATGATTCCTGTTGATTTTCTGCTGGGATTTGCTGTTTTCACTACTTTTAATACAGAGTTCAAAAACAGGCTCAATTCAGCGTTCAGTGCGTTTTTGACACTTCATGCTAACATGCAATCAAACTGCACAAATCTCATCAAAAACTACACAAATCTCTGCACAAACTACTCAGAACAACTTGAATATGAAGGAACTACATGATTCCTATTGTGATTTTCTGCTGGGATTTACTGTTTTTACTACTTTTAATACAGAGTTCAAAAACAGGCTCAATTCAGCGTTCATTGCTTTTTTGATACTTCATGCTAACATGGAATCATACTAAACAAATCTCTTCAAAAACTGCACAAATCTCTGCCCAAACTACTCAGAACTACTTCAATATGAAGTAACTACATGATACCTGTTGATTTTCTGCTGGGATTTGCTGTTTTCACTACTTTTAATACAGAGTTCAAAAACAGGCTCAATTCAGCGTTCAGTACGTTTTAGATACTTCATGCTAACATGGAATCATACTAAACAAATCTCTTCAAAAACTGCACAAATCTCTGCACAAACTACTCAGAACTACTTGAATATGAAGGAACTACATGATTCCTGTTGATTTTCTGCTGGGATTTGCTGTTTTCACTACTTTTAATACAGAGTTCAAAAACAGACTCAATTCAGCGTTCAGTGCCTTTATGACACATAAACTTGAAGTGCAGTCAAACTGCACAAATCTCATCAAAAACTACACAAATCTCTGCACAAACTACTCAGAACTACTTGAATATGAAGGGAATACATGATTTTCGTTGATTTTCTGCTGGGATTTGCTGTTTTCACTACTTTTAATACAGAGTTCAAAAACAGGCTCAATTCAGCATTGAGTGCGTTTATGACTAACCAACTTGAAATGAAATCAAACTGCACAAATCTCTGCACAAACTACTCAGAACAACTTGAATATGAAGGAACTACATGATTCCTATTGATTTTCTGCTGGGATTTGTTGTTTTCACTACTTTTAATAGAGAGTTCAAAAACAGGCTCAATTCAGCGTTCAGTGCGTTTTTAACACTTCATGCTAACATGCAATCAAACTGCACAAATCTCATCAAAAACTACACAAATCTTTGCACAAACTACTCAGAACTACTTGAATATGAAGGAACTACATGATTCTTGTTGATTTTCTGCTGGGATTTGCTGTTTTCACTACTTTTAATACAGAGTTCAAAAACAGGCTCAATTCAGCGTTCAGTGCGTTTTTAACACTTCATGCTAACATGCAATCAAACTGCACAAATCTCATCAAAAACTACACAAATCTTTGCACAAACTACTCAGAACTACTTGAATATGAAGGAACTACATGATTCTTGTTGATTTTGTGCAGGGATTTGCTGATTTCGCTAATTTTAATAGAAAGTTCAAAAACAGACTCAATTCAGCGTTCAGTGCCTTTATGACACATAAACTTGAAGTGCAGTCAAACTGCACAAATCTCTTCAAGAACTACACAAATCTCTGCAGAAACTACTAAAAACTACTTGAATATGAAGGAACTACATGATTCCTGTTGATTTTCTGCTGGGATTTGCTGTTTTCACTACTTTTAATATAGAGTTCAAAAACAGGCTCAATTCAGCGTTCAGTGCGTTTTTAACACTTCATGCTAACATGCAATCAAACTGCACAAATCTCATCAAAAACTACACAAATCTCTGCACAAACTACTCAGAACAACTTGAATATGACGGAACTACATGATTCCTGTTGATTTTCTGTTGGGATTTGCTGTTTTCACTACTTTTAATACAGAGTTCAAAAACAGGCTCAATTCAGCGTTCAGTGCCTTTATGACACATAAACTTGAAGTGCAGTCAAACTGCACAAATCTCTTCAAAAACTACAGAAATCTCTGCAGAAACTACTAAAAACTACTTGAATATGAAGGAACTACATGATTCATGTTGATTTTCTGCCCGGATTTAATGATTTCACTACTTTTAATACAGAGTTGAAAAACAGGCTCAATTCAGCGTTGAGTGCCTTTATGACACATAAACTTGAAGTGCAGTCAAACTGCACAAATCTCTTCAAAAACTACACAAATCTCTGCACAAACTACTCAGAACAACTTGAATATGAAGGAACTACATGATTCCTGTTGATTTTCTGCTGGGATTTGCTGTTTTCACTACTTTTAATACAGAGTTCAAAAACAGACTCAATTCAGCGTTCAGTGCCTTCATGACACATAAACTTGAAGTGCAGTCAAACTGCACAAATCTCATCAAAAACTACACAAATCTCTGCACAAACTACTCAGAACTACTTGAATATGAAGGGAATACATGATTCTCGTTGATTTTCTGCTGGGATTTGCTGTTTTCACTACTTTTAATAGAGAGTTCAAAAACAGGCTCAATTCAGCGTTCAGTGCGTTTTTAACACTTCATGCTAACATGCAATCAAACTGCACAAATCTCATCAAAAACTACACAAATCTCTGCACAAACTACACAAATCTCTGCACAAACTACTCAGAACAACTTGAATATGAAGGAACTACATGATTCCTGTTGATTTTCTGCTGGGATTTGCTGTTTCACTACTTTTAATAGAGAGTTCAAAAACAGGCTCAATTCAGCGTTCAGTGCGTTTTTAACACTTCATGCTAACATGCAATCAAACTGCACAAATCTCATCAAAAACTACACAAATCTCTGCACAAACTACTCAGAACTACTTGAATATGAAGGAACTACATGATTCATGTTGATTTTCTGCCCGGATTTAATGATTTCACTACATTTAATACAGAGTTGAAAAACAGGCTCAATTCAGCGTTCAGTACGTTTTTGATACTTCATGCTAACATGGAATCATACTAAACAAATCTCATCAAAAACTACACAAATCTCTGCACAAACTACTCAGAACAACTTGAATATGAAGGAACTACATGATTCCTGTTGATTTTCTGCAGGGATTTGCTGTTTTCACTACTTTTAATAGAGAGTTCAAAAACAGGCTCAATTCAGCGTTCAGTGCGTTTTTAACACTTCATGCTAACATGCAATCAAACTGCACAAATCTCATCAAAAACTACACAAATCTCTGCACAAACTACTCAGAACAACTTGAATATGAAGGAACTACATGATTCCTATTGATTTTCTGCTGGGATTTGTTGTTTTCACTAGTTTTAATAGAGAGTTCAAAAACAGGCTCAATTCAGCGTTCAGTGCGTTTTTAACACTTCATGCTAACATGCAATCAAACTGCACAAATCTCATCAAAAACTACACAAATCTTTGCACAAACTACTCAGAACTACTTGAATATGAAGGAACTACATGATTCTTGTTGATTTTCTGCTGGGATTTGCTGTTTTCACTACTTTTAATAGAGAGTTGAAAAACAGGCTCAATTCAGCGTTCAGTGCGTTTTTAACACTTCATGCTAACATGCAATCAAACTGCACAAATCTCATCAAAAACTACACAAATCTTTGCACAAAATACTCAGAACTACTTGAATATGAAGGAACTACATGATTCTTGTTGATTTTCTGCAGGGATTTGCTGATTTCGCTACTTTTAATAGAAAGTTCAAAAACAGACTCAATTCAGCGTTCAGTGCCTTTATGACACATAAACTTGAAGTGCAGTCAAACTGCACAAATCTCTTCAAGAACTACACAAATCTCTGCAGTAACTACTAAAAACTACTTGAATATGAAGGAACTACATGATTCCTGTTGATTTTCTGCTGGGATTTGCTGTTTTCACTACTTTTAATAGAGAGTTCAAAAACAGGCTCAATTCAGCGTTCAGTGCGTTTTTAACACTTCATGCTAACATGCAATCAAACTGCACAAATCTCATCAAAGACTACACAAATCTTTGCACAAACTACTCAGAACTACTTGAATATGAAGGAAGTACCTGATTCTTGTTGATTTTCTGCTGGGATTTGCTGTTTTCACTACTTTTAATACAGAGTTGAAAAACAGGCTCAATTCAGCGTTGAGTGCCTTTATGACACATAAACTTGAAGTGCAGTCAAACTGCACAAATCTCTTCAAAAACTACACAAATCTCTGCACAAACTACTCAGAACTACTTGAATATGAAGGAAGTACCTGATTCTTGTTGATTTTCTGCTGGGATTTGCTGTTTTCACTACTTTTAATACAGAGTTCAAAAACAGGCTCAATTCAGCGTTCAGTGCCTTTATGACACATAAACTTGAAGTGCAGTCAAAATGCACAAATCTCTTCAAGAACTACACAAATCTCTGCAGAAACTACTAAAAACTACTTGAATATGAAGGAACTACATGATTCCTGTTGATTTTCTGCTGGGATTTGCTGTTTTCACTACTTTTAATAGAGAGTTCAAAAACAGGCTCAATTCAGCGTTCAGTGCGTTTTTAACACTTCATGCTAACATGCAATCAAACTGCACAAATCTCATCAAAAACTACACAAATCTCTGCACAAACTACTCAGAACTACTTGAATATGAAGGAAGTACCTGATTCTTGTTGATTTTCTGCTGGGATTTGCTGTTTTCACTACTTTTAATACAGAGTTCAAAAACAGGCTCAATTCAGCGTTCAGTGCGTTTTTAACACTTCATGCTAACATGCAATCAAACTGCACAAATCTCATCAAAAACTTCACAAATCTTTGCACAAACTACTCAGAACTACTTGAATATGAAGGAACTACATGATTCTTGTTGATTTTGTGCAGGGATTTGCTGATTTCGCTACTTTTAATAGAAAGTTCAAAAACAGACTCAATTCAGCGTTCAGTGCCTTTATGACACATAAACTTGAAGTGCAGTCAAACTGCACAAATCTCTTCAAGAACTACACAAATCTCTGCAGAAACTACTAAAAACTACTTGAATATGAAGGAACTACATGATTCCTGTTGATTTTCTGCTGGGATTTGCTGTTTTCACTACTTTTAATATAGAGTTCAAAAACAGGCTCAATTCAGCGTTCAGTGCGTTTTTAACACTTCATGCTAACATGCAATCAAACTGCACAAATCTCATCAAAAACTACACAAATCTCTGCACAAACTACTCAGAACAACTTGAATATGAAGGAACTACATGATTCCTGTTGATTTTCTGCTGGGATTTGCTGTTTTCACTACTTTTAATAGAGAGTTCAAAAACAGGCTCAATTCAGCGTTCAGTGCGTTTTTAACACTTCATGCTAACATGCAATCAAACTGCACAAATCTCATCAAAAACTACACAAATCTCTGCACAAACTACTCAGAACAACTTGAATATGAAGGAACTACATGATTCCTATTGATTTTCTACTGGGATTTGTTGTTTTCACTACTTTTAATAGAGAGTTGAAAAACAGGCTCAATTCAGCGTTCAGTGCGTTTTTAACACTTCATGCTAACATGCAATCAAACTGCACAAATCTCATCAAAAACTACACAAATCTTTGCACAAAATACTCAGAACTACTTGAATATGAAGGAACTACATGATTCTTGTTGATTTTCTGCAGGGATTTGCTGATTTCGCTACTTTTAATAGAAAGTTCAAAAACAGACTCAATTCAGCGTTCAGTGCCTTTATGACACATGAACTTGAAGTGCAGTCAAACTGCACAAATCTCTTCAAGAACTACACAAATCTCTGCAGTAACTACTAAAAACTACTTGAATATGAAGGAACTACATGATTCCTGTTGATTTTCTGCTGGGATTTGCTGTTTTCACTACTTTTAATAGAGAGTTCAAAAACAGGCTCAATTCAGCGTTCAGTGCGTTTTTAACACTTCATGCTAACATGCAATCAAACTGCACAAATCTCATCAAAGACTACACAAATCTTTGCACAAACTACTCAGAACTACTTGAATATGAAGGAAGTACCTGATTCTTGTTGATTTTCTGCTGGGATTTGCTGTTTTCACTACTTTTAATACAGAGTTGAAAAACAGGCTCAATTCAGCGTTGAGTGCCTTTATGACACATAAACTTGAAGTGCAGTCAAACTGCACAAATCTCTTCAAAAACTACACAAATCTCTGCACAAACTACTCAGAACAACTTGAATATGAAGGAACTACATGATTCCTATTGATTTTCTGCTGGGATTTACTGTTTTCACTACTTTTAATACAGAGTTCAAAAATAGGCTCAATTCAGCGTTCAGTGCTTTTTTGATACTTCATGCTAACATGGAATCATACTAAACAAATCTCTTCAAAAACTGCACAAATCTCTGCACAAACTACTCAGAACTACTTGAATATGAAGGACGTACCTGATTCTTGTTGTTTTCTGCTGGGATTTGCTGATTTCACTACTTTTAATACAGAGTTCAAAAACAGGCTCAATTCAGCATTGAGTGCGTTTATGACTAACCAACTTGAAATGAAATCAAACTGCACAAATCTCTTCAAGAACTACACAAATCTCTGCAGAAACTACTAAAAACTACTTGAATATGAAGGAACTACATGATTTCTGTTGATTTTCTGCTGGGATTTGCTGTTTTCACTACTTTTAATACAGAGTTCAAAAACAGGCTCAATTCAGCGTTCAGTACGTTTTTGATACTTCATGCTAACATGGAATCATATTAAACAAATCTCTTCAAAAACTGCACAAATCTCTGCACAAACTACTCAGAACTACTTGAATATGAAGGGAATACATGATTTTCGTTGATTTTCTGCTGGGATTTGCTGTTTTCACTACTTTTAATAGAGAGTTCAAAAACAGGCTCAATTCAGCGTTCAGTGCGTTTTTAACACTTCATGCTAACATGCAATCAAACTCCACAAATCTCATCAAAAACTACACAAATCTCTGCACAAACTACTCAGAACTACTTGAATATGAAGGAACTACATGATTCATGTTGATTTTCTGACCGGATTTAATGATTTCACTACATTTAATACAGAGTTCAAAAACAGGCTCAATTCAGCGTTGAGTGCCTTTATGACACATAAACTTGAAGTGCAGTCAAACTGCACAAATCTCTTCAAAAACTACACAAATCTCTGCACAAACTACTCAGAACAACTTGAATATGAAGGAACTACATGATTCCTGTTGATTTTCTGCTGGGATTTGCTGTTTTCAATACTTTTAATACAGAGTTCAAAAACAGGCTCAATTCAGCGTTCAGTGCGTTTTTAACACTTCATGCTAACATGCAATCAAACTGCACAAATCTCATCAAAAACTACACAAATCTCTGCACAAACTACTCAGAACTACTTGAATATGAAGGAAGTACCTGATTCTTGTTGATTTTCTGCTGGGATTTGCTGTTTTCACTACTTTTAATACAGAGTTCAAAAACAGGCTCAATTCAGCGTTCAGTGCCTTTATGACACATAAACTTGAAGTGCAGTCAAAATGCACAAATCTCTTCAAAAACTACACAAATCTCTGCAGAAACTACTAAAAACTACTTGAATATGAAGGAACTACATGATTCATGTTGATTTTCTGCCCGGATTTAATGATTTCACTACATTTAATACAGAGTTGAAAAACAGGCTCAATTCAGCGTTGAGTGCCTTTATGACACATAAACTTGAAGTGCAGTCAAACTGCACAAATCTCTTCAAGAACTACACAAATCTCTGCAGAAACTACTAAAAACTACTTGAATATGAAGGAACTACATGATTCCTGTTGATTTTCTGCTGGGATTTGCTGTTTTCACTACTTTTAATAGAGACTTCAAAAACAGGCTCAATTCAGCGTTCAGTGCGTTTTTAACACTTCATGCTAACATGCAATCAAACTGCACAAATCTCATCAAAAACTACACAAATCTCTGCACAAACTACT
Organism: Remorina albescens; assembly: GCA_034769265.1. NCBI lineage: Eukaryota > Metazoa > Chordata > Actinopteri > Carangiformes > Echeneidae > Remorina > Remorina albescens. Next base: position 24,672,156 of record CM068478.1, read on the forward strand.
CAGAACAACTTCAATATGAAGGAACTACATGATTCCTGCTGATTTTCTGCTGGGATTTGCTGTTTTCACTACTTTTAATACAGAGTTCAAAAACAGACTCAATTCAGCGTTCAGTGCCTTCATGACACATAAACTTGAAGTGTAGTCAAACTGCACAAATCTCATCAAAAACTACACAAATCTCTGCACAAACTACTCAGAACAACTTGAATATGAAGGAACTACATGATTCCTGTTGATTTTCTGCTGGGATTTGCTGTTTCACTACTTTTAATAGAGAGTTCAAAAACAGGCTCAATTCAGCGTTCAGTGCGTTTTTAACACTTCATGCTAACATGCAATCAAACTGCACAAATCTCATCAAAAACTACACAAATCTCTGCACAAACTACTCAGAACTACTTGAATATGAAGGAACTACATGATTCATGTTGATTTTCTGCCCGGATTTAATGATTTCACTACATTTAATACAGAGTTGAAAAACAGGCTCAATTCAGCGTTCAGTACGTTTTTGATACTTCATGCTAACATGGAATCATACTAAACAAATCTCATCAAAAACTACACAAATCTCTGCACAAACTACTCAGAACAACTTGAATATGAAGGAACTACATGATTCCTGTTGATTTTCTGCTGGGATTTGCTGTTTTCACTACTTTTAATACAGAGTTGAAAAACAGGCTCAATTCAGCGTTGAGTGCCTTTATGACACATAAACTTGAAGTGCAGTCAAACTGCACAAATCTCTTCAAAAACTACATAAATCTCTGCACAAACTACTCAGAACTACTTGAATATGAAGGAAGTACCTGATTCTTGTTGATTTTCTGCTGGGATTTGCTGTTTTCACTACTTTTAATAGAGAGTTCAAAAACAGGCTCAATTCAGCGTTCAGTGCGTTTTTAACACTTCATGCTAACATGCAATCAAACTGCACAAATCTCATCAAAAACTACACAAATCTTTGCACAAACTACTCAGAACTACTTGAATATGAAGGAACTACATGATTCTTGTTGATTTTGTGCAGGGATTTGCTGATTTCGCTACTTTTAATAGAAAGTTCAAAAACAGACTCAATTCAGCGTTCAGTGCCTTTATGACACATAAACTTGAAGTGCAGTCAAACTGCACAAATCTCTTCAAGAACTACACAAATCTCTGCAGAAACTACTAAAAACTACTTGAATATGAAGGAACTACATGATTCCTGTTGATTTTCTGCTGGGATTTGCTGTTTTCACTACTTTTAATATAGAGTTCAAAAACAGGCTCAATTCAGCGTTCAGTGCGTTTTTAACACTTCATGCTAACATGCAATCAAACTGCACAAATCTCATCAAAAACTACACAAATCTCTGCACAAACTACTCAGAACAACTTGAATATGACGGAACTACATGATTCCTGTTGATTTTCTGCTGGGATTTGCTGTTTTCACTACTTTTAATACAGAGTTCAAAAACAGGCTCAATTCAGCGTTCAGTGCCTTTATGACACATAAACTTGAAGTGCAGTCAAACTGCACAAATCTCTTCAAAAACTACAGAAATCTCTGCAGAAACTACTAAAAACTACTTGAATATGAAGGAACTACATGATTCATGTTGATTTTCTGCCCGGATTTAATGATTTCACTACTTTTAATACAGAGTTGAAAAACAGGCTCAATTCAGCGTTGAGTGCCTTTATGACACATAAACTTGAAGTGCAATCAAACTGCACAAATCTCATCAAAAACTACACAAATCTCTGCACAAACTACACAAATCTCTGCACAAACTACTCAGAACAACTTGAATATGAAGGAACTACATGATTCCTGTTGATTTTCTGCTGGGATTTGCTGTTTCACTACTTTTAATAGAGAGTTCAAAAACAGGCTCAATTCAGCGTTCAGTGCGTTTTTAACACTTCATGCTAACATGCAATCAAACTGCACAAATCTCATCAAAAACTACACAAATCTCTGCACAAACTACTCAGAACTACTTGAATATGAAGGAACTACATGATTCATGTTGATTTTCTGCCCGGATTTAATGATTTCACTACATTTAATACAGAGTTGAAAAACAGGCTCAATTCAGCGTTCAGTACGTTTTTGATACTTCATGCTAACATGGAATCATACTAAACAAATCTCATCAAAAACTACACAAGTCTCTGCACAAACTACTCAGAACAACTTGAATATGAAGGAACTACATGATTCCTGTTGATTTTCTGCTGGGATTTGCTGTTTTCACTACTTTTAATAGAGAGTTCAAAAACAGGCTCAATTCAGCGTTCAGTGCGTTTTTAACACTTCATGCTAACATGCAATCAAACTGTACAAATCTCATCAAAAACTACACAAATCTCTGCAAAAACTACTCAGAACAACTTGAATATGAAGGAACTACATGATTCCTATTGATTTTCTGCTGGGATTTGTTGTTTTCACTACTTTTAATAGAAAGTTCAAAAACAGACTCAATTCAGCGTTCAGTGCCTTTATGACACATGAACTTGAAGTGCAGTCAAACTGCACAAATCTCTTCAAAAACTACACAAATCTCTGCACAAACTACTCAGAACAACTTGAATATGAAGGAACTACATGATTCCTATTGATTTTCTGCTGGGATTTACTGTTTTCACTACTTTTAATACAGAGTTCAAAAATAGGCTCAATTCAGCGTTCAGTGCTTTTTTGATACTTCATGCTAACATGGAATCATACTAAACAAATCTCTTCAAAAACTGCACAAATCTCTGCACAAACTACTCAGAACTACTTGAATATGAAGGACGTACCTGATTCTTGTTGTTTTCTGCTGGGATTTGCTGATTTCACTACTTTTAATACAGAGTTCAAAAACAGGCTCAATTCAGCATTGAGTGCGTTTATGACTAACCAACTTGAAATGAAATCAAACTGCACAAATCTCTTCAAGAACTACACAAATCTCTGCAGAAACTACTAAAAACTACTTGAATATGAAGGAACTACATGATTCCTGTTGATTTTCTGCTGGGATTTGCTGTTTTCACTACTTTTAATAGAGAGTTCAAAAACAGGCTCAATTCAGCGTTCAGTGCGTTTTTAACACTTCATGCTAACATGCAATCAAACTGCACAAATCTCATCAAAAACTACACAAATCTTTGCACAAACTACTCAGAACTACTTGAATATGAAGGAACTACATGATTCTTGTTGATTTTCTGCAGGGATTTCCTGATTTCGCTACTTTTAATAGAAAGTTCAAAAACAGGCTCAATTCAGCATTGGGTGCGTTTGTGACTCATCAACTTGAAATGAAATCAAACTGCACAAATCTCTTCAAGAACTACACAAATCTCTGCACAAACTACTCAGAACTACTTGAATATGAAGGAACTACATGATTCATGTTGATTTTCTGCCCGGATTTAATGATTTCACTACATTTAATACAGAGTTGAAAAACAGGCTCAATTCAGCGTTCAGTGCGTTTTTAACACTTCATGCTAACATGCAATCAAACTGCACAAATCTCATCAAAAACTACACAAATCTCTGCACAAACTACTCAGAACAACTTGAATATGAAGGAACTACATGATTCCTGTTGATTTTCTGCTGGGATTTGCTGTTTTCACTACTTTTAATAGAGAGTTCAAAAACAGGCTCAATTCAGCGTTCAGTGCGTTTTTAACACTTCATGCTAACATGCAATCAAACTGCACAAATCTCATCAAAAACTACACAAATCTCTGCACAAACTACTCAGAACTACTTGAATATGAAGGAACTACATGATTCATGTTGATTTTCTGCCCGGATTTAATGATTTCACTACATTTAATACAGAGTTCAAAAACAGGCTCAATTCAGCGTTGAGTGCCTTTATGACACATAAACTTGAAGTGCAGTCAAACTGCACAAATCTCTTCAAAAACTACACAAATCTCTGCACAAACTACTCAGAACAACTTGAATATGAAGGAACTACATGATTCCTGTTGATTTTCTGCTGGGATTTGCTGTTTTCAATACTTTTAATACAGAGTTCAAAAACAGGCTCAATTCAGCGTTCAGTGCGTTTTTAACACTTCATGCTAACATGCAATCAAACTGCACAAATCTCATCAAAAACTACACAAATCTCTGCACAAACTACTCAGAACTACTTGAATATGAAGGAAGTACCTGATTCTTGTTGATTTTCTGCTGGGATTTGCTGTTTTCACTACTTTTAATACAGAGTTCAAAAACAGGCTCAATTCAGCGTTCAGTGCCTTTATGACACATAAACTTGAAGTGCAGTCAAAATGCACAAATCTCTTCAAAAACTGCACAAATCTCTGCAGAAACTACTAAAAACTACTTGAATATGAAGGAACTACATGATTCATGTTGATTTTCTGCCCGGATTTAATGATTTCACTACATTTAATACAGAGTTGAAAAACAGGCTCAATTCAGCGTTGAGTGCCTTTATGACACATAAACTTGAAGTGCAGTCAAACTGCACAAATCTCTTCAAGAACTACACAAATCTCTGCAGAAACTACTAAAAACTACTTGAATATGAAGGAACTACATGATTCCTGTTGATTTTCTGCTGGGATTTGCTGTTTTCACTACTTTTAATAGAGACTTCAAAAACAGGCTCAATTCAGCGTTCAGTGCGTTTTTAACACTTCATGCTAACATGCAATCAAACTGCACAAATCTCATCAAAAACTACACAAATCTCTGCACAAACTACTCAGAACAACTTCAATATGAAGGAACTACATGATTCCTGCTGATTTTCTGCTGGGATTTGCTGTTTTCACTACTTTTAATACAGAGTTCAAAAACAGACTCAATTCAGCGTTCAGTGCCTTCATGACACATAAACTTGAAGTGTAGTCAAACTGCACAAATCTCATCAAAAACTACACAAATCTTTGCACAAACTACTCAGAACTACTTGAATATGAAGGAACTACATGATTCTTGTTGATTTTCTGCAGGGATTTGCTGATTTCGCTACTTTTAATAGAAAGTTCAAAAACAGGCTCAATTCAGCATTGGGTGCGTTTGTGACACATCAACTTGAAATGAAATCAAAATGCACAAATCTCATCAAAAACTACACAAATCTCTGCACAAACTACTCAGAACTACTTGAATATGACGGAACTACATGATTCCTGTTGATTTTCTGCTGGGAATTGCTGTTTTCACTAATTTTAATACAGAGTTCAAAAACAGGCTCAATTCAGCGTTCAGTGCGTTTTTAAGACTTCATGCTAACATGCAATCAAACTGCACAAATCTCATCAAAAACTACACAAATCTCTGCACAAACTACTCAGAACAACTTGAATATGACGGAACTACATGATTCCTGTTGATTTTCTGCTGGGATTTGCTGTTTTCACTACTTTTAATACAGAGTTCAAAAACAGGCTCAATTCAGCGTTCAGTGCCTTTATGACACATAAACTTGAAGTGCAGTCAAACTGCACAAATCTCTTCAAAAACTACAGAAATCTCTGCAGAAACTACTAAAAACTACTTGAATATGAAGGAACTACATGATTCATGTTGATTTTCTGCCCGGATTTAATGATTTCACTACTTTTAATACAGAGTTGAAAAACAGGCTCAATTCAGCGTTGAGTGCCTTTATGACACATAAACTTGAAGTGCAGTCAAACTGCACAAATCTCTTCAAGAACTACACAAATCTCTGCAGTAACTACTAAAAACTACTTGAATATGAAGGAACTACATGATTCCTGTTGATTTTCTGCTGGGATTTGCTGTTTTCACTACTTTTAATAGAGAGTTCAAAAACAGGCTCAATTCAGCGTTCAGTGCGTTTTTAACACTTCATGCTAACATGCAATCAAACTGCACAAATCTCATCAAAGACTACACAAATCTTTGCACAAACTACTCAGAACTACTTGAATATGAAGGAAGTACCTGATTCTTGTTGATTTTCTGCTGGGATTTGCTGTTTTCACTACTTTTAATACAGAGTTGAAAAACAGGCTCAATTCAGCGTTGAGTGCCTTTATGACACATAAACTTGAAGTGCAGTCAAACTGCACAAATCTCTTCAAAAACTACACAAATCTCTGCACAAACTACTCAGAACAACTTGAATATGAAGGAACTACATGATTCCTATTGATTTTCTGCTGGGATTTACTGTTTTCACTACTTTTAATACAGAGTTCAAAAATAGGCTCAATTCAGCGTTCAGTGCTTTTTTGATACTTCATGCTAACATGGAATCATACTAAACAAATCTCATCAAAAACTACACAAATCTCTGCACAAACTACTCAGAACTACTTGAATATGAAGGGAATACATGATTCTCGTTGATTTTCTGCTGGGATTTGCTGTTTTCACTACTTTTAATATAGAGTTCAAAAACAGGCTCAATTCAGCGTTCAGTGCGTTTTTAACACTTCATGCTAACATGCAATCAAACTGCACAAATCTCATCAAAAACTACACAAATCTCTGCACAAACTACTCAGAACTACTTGAATATGAAGGAACTACATGATTCATGTTGATTTTCTGCCCGGATTTAATGATTTCACTACATTTAATACAGAGTTGAAAAACAGGCTCAATTCAGCGTTCAGTGCGTTTTTAACACTTCATGCTAACATGCAATCAAACTGCACAAATCTCATCAAAAACTACACAAATCTCTGCACAAACTACTCAGAACAACTTGAATATGAAGGAACTACATGATTCCTGTTGATTTTCTGCTGGGATTTGCTGTTTTCACTACTTTTAATAGAGAGTTCAAAAACAGGCTCAATTCAGCGTTCAGTGCGTTTTTAACACTTCATGCTAACATGCAGTCAAACTGCACAAATCTCATCAAAAACTACACAAATCTCTGCACAAACTACTCAGAACTACTTGAATATGAAGGAACTACATGATTCATGTTGATTTTCTGCCCGGATTTAATGATTTCACTACATTTAATACAGAGTTCAAAAACAGGCTCAATTCAGCGTTGAGTGCCTTTATGACACATAAACTTGAAGTGCAGTCAAACTGCACAAATCTTTTCAAAAACTACACAAATCTCTGCACAAACTACTCAGAACTACTTGAATATGAAGGGAATACATGATTCTCGTTGATTTTCTGCTGGGATTTGCTGTTTTCACTACTTTTAATAGAGAGTTCAAAAACAGGCTCAATTCAGCGTTCAGTGCGTTTTTAACACTTCATGCTAACATGCAATCAAACTGCACAAATCTCATCAAAAACTACACAAATCTCTGCACAAACTACTCAGAACAACTTGAATATGAAGGAACTACATGATTCCTGTTGATTTTCTGCTGGGATTTGCTGTTTTCACTACTTTTAATACAGAGTTCAAAAACAGGCTCAATTCAGCGTTCAGTGCGTTTTTGACACTTCATGCTAACATGCAATCAAACTGCACAAATCTCATCAAAAACTACACAAATCTCTGCACAAACTACTCAGAACAACTTGAATATGAAGGAACTACATGATTCCTGTTGATTTTCTGCTGGGATTTGCTGTTTTCACTACTTTTAATAGAGAGTTCAAAAACAGGCTCAATTCAGCGTTCAGTGCCTTTATGACACATAAACTTGAAGTGCAGTCAAACTGCACAAATCTCTTCAAGAACTACACAAATCTCTGCAGAAACTACTAAAAACTACTTGAATATGAAGGAACTACATGATTCCTGTTGATTTTCTGCTGGGATTTGCTGTTTTCACTACTTTTAATAGAGAGTTCAAAAACAGGCTCAATTCAGCGTTCAGTGCGTTTTTAACACTTCATGCTAACATGCAATCAAACTTCACAAATCTCATCAAAAACTACACAAATCTTTGCACAAACTACTCAGAACTACTTGAATATGAAGGAACTACATGATTCATGTTGATTTTCTGCCCGGATTTAATGATTTCACTACATTTAATACAGAGTTCAAAAACAGGCTCAATTCAGCGTTGAGTGCCTTTATGACACATAAACTTGAAGTGCAGTCAAACTGCACAAATCTCTTCAAAAACTACACAAATCTCTGCACAAACTACTCAGAACAACTTGAATATGAAGGAACTACATGATTCCTGTTGATTTTCTGCTGGGATTTGCTGTTTTCAATACTTTTAATACAGAGTTCAAAAACAGGCTCAATTCAGCGTTCAGTACGTTTTTGATACTTCATGCTAACATGGAATCATATTAAACAAATCTCTTCAAAAACTGCACAAATCTCTGCACAAACTACTCAGAACTACTTGAATATGAAGGGAATACATGATTCTCGTTGATTTTCTGCTGGGATTTGCTGTTTTCACTACTTTTAATAGAGAGTTCAAAAACAGGCTCAATTCAGCGTTCAGTGCATTTTTAACACTTCATGCTAACATGCAATCAAACTGCACAAATCTCATCAAAAACTACACAAATCTCTGCACAAACTACTCAGAACAACTTGAATATGAAGGAACTACATGATTCCTGTTGATTTTCTGCTGGGATTTGCTGTTTTCACTACTTTTAATACAGAGTTCAAAAACAGGCTCAATTCAGCGTTCAGTGCGTTTTTGACACTTCATGCTAACATGCAATCAAACTGCACAAATCTCATCAAAAACTACACAAATCTCTGCACAAACTACTCAGAACAACTTGAATATGAAGGAACTACATGATTCCTATTGTGATTTTCTGCTGGGATTTACTGTTTTCACTACTTTTAATACAGAGTTCAAAAACAGACTCAATTCAGCGTTCATTGCTTTTTTGATACTTCATGCTAACATGGAATCATACTAAACAAATCTCTTCAAAAACTGCACAAATCTCTGCCCAAACTACTCAGAACTACTTCAATATGAAGGAACTACATGATACCTGTTGATTTTCTGCTGGGATTTGCTGTTTTCACTACTTTTAATACAGAGTTCAAAAACAGGCTCAATTCAGCGTTCAGTACGTTTTAGATACTTCATGCTAACATGGAATCATACTAAACAAATCTCTTCAAAAACTACACAAATCTCTGCAGAAACTACTAAAAACTACTTGAATATGAAGGAACTACATGATTCCTGTTGATTTTCTGCTGGGATTTGCTGTTTTCACTACTTTTAATAGAGAGTTCAAAAACAGGCTCAATTCAGCGTTCAGTGCGTTTTTAACACTTCATGCTAACATGCAATCAAACTGCACAAATCTCATCAAAAACTACACAAATCTCTGCACAAACTACTCAGAACTACTTGAATATGAAGGAAGTACCTGATTCTTGTTGATTTTCTGCTGGGATTTGCTGTTTTCACTACTTTTAATACAGAGTTCAAAAACAGGCTCAATTCAGCGTTCAGTGCGTTTTTAACACTTCATGCTAACATGCAATCAAACTGCACAAATCTCATCAAAAACTACACAAATCTCTGCACAAACTACTCAGAACAACTTGAATATGACGGAACTACATGATTCCTGTTGATTTTCTGCTGGAATTTGCTGATTTCACTACTTTTAATACAGAGTTCAAAAATAGGCTCAATTCAGCGTTCAGTACGTTTTTGATACTTCATGCTAACATGGAATCATACTAAACAAATCTCTTCAATAACTGCACAAATCTCTGCACAAACTACTCAGAACTACTTGAATATGAAGGAAGTACCTGATTCTTGTTGTTTTCTGCTGGGATTTGCTGATTTCACTACTTTTAATACAGAGTTCAAAAACAGGCTCAATTCAGCATTGAGTGCGTTTATGACTAACCAACTTGAAATGAAATCAAACTGCACAAATCTCTGCACAAACTACTCAGAACTACTTGAATATGAAGGAACTACATGAGTCTTGTTGATTTTCTGCAGGGATTTGCTGTTTTCACTACTTTTAATACAGAGTTCAAAAACAGGCTCAATTCAGCGTTCAGTGCCTTTATGACACATAAACTTGAAGTGCAGTCAAACTGCACAAATCTCTTCAAAAACTACACAAATCTCTGCAGAAACTACTAAAAACTACTTGAATATGAAGGAACTACATGATTCATGTTGATTTTCTGCCCGGATTTAATGATTTCACTACTTTTAATACAGAGTTGAAAAACAGGCTCAATTCAGCGTTGAGTGCCTTTATGACACATAAACTTGAAGTGCAGTCAAACTGCACAAATCTCATCAAAAACTACACAAATCTCTGCACAAACTACTCAGAACAACTTGAATATGAAGGAACTACATGATTCCTGTTGATTTTCTGCTGGGATTTGCTGTTTTCACTACTTTTAATACAGAGTTCAAAAACAGACTCAATTCAGCGTTCAGTGCCTTCATGACACATAAACTTGAAGTGCAGTCAAACTGCACAAATCTCATCAAAAACTACACAAATCTCTGCACAAACTACTCAGAACTACTTGAATATGAAGGGAATACATGATTCTCGTTGATTTTCTGCTGGGATTTGCTGTTTTCACTACTTTTAATAGAGAGTTCAAAAACAGGCTCAATTCAGAGTTCAGTGCGTTTTTAACACTTCATGCTAACATGCAATCAAACTGCACAAATCTCATCAAAAACTACACAAATCTCTGCACAAACTACTCAGAACAACTTGAATATGAAGGAACTACATGATTCCTGTTGATTTTCTGCTGGGATTTGCTGTTTTCACTACTTTTAATAGAGAGTTCAAAAACAGGCTCAATTCAGCGTTCAGTGCGTTTTTAACACTTCATGCTAACATGCAATCAAACTGTACAAAGCTCATCAAAAACTACACAAATCTCTGCACAAACTACTCAGAACTACTTGAATATGAAGGAAGTACCTGATTCTTGTTGATTTTCTGCTGGGATTTGCTGTTTTCACTACTTTTAATACAGAGTTCAAAAACAGGCTCAATTCAGCGTTCAGTGCCTTTATGACACATAAACTTGAAGTGCAGTCAAACTGCACAAATCTCTTCAAGAACTACACAAATCTCTGCAGAAACTACTAAAAACTACTTGAATATGAAGGAACTACATGATTCCTGTTGATTTTCTGCTGGGATTTGCTGTTTTCACTACTTTTAATAGAGAGTTCAAAAACAGGCTCAATTCAGCGTTCAGTGCGTTTTTAACACTTCATGCTAACATGCAATCAAACTGCACAAATCTCATCAAAGACTACACAAATCTTTGCACAAACTACTCAGAACTACTTGAATATGAAGGAAGTACCTGATTCTTGTTGATTTTCTGCTGGGATTTGCTGTTTTCACTACTTTTAATACAGAGTTGAAAAACAGGCTCAATTCAGCGTTGAGTGCCTTTATGACACATAAACTTGAAGTGCAGTCAAACTGCACAAATCTCTTCAAAAACTACACAAATCTCTGCAGAAACTACTCAGAACAACTTGAATATGAAGGAACTACATGATTCCTATTGTGATTTTCTGCTGGGATTTACTGTTTTCACTACTTTTAATACAGAGTTCAAAAACAGGCTCAATTCAGCGTTCATTGCTTTTTTGATACTTCATGCTAACATGGAATCATACTAAACAAATCTCTTCAAAAACTGCACAAATCTCTGCCCAAACTACTCAGAACTACTTCAATATGAAGGAACTACATGATACCTGTTGATTTTCTACTGGGATTTGCTGTTTTCACTACTTTTAATACAGAGTTCAAAAACAGGCTCAATTCAGCGTTCAGTGCGTTTTTAACACTTCATGCTAACATGCAATCAAACTGCACAAATCTCATCAAAAACTACACAAATCTCTGCACAAACTACTCAGAACAACTTGAATATGACGGAACTACATGATTCCTGTTGATTTTCTGCTGGGATTTACTGTTTTCACTACTTTTAATACAGAGTTCAAAAATAGGCTCAATTCAGCGTTCAGTGCTTTTTTGATACTTCATGCTAACATGGAATCATACTAAACAAATCTCTTCAAAAACTGCACAAATCTCTGCCCAAACTACTCAGAACTACTTCAATATGAAGGAACTACATGATACCTCGTGATTTTCTGCTGGGATTTGCTGTTTTCACTACTTTTATTACAGAGTTCAAAAACAGGCTCAATTCAGCGTTCAGTACGTTTTTGATACTTCATGCTAACATGGAATCATACTAAACAAATCTCTTCAAAAACTGCACAAATCTCTGCACAAACTACTCAGAACTACTTGAATATGAAGGAACTACATGATTCCTGTTGATTTTCTTCTGGGATTTAATGATTTCACTACATTTAATACAGAGTTCAAAAACAGGCTCAATTCAGCGTTCAGTGCGTTTTTGATGCTTCATGCTAACTGCAATCAAACTGCACAAATCTCATCAAAAACTACACAAATCTCTGCACAAACTACTCAGAACTACTTGAATATGAAGGGAATACATGATTTTCATTGATTTTTTGCTGGGATTTGCTGTTTTCACTACTTTTAATAGAGAGTTCAAAAACAGGCTCAATTCAGCGTTCAGTGCGTTTTTAACACTTCATGCTAACATGCAATCAAACTGCACAAATCTCATCAAAAACTACACAAATCTCTGCACAAACTACTCAGAAGAACTTGAATATGAAGGAACTACATGATTCCTGTTGATTTTCTGCTGGGATTTGCTGTTTTCACTACTTTTAATAGAGAGTTCAAAAACAGGCTCAATTCAGCGTTCAGTGCGTTTTTAACACTTCATGCTAACATGCAATCAAACTGCACAAATCTCATCAAAGACTACACAAATCTTTGCACAAACTACTCAGAACTACTTGAATATGAAGGAAGTACCTGATTCTTGTTGATTTTCTGCTGGGATTTGCTGTTTTCACTACTTTTAATACAGAGTTGAAAAACAGGCTCAATTCAGCGTTGAGTGCCTTTATGACACATAAACTTGAAGTGCAGTCAAACTGCACAAATCTCTTCAAAAACTACACAAATCTCTGCAGAAACTACTCAGAACAACTTGAATATGAAGGAACTACATGATTCCTATTGTGATTTTCTGCTGGGATTTACTGTTTTCACTACTTTTAATACAGAGTTCAAAAACAGGCTCAATTCAGCGTTCATTGCTTTTTTGATACTTCATGCTAACATGGAATCATACTAAACAAATCTCTTCAAAAACTGCACAAATCTCTGCCCAAACTACTCAGAACTACTTCAATATGAAGGAACTACATGATTCCTGTTGATTTTCTTCTGGGATTTAATGATTTCACTACATTTAATACAGAGTTCAAAAACAGGCTCAATTCAGCGTTCAGTGCGTTTTTGATGCTTCATGCTAACTGCAATCAAACTGCACAAATCTCATCAAAAACTACACAAATCTTTGCACAAACTACTCAGAACTACTTGAATATGAAGGAACTACATGATTCTTGTTGATTTTCTGCAGGGATTTGCTGATTTCGCTACTTTTAATAGAAAGTTCAAAAACAGACTCAATTCAGCGTTCAGTACCTTTATGACACATAAACTTGAAGTGCAGTCAAACTGCACAAATCTCTTCAAGAACTACACAAATCTCTGCAGAAACTACTAAAAACTACTTGAATATGAAGGAACTACATGATTCCTGTTGATTTTCTGCTGGGATTTGCTGTTTTCACTACTTTTAATAGAGAGTTCAAAAACAGGCTCAATTCAGCGTTCAGTGCGTTTTTAACACTTCATGCTAACATGCAATCAAACTGCACAAATCTCTTCAAAAACTACACAAATCTCTGCAGAAACTACTAAAAACTACTTGAATATGAAGGAACTACATGATTCATGTTGATTTTCTGCCCGGATTTAATGATTTCACTACATTTAATACAGAGTTGAAAAACAGGCTCAATTCAGCGTTGAGTGCCTTTATGACACATAAACTTGAAGTGCAGTCAAACTGCACAAATCTCTTCAAAAACTACACAAATCTCTGCACAAACTACTCAGAACAACTTGAATATGAAGGAACTACATGATTCCTATTGATTTTCTGCTGGGATTTACTGTTTTCACTACTTTTAATACAGAGTTCAAAAATAGGCTCAATTCAGCATTCAGTGCTTTTTTGATACTTCATGCTAACATGGAATCATACTAAACAAATCTCTTCAAAAACTGCACAAATCTCTGCACAAACTACTCAGAACTACTTGAATATGAAGGACGTACCTGATTCTTGTTGTTTTCTGCTGGGATTTGCTGATTTCACTACTTTTAATACAGAGTTCAAAAACAGGCTCAATTCAGCGTTCAGTGCGTTTTTAACACTTCATGCTAACATGCAATCAAACTGCACAAATCTCATCAAAAACTACACAAATCTCTGCACAAACTACTCAGAACTACTTGAATATGAAGGAACTACATGATTCTTGTTGATTTTCTGCAGGGATTTGCTGATTTCGCTACTTTTAATAGAAAGTTCAAAAACAGACTCAATTCAGCGTTCAGTGCCTTCATGACACATAAACTTGAAGTGCAGTCAAACTGCACAAATCTCATCAAAAACTACACAAATCTCTGCACAAACTACTCAGAACAACTTGAATATGAAGGAACTACATGATTCCTATTGATTTTCTGCTGGGATTTACTGTTTTCACTACTTTTAATACAGAGTTCAAAAATAGGCTCAATTCAGCATTCAGTGCTTTTTTGATACTTCATGCTAACATGGAATCATACTAAACAAATCTCTTCAAAAACTGCACAAATCTCTGCACAAACTACTCAGAACTACTTGAATATGAAGGACGTACCTGATTCTTGTTGTTTTCTGCTGGGATTTGCTGATTTCACTACTTTTAATACAGAGTTCAAAAACAGGCTCAATTCAGCGTTCAGTGCGTTTTTAACACTTCATGCTAACATGCAATCAAACTGCACAAATCTCATCAAAAACTACACAAATCTCTGCACAAACTACTCAGAACTACTTGAATATGAAGGAACTACATGATTCTTGTTGATTTTCTGCAGGGATTTGCTGATTTCGCTACTTTTAATAGAAAGTTCAAAAACAGACTCAATTCAGCGTTCAGTGCCTTCATGACACATAAACTTGAAGTGCAGTCAAACTGCACAAATCTCATCAAAAACTACACAAATCTCTGCACAAACTACTCAGAACTACTTGAATATGAAGGGAATACATGATTCTCGTTGATTTTCTGCTGGGATTTGCTGTTTTCACTACTTTTAATAGAGAGTTCAAAAACAGGCTCAATTCAGCGTTCAGTGCGTTTTTAACACTTCATGCTAACATGCAATCAAACTGCACAAATCTCATCAAAAACTACACAAATCTCTGCACAAACTACTCAGAACAACTTGAATATGACGGAACTACATGATTCCTGTTGATTTTCTGCTGGGATTTGCTGTTTTCACTACTTTTAATACAGAGTTGAAAAACAGGCTCAATTCAGCGTTGAGTGCCTTTATGACACATAAACTTGAAGTGCAGTCAAACTGCACAAATCTCTTCAAAAACTACACAAATCTCTGCAGAAACTACTCAGAACAACTTGAATATGAAGGAACTACATGATTCCTATTGTGATTTTCTGCTGGGATTTACTGTTTTCACTACTTTTAATACAGAGTTCAAAAACAGGCTCAATTCAGCGTTCATTGCTTTTTTGATACTTCATGCTAACATGGAATCATACTAAACAAATCTCTTCAAAAACTGCACAAATCTCTGCCCAAACTACTCAGAACTACTTCAATATGAAGGAACTACATGATACCTGTTGATTTTCTGCTGGGATTTGCTGTTTTCACTACTTTTAATACAGAGTTCAAAAACAGGCTCAATTCAGCGTTCAGTACCTTTTTGATACTTCATGCTAACATGGAATCATACTAAACAAATCTCTTCAAAAACTGTACAAATCTCTGCACAAACTACTCAGAACTACTTGAATATGAAGGAACTACATGATTCCTGTTGATTTTCTTCTGGGATTTAATGATTTCACTACATTTAATACAGAGTTCAAAAACAGGCTCAATTCAGCGTTCAGTGCGTTTTTGATGCTTCATGCTAACTACAATCAAACTGCACAAATCTCATCAAAAAGTACACAAATCTCTACACAAACTACTCAGAACTACTTGAATATGAAGGGAATACATGATTTTCGTTGATTTTCTGCTGGGATTTGCTGTTTTCACTACTTTTAATACAGAGTTCAAAAACAGGCTCAATTCAGCATTGAGTGCGTTTATGACTAACCAACTTGAAATGAAATCAAACTGCACAAATCTCTGCACAAACTACTCAGAACTACTTGAATATGAAGGAACTACATGATTCTTGTTGATTTTCTGCAGGGATTTGCTGATTTCGCTACTTTTAATAGAAAGTTCAAAAACAGGCTCAATTCAGCATTGGGTGCGTTTGTGACTCATCAACTTGAAATGAAATCAAACTGCACAAATCTCATCAAAAACTACACAAATCTCTGCACAAACTACTCGGAACAACTTGAATATGAAGGAACTACATGATTCCTATTGATTTTCTGCTGGGATTTACTGTTTTCACTACTTTTAATACAGAGTTCAAAAATAGGCTCAATTCAGCGTTCAGTGCTTTTTTGATACTTCATTCTAACATGGAATCATACTAAACAAATCTCTTCAATAACTGCACAAATCTCTGCACAAACTACTCAGAACTACTTGAATATGAAGGACGTACCTGATTCTTGTTGTTTTCTGCTGGGATTTGCTGATTTCACTATTTTTAATACAGAGTTCAAAAATAGGCTCAATTCAGCATTGAGTGCGTTTATGACTAACCAACTTGAAATGAAATCAAACTGCACAAATCTCTGCACAAACTACTCAGAACTACTTGAATATGAAGGAACTACATGATTCCTGTTGATTTTCTGCTGGGATTTGCTGTTTTCACTACTTTTAATACAGAGTTCAAAAACAGACTCAATTCAGCGTTCAGTGCCTTTATGACACATAAACTTGAAGTGCAGTCAAACTGCACAAATCTCTTCAAAAACTACACAAATCTCTGCAGAAACTACTAAAAACTACTTGAATATGAAGGAACTACATGATTCCTATTGATTTTCTACTGGGATTTACTGTTTTCACTACTTTTAATACAGAGTTCAAAAATAGGCTCAATTCAGCGTTCAGTGCTTTTTTGATACTTCATGCTAACATGGAATCATACTAAACAAATCTCTTCAAAAACTGCACAAATCTCTGCACAAACTACTCAGAACTACTTGAATATGAAGGACGTACCTGATTCTTGTTGTTTTCTGCTGGGATTTGCTGATTTCACTACTTTTAATACAGAGTTCAAAAACAGGCTCAATTCAGCGTTCAGTGCGTTTTTGATGCTTCATGCTGACTACAATCAAACTGAACAAATCTCATCAAAAACTACACAAATCTCTGCACAAACTACTCAGAACTACTTGAATATGAAGGGAATACATGATTTTCGTTGATTTTCTGCTGGGATTTGCTGTTTTCACTACTTTTAATACAGAGTTCAAAAACAGGCTCAATTCAGCATTGAGTGCGTTTCGGATACTTCATGGTAACATACAATCACACTGCACAAATCTCTTCGATATCTACACAAATCTCTGCACAAACTACTCAGAACTACTTGAATATGAAGTAACTACATGATTCCTGTGGATTTTCTGCTCTGATTTGCTGTTTTCACTACATTTAATACAAAGTTCAAAAACAGGCTCAATTCAGCGTTGAGTGCCTTTATGACACATCAACTTGAAGTGCAGTCAAACTGCACAAATCTCTTCAAAAACTACACAAATCTCTGCACAAACTACTCAGAACAACTTGAATATGAAGGAACTAAATGATTCCTGTTGATTTTCTGCTGGGATTTGCTGTTTTCACTACTTTTAATACAGAGTTCAAAAACAGGCTCAATTCAGCGTTCAGTGCGTTTTTAACACTTCATGCTAACATGCAATCAAACTGCACAAATCTCATCAAAAACTACACAAATCTCTGCACAAACTACTCAGAACTACTTGAATATGAAGGGAATACATGATTCTCGTTGATTTTCTGCTGGGATTTGCTGTTTTTACTACTTTCAATACAGAGTTCAAAAACAGGCTCAATTCAGCGTTCAATGCGTTTTTGATACTTCATGCTAACTTGTAATCAAACTGCACAAATCTCATCAAAAACTACACAAATCTCTGCACAAACTACTCAGAACAACTTGAATATGACGGAACTACATGATTCCTGTTGATTTTCTGCTGGGATTTGCTGTTTTCACTACTTTTAATACAGAGTTCAAAAACAGGCTCAATTCAGTGTTCAGTGCGTTTTTGACACTTCATGCTAACATGCAATCAAACTGCACAAATCTCATCAAAAACTACACAAATCTCTGCACAAACTACTCAGAACCACTTGAATATGAAGGAACTACATGATTCCTGTTGATTTTCTTCTGGGATTTAATGATTTCCTTACTTTTAATACAGAGTTCAAAAACAGGCTCAATTCAGTGTTCAGTGCGTTTTTGACACTTCATGCTAACATGGAATCATACTAAACAAATCTCTTCGAAATCTACACAAATCTCTGTAAAAACTACTCAGAACTACTTGAATATGAAGTAACTACATGATTCATGTTGATTTTCTGCTGGGATTTAAAGATTTCACTACATTTAATACAAAGTTCAAAAACAGGCTCAATTCAGCGTTGAGTACCTTTATGACACATCAACTTGAAGTGCAGTCAAACTTCACAAATCTCTATAAAAACTACACAAATCTCTGCACAAACTACTCAGAACAACTTGAATATGACGGAACTACATGATTCATGTTGATTTTCTGCCCGGATTTAATGATTTCACTACATTTAATACAGAGTTCAAAAACAGGCTTAATTCAGCATTGAGTGCGTTTATGACTAATCAACTTGAAATGAAATCAAACTGCACAAATCTCTTTAAGACCTACATAAATGTCTGCACAAACTAATAAAAGCTACTTGAATTTGAAGGAAGTACATGATTCTTGCTGATTTTTCTGCTGGGATTTGCTGATTTCACTACTTTTAATAAAGAGTTCAAAAACAGGCTTAATTCAGTATTGAGTGCGTTTTTGTTACTCATACTAACATTGCAACCAAACTGCACAGATCTCTTCAAAAACTAGAAAATCTCTGCACAAACTAATAAAAGCTACTTCAATATGAAGGAACTACATGATTCCTATTAATTTTCTAATGGGATTTGCTTATTTCACTACTTTTCATACAGAGTTCAAAAACAGGCTCAATTCAGCATTGGGTGCGTTTGTGACTGTTCAACTTGAAATGAAATCAAACTGCACAAATCTCTTCAAAACCTATATAAATCTCTGCACAAACTAATAAAAGCTACTTGAATATGAAGGAAGTACCTGATTCCTATTGATTTTCTAATGGGATTTGCTTATTTCACTACTTTTCATACAGAGTTCAAAAACAGGCTCAATTCAGCATTGGGTGCGTTTGTGACTGTTCAACTTGAAATGAAATCAAACTGCACAAATCTCATCAAAAACTACACAAATCTCTGCACAAACTACTCAGAACTACTTGAATATGAAGGGAATACATGATTCTCGTTGATTTTCTGCTGGGATTTGCTGTTTTTACTACTTTTAATACAGAGTTCAAAAACAGGCTCAATTCAGCGTTCAATGCGTTTTTGATACTTCATGCTAACTTGTAATCAAACTGCACAAATCTCATCAAAAACTACACAAATCTCTGCACAAACTACTCAGAACTACTTGAATATGAAGGGAATACATGATTCTCGTTGATTTTCTGCTGGGATTTGCTGTTTTTACTACATTTAATACAGAGTTGAAAAACAGGCTCAATTCAGCGTTGAGTGCCTTTATGACACATAAACTTGAAGTGCAGTCAAACTGCACAAATCTCATCAAAAACTACACAAATCTCTGCACAAACTACTCAGAACAACTTGAATATGAAGGAACTACATGATTCCTATTGATTTTCTGCTGGGATTTACTGTTTTCACTACTTTTAATACAGAGTTCAAAAATAGGCTCAATTCAGCGTTCAGTGCTTTTTTGATACTTCATGCTAACATGGAATCATACTAAACAAATCTCTTCAAAAACTGCACAAATCTCTGCACAAACTACTCAGAACTACTTGAATATGAAGGACGTACCTGATTCTTGTTGTTTTCTGTTGGGATTTGCTGATTTCACTACTTTTAATACAGAGTTCAAAAACAGGCTCAATTCAGTATTGAGTGCGTTTATGACTAACCAACTTGAAATGAAATCAAACTGCACAAATCTCTGCACAAACTACTCAGAATTACTTGAATATGAAGGGAATACATGATTCTCGTTGATTTTCTGCTGGGATTTGCTGTTTTTACTACTTTTAATACAGAGTTCAAAAACAGGCTCAATTCAGCGTTCAATGCGTTTTTGATACTTCATGCTAACTTGTAATCAAACTGCACAAATCTCATCAAAAACTACACAAATCTCTGCACAAACTACTCAGAACAACTTGAATATGAAGGAACTACATGATTCATGTTGATTTTCTGCCCGGATTTAATGATTTCACTACATTTAATACAGAGTTGAAAAACAGGCTCAATTCAGCGTTCAGTGCCTTTATGACACATAAACTTGAAGTGCAGTCAAACTGCACAAATCTCTTCAAAAACTACACAAATCTCTGCAGAAACTACTAAAAACTACTTCAATATGAAGGAACTACATGATTCCTGTTGATTTTCTGCTGGGATTTGCTGTTTTCACTACATTTAATACAAAGTTCAAAAACAGGCTCAATTCAGCGTTCAGTGCCTTTATGACACATAAACTTGAAGTGCAGTCAAACTGCACAAATCTCTTCAAAAACTACACAAATCTCTGCACAACCTACTCAGAACAACTTGAATATGAAGGAACTACATGATTCCTGTTGATTTTCTTCTGGGATTTAATGATTTCCTTACATTTAATACAGAGTTGAAAAACAGGCTCAATTCAGCGTTCAATGCGTTTTTGATACTTCATGCTAACTTGCAATCAAACTGCACAAATCTCATCAAAACTACACAAATCTCTGCACAAACTACTCAGAATTACTTGAATATGAAGGAAGTACCTGATTCTTGTTGATTTTCTGCTGGGATTTGCTGTTTTCACTACTTTTAATACAGAGTTCAAAAACAGGCTCAATTCAGCATTGGGTGCGTTTGTGACTCATCAACTTGAAATGAAATCAAACTGCGCAAATCTCATCAAAAACTACACAAATCTCTGCACAAACTACTCAGAACAACTTGAATATGACGGAACTACATGATTCCTGTTGATTTTCTGCTGGGATTTGCTGTTTTCACTACTTTTAATACAGAGTTCAAAAACAGGCTCAATTCAGCGTTCAGTGCGTTTTTGACACTTCATGCTAACATGCAATCAAACTGCACAAATCTCATCAAAAACTACACAAATCTCTGCACAAACTACTCAAAACTACTTGAATATGAAGGAACTACATGATTCTTGTTGATTTTCTGCAGGGATTTGCTGATTTCGCTACTTTTAATAGAAAGTTCAAAAACAGGCTCAATTCAGCATTGGGTGCGTTTGTGACTCATCAACTTGAAATGAAATCAAACTGCACAAATCTCATCAAAAACTACACAAATCTCTGCACAAACTACTCAGAACTACTTGAATATGAAGGAAGTACCTGATTCTTATTGATTTTCTGCTGGGATTTGCTGTTTTCACTACTTTTAATACAGAGTTCAAAAACAGGCTCAATTCAGCGTTCAGTGCGTTTTTGATACTTCATGCTAACATGGAATCATACTTAACAAATCTCTTCAAAACCTACACAAATCTCTGCACAAACTACTCAGAACTACTTGAATATGAAGGAACTACATGATTCCTGTTGATTTTCTGCTGGGATTTGCTGTTTTCACTACATTTAATACAAAGTTCAAAAACAGGCTCAATTCAGCATTGGGTGCGTTTGTGACTGTTCAACTTGAAATGAAATCAAACTGCACAAATCTCTTCAAAACCTATATAAATCTCTGCACAAACTAATAAAAGCTACTTGAATATGAAGGAAGTACCTGATTCCTGTTGATTTTCTGCTGGGATTTGCTGTTTTTACTACTTTTAATACAGAGTTCAAAAACAGGCTCAATTCAGCGTTCAGTGCGTTTTTAACACTTCATGCTAACATGCAATCAAACTGCACAAATCTCATCAAAAACTACACAAATCTCTGCACAAACTACTCAGAACCACTTGAATATGAAGGAACTACATGATTCCTGTTGATTTTCTTCTGGGATTTAATGATTTCCTTACATTTAATACAGAGTTGAAAAACAGGCTCAATTCAGCGTTCAATGCGTTTTTGATACTTCATGCTAACTTGCAATCAAACTGCACAAATCTCATCAAAACTACACAAATCTCTGCACAAACTACTCAGAACTACTTGAATATGAAGGGAATACATGATTCTCGTTGATTTTCTGCTGGGATTTGCTGTTTTTACTACATTTAATACAGAGTTGAAAAACAGGCTCAATTCAGCATTGGGTGCGTTTGTGACTCATCAACTTGAAATGAAATCAAACTGCACAAATCTCTTTAAGACCTACATAAATGTCTGCACAAACTAATAAAAGCTACTTGAATGTGAAGGAAGTGCATGATTCTTGCTGATTTTCTGCTGGGATTTGCTGATTTCACTACTTTTAATACAGAGTTCAAAAACAGGCTCAATTCAGCGTTCAGTGCGTTTTTGACACTTCATGCTAACATGCAATCAAACTGCAAAAATCTAATCAAAAACTACACAAATCTCTGCACAAACTACTCAGAACAACTTGAATATGAAGGAACTACATGTTTCCTGTTGATTTTCTGCTGGGATTTACTGTTTTCACTACTTTTAAAACAGAGTTCAAAAACAGGCTCAATTCAGCATTGAGTGCTTTTATGACTAATCAACTTGAAATGAAATCAAACTGCACAAATCTCTGCACAAACTATTCAGAACTACTTGAATATGAAGAAACTAGATTATTCCTGTTTATTTTCTTCTGGGATTTAATGATTTCCTTACTTTTAATACAGAGTTCAAAAACAGGCTCAATTTAGCGTTCAGTGCGTTTTTGATACTTCATGCTAACATGGAATCATACTAAACAAATCTCTTCGAAATCTACACAAATCTCTGTACAAACTACTCAGAACTACTTGAATATGAAGGAACTACATGATTCATGTTGATTTTCTGCTGGGATTTAAAGATTTCACTACATTTAATACAAAGTTCAAAAACAGGCTCAATTCAGCGTTGAGTAACTTTATGACACATCAACTTGAAGTGCAGTCAAACTGCACAAATCTCTACAAAAACTACACAAATCTCTGCACAAACTACTCAGAACAACTTGAATATGACGGAACTACATGATTCATGTTGATTTTCTGCCCGGATTTAATGATTTCACTACATTTAATACAGAGTTCAAAAACAGGCTTAATTCAGCATTGAGTGCGTTTATGACTAATCAACTTGAAATGAAATCAAACTGCACAAATCTCTTTAAGACCTACATAAATGTCTGCACAAACTAATAAAAGCTACTTGAATTTGAAGGAAGTACATGATTCTTGCTGATTTTTCTGTTGGGATTTGCTGATTTCACTACTTTTAATACAGAGTTCAAAAACAGGCTTAATTCAGCATTGAGTGCGTTTTTGTTACTCATACTAACATTGCAACCAAACTGCACAAATCTCCTCAAAAACTAGAAAATCTCTGCACAAACTAATAAAAGCTACTTGAATATGAAGGAAGTACCTGATTCTTGTTGATTTTCTGCTGGGATTTACTGTTTTCACTACTTTTAATACAGAGTTCAAAAACAGGCTCAATTCAGCGTTCAGTGCTTTTTTGATACTTCATGCTAACATGGAATCATACTAAACAAATCTCTTCAAAAACTGCACAAATCTCTGCACAAACTACTCAGAACTACTTGAATATGAAGGACGTACCTGATTCTTGTTGTTTTCTGCTGGGATTTGCTGATTTCACTACTTTTAATACAGAGTTCAAAAACAGGCTCAATTCAGCATTGAGTGCGTTTATGACTAACCAACTTGAAATGAAATCAAACTGCACAAATCTCTGCACAAACTACTCAGAACTACTTGAATATGAAGGAACTACATGATTCTTGTTGATTTTCTCTAGGGATTTGCTGATTTCGCTACTTTTAATAGAAAGTTCAAAAACAGGCTCAATTCAGCATTGGGTGCGTTTGTGACTCATCAACTTGAAATGAAATCAAACTGCACAAATCTCACCAAAAACTACACAAATCTCTGCACAAACTACTCAGAACAACTTGAATATGACGGAACTACATGATTCCTTTTGATTTTCTGCTGGGATTTGCTGTTTTCACTACTTTTAATACAAAGTTCAAAAACAGGCTCAATTCAGCATTGGGTGCGTTTGTGACTCATCAACTTGAAATGAAATCAAACTGCACAAATCTCATCAAAAACTACACAAATCTCTGCACAAACTACTCAGAACCACTTGAATATGAAGGAACTACATGATTCCTGTTGATTTTCTGCTGGGATTTGCTGTTTTCACTACTTTTAATACAGAGTTCAAAAACAGGCTCAATTCAGCGCTCAGTGCGTTTTTGACACTTCATGCTAACATGCAATCAAACTGCACAAATCTCATCAAAAACTACACAAATCTCTGCACAAACTACTCAGAACAACTTGAATATGAAGGAACTACATGATTCCTGTTGATTTTCTGCTGGGATTTACTGTTTTCACTACTTTTAAAACAGAGTTCATAAACAGGCTCAATTCAGCATTGAGTGCGTTTATGACTAATCAACTTGAAATGAAATCAAACTGCACAAATCTCTGCACAAACTACTCAGAACTACTTGAATATGAAGGAACTACATGATTCTTGTTGATTTTCTGCAGGGATATGCTGATTTCGCTACTTTTAAAAGAAAGTTCAAAAACAGGCTCAATTCAGTATTGGGTGCGTTTGTGACTCATCAACTTGAAATGAAATCAAACTGCACAAATCTCTTCAAAACGTACATAAATCTCTGCACAAACTACTCAGAACTACTTGAATATGAAGGAACTACATGATTCCTGTTGATTTTCTGCTGGGATTTGCTGTTTTCATTACTTTTAATACAGAGTTCAAAAACAGGCTCAATTCAGCGTTCAGTGCGTTTTTGAAACTTCATGCTAACATGCAATCAAACTGCACAAATCTCATCAAAAACTACACAAATCTCTGCACAAACTACTCAGAACAACTTGAATATGAAGGAACTACATGATTCCTGTTGACTTTCTTCTGGGATTTAATGATTTCACTACATTTAATACAGAGTTCTAAAACAGGCTCAATTCAGCGTTCAGTGCGTTTTTGATACTTCATTCTAACATGCAATCAAACTGCACAAATCTCATCAAAAACTACACAAATCTCTGCACAAACTAATAAAAGCTACTTGAATATGAAGAAACTACATGATTCCTGTTGATTTTCTAATTGAGATTTGCTTATTTCACTACTTTTAATACAGAGTTCAAAAACAGGCTCAATTCAGCATTGAGTGCGTTTATGACTAATCAACTTGAAATGAAATCAAACTGCAGAAATGTCTGCACAAACTACTCAGAACTACTTGAATATGAAGGAACTACATGATTCCTGTTAATTTTCTGCTGGGATTTGCTGATTTCGCTACTTTTAATAGAAAGTTCAAAAACAGGCTCAATTCAGCATTGGGTGCGTTTGTGACTCATCAACTTGAAATGAAATCAAACTGCACAAATCTCTTTAAGACCTACATAAATGTCTGCACAAACTAATAAAAGCTACTTGAATGTGAAGGAAGTACATGATTCTTGCTGATTTTCTGCTGGGATTTGCTGATTTCACTACTTTTAATACAGAGTTCAAAAACAGGCTCAATTCAGCGTTCAATGCGTTTTTGACACTTCATGCTAACATGCAATCAAACTGCACAAATCTCATCAAAAACTACACAAATCTCTGCACAAACTACTCAGAACAACTTGAATATGAAGGAACTACATGTTTCCTGTTGATTTTCTGCTGGGATTTACTGTTTTCACTACTTTTAAAACAGAGTTCAAAAACAGGCTCAATTCAGCATTGAGTGCATTTATGACTAATCAACTTGAAATGAAATCAAACTGCACAAATCTCTGCACAAATTATTCAGAACTACTTGAATATGAAGGAACTACATGATTCCTGTTGATTTTCTAATGGGATTTGCTGTTTTCACTACTTTTAATACAGAGTTCAAAAACAGGCTCAATTCAGCGTTCAGTGCGTTTTTGACACTTCATGCTAACATGCAATCAAACTGCACAAATCTCATCAAAAACTACACAAATCTCTGCACAAACTACTCAGAACAACTTGAATATGAAGGAACTACATGATTCATGTTGATTTTCTGCCCGGATTTAATGATTTCACTACATTTAATACAGAGTTCAAAAACAGGCTCAATTCAGCGTTGAGTACCTTTATGACACATCAACTTGAAGTGCAGTCAAACTGCACAAATCTCTTCAAAAACTACACAAATCTCTGCACAAACTACTAAAAACTACTTGAATATGAAGGAACTACATGATTCCTGTTGATTTTCTAATGGGATTTGCTGTTTTCACTACTTTTAATACAGAGTTCAAAAACAGGCTCAATTCAGTATTGAGTGCGTTTATGACTAATCAACTTGAAATGAAATCAAACTGCACAAATCTCTGCACAAACTACTCAGAACTACTTGAATATGAAGGAACTACATGATTCTTGTTGATTTTCTGCAGGGATTTGCTGATTTCGCTACTTTTAATAGAAAGTTCAAAAACAGGCTCAATTCAGCATTGGGTGCGTTTGTGACTCATCAACTTGAAATGAAATCAAACTGCACAAATCTCTTCAAAACCTACATAAATCTCTGCACAAACTAATAAAAGCTACTTGAATATGAAGGAACTACATGATTCCTATTGATTTTCTAATGGGATTTGCTTATTTCACTACTTTTAATACAAAGTTCAAAAACAGGCTTAATTCAGTATTGAGTGCGTTTTTGTTACTTCATACTAACATGCAACCCAACTACACAAATCTCTGCACAAACTACTAAAAGCTACTTGAATATGAAGGAACTACATGATTCCTGTTGATTTTCTGCAGGGATTTGTTCATTTCGCTACTTTTAATAGAAAGTTCAAAAACAGGCTCAATTCAGCGTTCAGTGCGTTTTTGATACTTCATGCTAACATGCAATCAAACTGCACAAATCTCATCAAAAACTACACAATTCTCTGCACAAACTACTCAGAACTACTTGAATATGAAGGGACTACAAGATTCCCGTTGATTTTCTGCTGGGATTTGCTGTTTTCACTACATTTAATACAAAGTTCAAAAACAGGCTCAATTCAGCGTTGAGTGCCTTTATGACACATCAACTTGAAGTGCAGTCAAACTGCACAAATCTCTTCAAAAACTACACAAATCTCTGCAGAAACTACTAAAAACTACTTGAATATGAAGGAACTACATGATTCCTGTTGATTTTCTGCTGGGATTTGCTGTTTTCACTACTTTTAATACAGAGTTCAAAAACAGGCTCAATTCAGCGTTCAGTACGTTTTTGATACTTCATGCTAACATGGAATCATACTAAACAAATCTCTTCAAAAACTGCACAAATCTCTGCACAAACTACTCAGAACAACTTCAATATGAAGGAACTACATGATTCCTGTTGATTTTCTGCTGGGATTTGCTGTTTTCACTACATTTAATACAAAGTTGAAAAACAGGCTCAATTCAGCGTTGAGTGCCTTTATGACACATCAACTTGAAGTGCAGTCAAACTGCACAAATATCTTCAAAAACTACACAATTCTCTGCACAAACTACTCAGAACTACTTGAATATGAAGGAACTACATGATTCCTGTTGATTTTCTGCTGGGATTTGCTGTTTTCACTACTTTTAATACAGAGTTCAAAAACAGGCTCAATTCAGCGTTCAGTGCGTTTTTGACACTTCATGCTAACATGCAATCAAACTGCACAAATCTCATCAAAAACTACACAAATCTCTGCACAAACTACTCAGAACAACTTGAATATGAAGGAACTACATGATTCCTGTTGATTTTCTTCTGGGATTTAATGATTTCACTACATTTAATACAGAGTTCAAAAACAGGCTCAATTCAGCGTTCAGTGCGTTTTTGATACTTCATGCTAACATGCAATCAAACTGCACAAATCTCATCAAAAACTACACAAATCTCTGCACAAACTACTCAGAACTACTTGAATATGAAGGAAGTACCTGATTCTTGTTGATTTTCTGCTGAGATTTGCTGATTTCACTACTTTTAATACAGAGTTCAAAAACAGGCTCAATTCAGCATTGAGTGCGTTTATGACTAATCAACTTGAAATGAAATCAAACTGCACAAATCTCTGCACAAACTACTCAGAACTACTTGAATATGAAGGAACTACATGATTCTTGTTGATTTTCTGCAGGGATTTTCTGATTTCGCTACTTTTAATAGAAAGTTCAAAAACAGGCTCAATTCAGCATTGGGTGCGTTTTTGTTATTCATAGTAACATTGCAACCAAACTGCACAGATCTCTTCAAAAACTAGAAAATCTCTGCACAAACTAATAAAAGCTACTTGAATATGAAGGAACTACATGATTCCTATTGATTTTCTAATGGGATTTGCTTATTTCACTACTTTTCATACAGAGTTCAAAAACAGGCTCAATTCAGCATTGGGTGCGTTTGTGACTCATCAACTTGAAATGAAATCAAACTGCACAAATCTCTTTAAGACCTACATAAATGTCTGCACAAACTAATAAAAGCTACTTGAATATGAAGGAAGTACGTGATTCTTGCTGATTTTCTTCTGGGATTTGCTGATTTCACTACTTTTAATACAGAGTTCAAAAACAGGCTTACTTCAGCATTGAGTGCGTTTTTGTTATTCATAGTAACATTGCAACCAAACTGCACAGATCTCTTCAAAAACTAGAAAATCTCTGCACAAACTAATAAAAGCTACTTGAATATGAAGGAACTACATGATTCCTGTTGATTTTCTAATGGGATTTGCTTATTTCACTACTTTTAATACAGAGTTCAAAAACAGGCTCAATTCAGCATTGAGTGCGTTTATGACTAATCAACTTAAAATGAAATCAAACTGCACAATTCTCTGCACAAACTACTAAAAACTACTTGAATATGAAGGAACTACATGATTCCTGTTGATTTTCTAATGGGATTTGCTTATTTCACTACTTTTAAAAGAAAGTTCAAAAACAGGCTCAATTCAGCATTGGGTGCGTTTGTGACTCATCAACTTGAAATGAAATCAAACTGCACAAATCTCTTCAAAACCTACATGAATCTCTGCACAAACTAATAAAAGCTACTTGAATGTGAAGGAAGTACATGATTCTTGCTGATTTTCTGCTGGGATTTGCTGATTTCACTACTTTTAATACAGAGTTCAAAAACAGGCTCAATTCAGCGTTCAATGCGTTTTTGACACTTCATGCTAACATGCAATCAAACTGCACAAATCTCATCAAAAACTACACAAATCTCTGCACAAACTACTCAGAACAACTTGAATATGAAGGAACTACATGTTTCCTGTTGATTTTCTGCTGGGATTTACTGTTTTCACTACTTTTAAAACAGAGTTCAAAAACAGGCTCAATTCAGCATTGAGTGCATTTATGACTAATCAACTTGAAATGAAATCAAACTGCACAAATCTCTGCACAAATTATTCAGAACTACTTGAATATGAAGGAACTAGATTATTCCTGTTTATTTTCTTCTGGGATTTAATGATTTCACTACATTTAATACAGAGTTCAAAAACAGGCTCAATTCAGCGTTCAGTGCGTTTTTGATACTTCATGCTAACATGCAATCAAACTGCACAAATCTCTTCAAAAACTGCACAAATCTCTGCACAAACTACTCAGAACAACTTCAATATGAAGGAACTACATGATTCCTGTTGATTTTCTGCTGGGATTTGCTGTTTTCACTACATTTAATACAAAGTTGAAAAACAGGCTCAATTCAGCGTTGAGTGCCTTTATGACACATCAACTTGAAGTGCAGTCAAACTGCACAAATATCTTTAAGACCTACATAAATGTCTGCACAAACTAATAAAAGCTACTTGAATATGAAGGAAGTACATGATTCTTGCTGATTTTCTGCTGGGATTTGCTGATTTCACTACTTTTAATACAGAGTTCAAAAACAGGCTTAATTCAGCATTGAGTGCGTTTTTGTTACTCATACTAACATTGCAACCAAACTGCACAGATCTCTTCAAAAACTAGAAAATCTCTGCACAAACTAATAAAAGCTACTTGAATATGAAGGAACTACATGATTCCTATTGATTTTCTAATGGGATTTGCTTATTTCACTACTTTTCATACAGAGTTCAAAAACAGGCTCAATTCAGCATTGGGTGCGTTTGTGACTCATCAACTTGAAATGAAATCAAACTGTACAAATCTCTTCAAAACCTATATAAATCTCTGCACAAACTAATAAAATCTACTTGAATATGAAGGAAGTACCTGATTCCTGTTGATTTTCTGTTGGGATTTGCTGATTTCACTCATTTTAATACAGAGTTCAAAAACAGGCTCAATTCAGCATTGGGTGCTTTTGTGACTCATCAACTTGAAATGAAATCAAACTGCACAAATCTCTGCACAAACTACTCAGAACTACTTGAATATGAAGAGACTACATGATTCCTGTTGATTTTCTGCTGGGAATTGGTGTTTTCACTACATTTAATAAAAAGTTCAAAAACAGGCTCAATTCAGCGTTGAGTGCCTATATGACTCATCAACTTGAAATGAAATCAAACTGCACAAATCTCTGCACAAACTATTCAGAACTACTTGAATATGAAGGAACTAGATTATTCCTTTTTATTTTCTTCTGGGATTTAATGATTTCACTACATTTAATACAGAGTTCAAAAACAGGCTCAATTCAGCGTTCAGTGCGTTTTTGATACTTCATGCTAACATGCAATCAAACTGCACAAATCTCTTCAAAAACTACACACATCTCTGCACAAACTACTAAAAACTACTTGAATATGAAGGAACTACATGATTCCTGTTGATTTTCTGCTGAGATTTGCTGTTTTCACTACTTTTAATACAGAGTTCAAAAACAGGCTTAATTCAGTATTGAGTGCGTTTTTGTAACTTCATACTAACATGCAACCAAACTGCACAAATCTCTGCACAAACTACTAAAAGCTACTTGAATATGAAGGAACTACATGATTCCTGTTGATTTTCTAATGGGATTTGCTTATTTCACTACTTTTAATACAGAGTTCAAAAACAGGCTCAATTCAGCATTGAGTGCGTTTATGACTAATCAACTTAAAATGAAATCAAACTGCACAATTCTCTGCACAAACTACTAAAAACTACTTGAATATGAAGGAACTACATGATTCCTGTTGATTTTCTAATGGGATTTGCTTATTTCACTACTTTTAATACAGAGTTCAAAAACAGGCTCAATTCAGCGTTCAGTGCGTTTTTGATACTTCATGCTAACATGGAATCATACTAAACAAATCTCTTCAAAAACTGCACAAATCTCTGCACAAACTACTCAGAACTACTTGAATATGAAGGAACTACATGATTCATGTTGATTTTCTGCCCGGATTTAATGATTTCACTACATTTAATACAGAGTTCAAAAACAGGCTCAATTCAGCGTTGAGTACCTTTATGACACATCAACTTGAAGTGCAGTCAAACTGCACAAATCTCTTCAAAAACTACACAAATCTCTGCAGAAACTACTAAAAACTACTTGAATATGAAGGAACTACATGATTCCTGTTGATTTTCTGCTGGGATTTGCTGTTTTCACTACTTTTAATACAGAGTTCAAAAACAGGCTCAATTCAGCGTTCAGTACGTTTTTGATACTTCATGCTAACATGGAATCATACTAAACAAATCTCTTCAAAAACTGCACAAATCTCTGCACAAACTACTCAGAACAACTTCAATATGAAGGAACTACATGATTCCTGTTGATTTTCTGCTGGGATTTGCTGTTTTCACTACATTTAATACAAAGTTGAAAAACAGGCTCAATTCAGCGTTGAGTGCCTTTATGACACATCAACTTGAAGTGCAGTCAAACTGCACAAATATCTTCAAAAACTACACAATTCTCTGCACAAACTACTCAGAACTACTTGAATATGCAGGAACTACATGATTCCTGTTGATTTTCTGCTGGGATTTGCTGTTTTCACTACTTTTAATACAGAGTTCAAAAACAGGCTCAATTCAGCGTTCAGTGCGTTTTTGACACTTCATGCTAACATGCAATCAAACTGCACAAATCTCATCAAAAACTACACAAATCTCTGCACAAACTACTCAGAACTACTTGAATATGAAGGGACTACAAGATTCCCGTTGATTTTCTGCTGGGATTTGCTGTTTTCACTACATTTAATACAAAGTTCAAAAACAGGCTCAATTCAGCGTTGAGTGCCTTTATGACACATCAACTTGAAGTGCAGTCAAACTGCACAAATCTCTTCAAAAACTACACAAATTTCTGCACAAACTACTAAAAACTACTTGAATATGAAGGAACTACATGATTCCTGTTGATTTTCTGCTGGGATTTGCTGTTTTCACTACTTTTAGTACAGAGTTCAAAAACAGGCTCAATTCAGCGTTCAGTGCGTTTTTGATACTTCATGCTAACATGGAATCATACTAAAAAATCTCTTCAAAAACTGCACAAATCTCTGCACAAACTACTCAGAACTACTTGAATATGAAGGAACTACATTATTCTTGTTGATTTTCTGCTGGGATTTGCTGATCTCGCCACTTTTAATACAGAGTTCAAAAACAGGCTCAATTCAGCATTGAGTAGGCTTGTGACTCATCAACTTGAAATGAAATGAAAGTGCACAAATCTCTTCAAAAACTGCACAAATCTCTGCACAAACTACTCAGAACTACTTGAATATGAAGGAACTACATGATTCCTGTTGATTTTCTGCTGGGATTTGCTGATTTCGCTACTTTTAATAGAAAGTTCAAAAACAGGCTCAATTCAGCATTGGGTGCGTTTGTGACTCATCAACTTGAAATGAAATCAAACTGCACAAATCTCTTTAAGACCTACATAAATGTCTGCACAAACTAATAAAAGCTACTTGAATGTGAAGGAAGTACATGATTCTTGCTGATTTTCTGCTGGGATTTGCTGTTTTCACTACTTTTAATACAGAGTTCAAAAACAGGCTCAATTCAGCGTTCAGTGCTTTTTTGATACTTCATGCTAACATGGAATCATACTAAACAAATCTCTTCAAAAACTGCACAAATCTCTGCACAAACTACTCAGAACTACTTGAATATGAAGGAACTACATGATTCTTGCTGATTTTCTGCTGGGATTTGCTGATTTCACTACTTTTAATACAGAGTTCAAAAACAGGCTTAATTCAGCATTGAGTGCGTTTTTGTTACTTCATACTAACATGCAACCGAACTGCACAAATCTCTTCAAAAACTAGACAAATCTTTGCACAAACTAATAAAAGCTACTTGAATATGAAGGAACTACATGATTCCTGTTGATTTTCTAATGAGATTTGCTTATTTCACTACTTTTAATACAGAGCTCAAAAACAGGCTCAATTCAGCATTGAGTGCGTTTATGACTAATCAACTTGAAATGAAATCAAACTGCACAAATCTCTGCACAAACTACTCAGAACTACTTGAATATGAAGGAACTACATGATTCCTGTTGATTTTCTGCTGGGATTTGCTGATTTCGCTACTTTTAATAGAAAGTTCAAAAACAGTCTCAATTCAGCATTGGGTGCGTTTGTGACTCATCAACTTGAAATGAAATCAAACTGCAAAAATCTCTTCAAAACCTACATGAATCTCTGCACAAACTAAGAAAAGCTACTTGAATATGAAGGAACTACATGATTCCTGTTGATTTTCTGCTGGGATTTAATGATTTCACTACATTTAATACAGAGTTGAAAAACAGGCTCAATTCAGCGTTGAGTGCCTTTATGACACATCAACTTGAAGTGCAGTCAAACTGCACAAATCTCTTCAAAAACTACATAAATCTCTGCACAAACTAAAAAAAGCTACTTGAATATGAAGGAAGTACCTGATTCCTGTTGATTTTCTGTTGGGATTTGCTGATTTCACTACTTTTAATAGAGAGTTCAAAAACAGGCTTAATTCAGCATTGAGTGCGTTTTTGTTACTCATACTAACATGCAACCAAACTGCACAGATCTCTTCAAAAACTAGAAAATCTCTGCACAAACTAATAAAAGCTACTTGAATATGAAGGAACTATATGATTCCTGTTGATTTTCTAACGGGATTTGCTTATTTCACTACTTTTAATTCAGAGTTCAAAAACAGGCTCAATTCAGCATTGAGTGCGTTTATGACTAATCAACTTGAAATGAAATCAAACTGCACAAATCTCTGCACAAACTACTCAGGACTACTTGAATATGAAGGAACTACATGATTCCTGTTTATTTTCTGCTGGGATTTGCTGATTTCACTCATTTTAATACAGAGTTCAAAAACAGGTTTATTTCAGCATTGAGTGCCTTTTTGTTACTTCATACTAACATGCAACCGAACTGCACAAATCTCTTCAAAAACTAGACAAATCTCTGCACAAACTAATAAAAGCTACTTGAATATGAAGGAACTACATGATTCCTGTCGATTTTCTAATGAGATTTGCTTATTTCACTACTTTTAATACAGAGTTCAAAAACAGGCTCAATTCAGCATTGGGTGCGTTTGTGACTCATCAACTTGAAATGAAATCAAACTGCACAAATCTCTTCAAAACCTACATAAATCTCTGCACAAACTAAGAAAAGCTACTTGAATATGAAGGAAGTACCTGATTCCTGTTGATTTTCTGCTGGGATTTGCTGATTTCACTCATTTTAATACAGAGTTCAAAAACAGGCTCAATTCAGCATTGAGTGCGTTTATGACTAGTAAACTTGAAAAGAAATCAAACTGCACAAATCTCTGCACAAACTACTCAGAAAAACTTGAATATGAAGGAACTACATGATTCTTGTTGATTTTCTGCTGGGATTTGCTGATTTCGCCACTTTTAATACAGATTTCAAAAACAAGCTCAATTCAGCATTGAGTAGGCTTGTGACTCATCAACTTGAAATGAAATCAAAGTGCACAAATCTCTTCAAAACCTACATAAATCTCTGTACAAACTAATAAAAGCTACTTGAATATGAAGGAAGTACCTTTTTCCTGTTTATTTTCTGCTGGGATTTGGTGATTTCACTCATTTTAATACAGAGTTCAAAAACAGGTTCAATTCAGCATTGGGTGCGTTTGTGACTCATCAACTTGAAATGAAATCAAACTGCACAAATCTCTTCAAAACCTATATAAATCTCTGCACAAACTAATAAAAGCTACTTGAATATGAACGAACTACATGATTCTTGTTGATTTTCTGCTGGGATTTGCTGATTTCGCTACTTTTAATAGAAAGTTCAAAAACAGGCTCAATTCAGCATTGGGTGCGTTTGTGACTCATCAACTTCAAATGATATCAAACTGCACAAATCTTTGCACAAACTACTCAGAACTACTTGAATATGAAGGAACTACATGATACTTGTTGATTTTCTGCTGGGATTTGCTGATTTCACTACTTTTAATACAGAGTTCAAAAACAGGCTCAATTCAGCATTGAGTGCGTTTTTGTTACTTCATACTAACATGCAACCAAACTGCACAAATCTCTGCACAAACTAATAAAAGCTACTTGAATATGAAGGAACTACATGATTCCTGTTGATTTTCTAATGGGATTTGCTTATTTCACTACTTTTAATACAGAGTTCAAAAACAGGCTTATTTCAGCATTGAGTGCCTTTTTGTTACTTCATACTAACATGCAACCAAACTGCACAAATCTCTTCAAAACTAGACAAATCTCTGCACAAACTAATAAAAGCTACTTGAATATGAAGGAACTACATGATTCCTGTTGATTTTCTAATGGGATTTGCTTATTTCACTACTTTTAATACAGAGTTCAAAAACAGGCTCAATTCAGCATTGACTGCGTTTATGACTAGTAAACTTGAAAAGAAATCAAACTGCACAAATCTCTGCACAAACTACTCAGAACTACTTGAATATGAAGGAACTACATGATTCCTGTTGATTTTCTGCAGGGATTTGCTGTTTTCACTACTTTTAATACAGAGTTCAAAAATAGGCTCAATTCAGCGTTCAGTGCGTTTTTGATACTTCATGCTAACATGGAATCATACTAAACAAATCTCTTCAAAAACTACACAAATCTCTGCAGAAACTACTAAAAACTACTTGAATATGAAGGAACTACATGATTCATGTTGATTTTCTGCCCGGATTTAATGATTTCACTACATTTAATATAGAGTTGAAAAACAGGCTCAATTCAGCGTTGAGTGCCTTTATGACACATAAACTTGAAGTGCAGTCAAACTGCACAAATATCTTCAAAAACTACACAATTCTCTGCACAAACTACTCAGAACTACTTGAATATGAAGGAACTACATGATTCCTGTTGATTTTCTGCTGGGATTTCCTGTTTTCACTACTTTTAATACAGAGTTCAAAAACAGGCTCAATTCAGCGTTCAGTGCGTTTTTGACACTTCATGCTAACATGCAATCAAACTGCACAAATCTCATCAAAAACTACACAAATCTCTGCACAAACTACTCAGAACAACTTGAATATGAAGGAACTACATGATTCCTGTTGATTTGCTGCTGGGATTTGCTGTTTTCACTACTTTTAATACAGAGTTCAAAAACAGGCTCAATTCAGCGTTCAGTGCTTTTTTGATAATTCATGCTAACATGGAATCATACTAAACAAATCTCTTCAAAAACTGCACAAATCTCTGCACAAACTACTCAGAACTACTTGAATATGAAGGAACTACATGATTCTTGTTGATTTTCTGCTGGGATTTGCTGATTTCACTACTTTTAATACAGAGTTCAAAAACAAGCTCAATTCAGCATTGAGTGCGTTTATGACTAATCAACTTGAAATGAAATCAAACTGCACAAATCTCTGCACAAACTACTCAGAAATACTTGAATATGAAGGAACTACATGATCCTTGTTGATTTTCTGCTGGGTTTGCTGATTTCACTACTTTTAATACAGAGTTCAAAAACAGGCTTAATTCAGCATTGAGTGCCTTTTTGTTACTTCAGACTAACATGCAACCACACTGCACAAATCTCTGCATAAACTAATAAAAGCTACTTGAATATGAAGGAAGTACCTTATTCCTGTTTATTTTCTGCTGGGATTTGCTGATTTCACTCATTTTAATACAGAGTTCAAAAACAGGTTTATTTCAGCATTGAGTGCGTTTTTGTTACTTCATACTAACATGCAACTAAACTGCACAAATCTCTGCACAAACTAATAAAAGCTACTTGAATATGAAGGAACTACATGATTCCTGTTGATTTTCTAATGGGATTTGCTTATTTCACTACTTTTAATACAGAGTTCAAAAACAGGCTCAATTCAGCATTGAGTGCGCTTGTGACTCATCAACTTGATGAAATCAAACTGCACAAATCTCTTCAAAACCTACATAAATCTCTGCATAAACTAATAAAAGCTACTTGAATATGAAGGAAGTACCTGATTCCTGTTGATTTTCTGCTGGGATTTGCTGATTTCACTCATTTTAATACAGAGTTCAAAAACAGTCTCAATTCAGCATTGAGTGCGTTTATGACTAATAAAGTTGAAATGAAATCAAACTGCACAAATCTCTGCACAAACTACTCAGAACTACTTGAATATGAAGGAAGTACCTGATTCATGTTGATTTTCTGCTGGGATTTGCTGATTTCACTACTTTTAATACAGACTTCAAAAACAGGCTTATTTCATCATTGAGTGCCTTTTTGTTACTTCATACTAACATGCAACCAAACTGCACAAATCTCTTCAAAACCTACATAAATCTCTGCATAAACTAATAAAAGCTACTTGAATATGAAGGAAGTACCTGATTCCTGTTGATTTTCTGCTGGGATTTGCTGATTTCACTCATTTTAATACAGAGTTCAAAAACAGTCTCAATTCAGCATTGAGTGCGTTTATGACTAATAAAGTTGAAATGAAATCAAACTGCACAAATCTCTGCACAAACTACTCAGAACTACTTGAATATGAAGGAACTACATGATTCCTGTTGATTTTCTGCTGGGATTTGCTGATTTCGCTACTTTTAATAGAAACTTCAAAAACAGGCTCAATTCAGCATTGGGTGCGTTTGTGACTCATCAACTTGAAATGAAATCAAACTGCACAAATCTCTGCACAAACTAATAAAAGCTACTTGAATATGAAGGAAGTACCTTACTCCTGTTGATTTTCTGCTGGGATTTGCTGATTTCGCTACTTTTAATAGAAAGTTCAAAAACAGGCTCAATTCAGCATTGGGTGCGTTTGTGACTCATCAACTTGAAATGAAATCAAACTGCACAAATCTCTGCACAAACTAATAAAAGCTACTTGAATATGAAGGAAGTACCTTATTCCTGTTTATTTTCTGCTGGGATTTGCTGATTTCACTCATTTTAATACAGAGTTCAAAAACAGGCTCAATTCAGCATTGAGTGCGTTTATGACTCATCAACTTGAAATGAAATCAAACTGCACAAATGTCTTCAAAACCTACATAAATCTCTGCACAAACTAATAAAAGCTACTTGAATATGAAGGAACTACATGATTCCTGTTGATTTTCTAATGGGATTTGCTTATTTCACTACTTTTAATACAGAGTTCAAAAACAGGCTCAATTCAGCATTGAGTGCGTTTATGACTAATCAACTTGAAATGAAATCAAACTGCACAAATCTCTGCACAAACTACTCAGAAATACTTGAATATGAAGGAACTACATGATCCTTGTTGATTTTCTGCTGGGTTTGCTGATTTCACTACTTTTAATACAGAGTTCAAAAACAGGCTTAATTCAGCATTGAGTGCCTTTTTGTTACTTCAGACTAACATGCAACCACACTGCACAAATCTCTGCACAAACTAATAAAAGCTACTTGAATATGAAGGAAGTACCTTATTCCTGTTTATTTTCTGCTGGGATTTGCTGATTTCGCTACTTTTAATAGAAAGTTCAAAAACAGGCTCAATTCAGCATTGGGTGCGTTTGTGACTCATCAACTTGAAATGAAATCAAACTGCACAAATCTCTGCACAAACTACTCAGAACTACTTGAATATGAAGGAAGTACCTGATTCATGTTGATTTTCTGCTGGGATTTGCTGATTTCACTACTTTTAATACAGACTTCAAAAACAGGCTTATTTCATCATTGAGTGCCTTTTTGTTACTTCATACTAACATGCAACCAAACTGCACAAATCTCTTCAAAACCTATATAAATCTCTGCACAAACTAATAAAAGCTACTTGAATATGAAGGAACTACATGATTCCTATTGATTTTCTAATGGGATTTGTTTATTTCACTACTTTTAATACAGAGTTCAAAAACAGGCTCAATTCAGCATTGGGTGCGTTTGTGACTCATCAACTTGAAATGAAATCAAACTGCACAAATCTCTTCAAAACCTATATAAATCTCTGCACAAACTAATAAAAGCTACTTGAATATGAAGGAACTACATGATTCCTGTTGATTTTCTGCTGGGATTTGCTGATTTCACTCATTTTAATACAGAGTTCAAAAACAGGCTCAATTCAGCATTGAGTGCGTTTATGACTAATCAACTTGAAATGAAATCAAACTGCACAAATCTCTGCACAAACTACTCAGAGCTACTTGAATATGAAGGAACTACATGATTCCTGTTTATTTTCTGCTGGGAATTGCTGATTTCACTCATTTTAATACAGAGTTCAAAAACAGGCTTATTTCAGCATTGAGTGCCTTTTTGTTACTTCATACTGACATGCAAACAAACTGTACAAATCTCTTCAAAAACTAGACAAATCTCTGCACAAACTAATAAAAGCTACTTGAATATGAAGGAACTACATGATTCCTGTTTATTTTCTGCTGGGATTTGCTGATTTCACTCATTTTAATACAGAGTTCAAAAACAGGCTCAATTCAGCATTGAGTGCGTTTATGACTAATCAACTTGAAATGAAATCAAACTGCAGAAATCTCTGCACAAACTACTCAGAACTACTTGAATATGAAGGAACTACATGATTCCTGTTGATTTTCTGCTGGGATTTGCTGATTTCGCTACTTTTAATAGAAAGTTCAAAAACAGGCTCAATTCAGCATTGGGTGCGTTTGTGACTCATCAAGTTGAAATGAAATCAAACTGCACAAATCTCACCAAAACCTATATAAATCTCTGCACAAACTAATAAAAGCTATTTGAATATGAAGGAACTACATGATTCCTGTTTATTTTCTGCTGGGAATTGCTGATTTCACTCATTTTAATACAGAGTTCAAAAACAGGCTTATTTCAGCATTGAGTGCCTTTTTGTTACTTCATACTGACATGCAACCAAACTGCACAAATCTCTTCAAAAACTAGACAAATCTCTGCACAAACTAATAAAAGCTACTTGAATATGAAGGAACTACATGATTCCTGTTTATTTTCTGCTGGGATTTGCTGATTTCACTCATTTTAATACAGAGTTCAAAAACAGGCTCAATTCAGCATTGAGTGCGTTTATGACTAATCAACTTGAAATGAAATCAAACTGCAGAAATCTCTGCACAAACTACTCAGAACTACTTGAATATGAAGGAACTACATGATTCCTGTTGATTTTCTGCTGGGATTTGCTGATTTCGCTACTTTTAATAGAAAGTTCAAAAACAGGCTCAATTCAGCATTAGGTGTGTTTGTGACTCATCAACTTGAAATGAAATCAAACTGCACAAATCTCACCAAAACCTATATAAATCTCTGCACAAACTAATAAAAGCTACTTGAATATGAAGGAACTACATGATTCCTGTTTATTTTCTGCTGGGAATTGCTGATTTCACTCATTTTAATACAGAGTTCAAAAACAGGCTTATTTCAGCATTGAGTGCCTTTTTGTTACTTCATACTGACATGCAACCAAACTGCACAAATCTCTTCAAAAACTAGACAAATCTCTGCACAAACTAATAAAAGCTACTTGAATATGAAGGAACTACATGATTGCTGTTGATTTTCTAATGGGATTTGCTTATTTCACTACTTTTAACACAGAGTTCAAAAACAGGCTCAATTCAGCATTGAGTGCGTTTATGACTAATCAACTTGAAATGAAATCAAACTGCAGAAATCTCTGCACAAACTACTCAAAACTACTTGAATATGAAGGAACTACATGATTCCTGTTGATTTTCTGCTGGGATTTGCTGATTTCACTCATTTTAATACAGAGTTCAAAAACAGGCTCAATTCAGCATTGAGTGCGTTTATGACTCATCAACTTGAAATGAAATCAAACTGCACAAATGTCTTCAAAACCTACATAAATCTCTGCACAAACTAATAAAAGCTACTTGAATATGAAGGAACTACATGATTCCTGTTGATTTTCTAATGGGATTTGCTTATTTCACTACTTTTAATACAGAGTTCAAAAACAGGCTCAATTCAGCATTGAGTGCGTTTATGACTAATCAACTTGAAATGAAATCAAACTGCACAAATCTCTTCAAAGCCTACATAAATCTCTGTACAAACTAATAAAAGCTACTTGAATATGAAGGAAGTACCTTATTCCTGTTTATTTTCTGCTAGGATTTGCTGATTTCACTCATTTTAAGACAGAGTTCAAAAACAGGCTCAATTCAGCATTGAGTGCATTTATGACTCATCAACTTGAAATGAAATCAAACTGCACAAATCTCTTCAAAACCTATATAAATCTCTGCACAAACTAATAAAAGCTACTTGAATATGAAGGAACTACATGATTCCTGTTGATTTTCTAATGGGATTTGCTTATTTCACTACTTTTAATACAGAGTTCAAAAACAGGCTCAATTCAGCATTGAGTGCGTTTATGACTAATCAACTTGAAATGAAATCAAACTGCACAAATCTCTTCAAAGCCTACATAAATCTCTGTACAAACTAATAAAAGCTACTTGAATATGAAGGAAGTACCTTATTCCTGTTTATTTTCTGCTGGGATTTGCTGATTTCACTCATTTTAATCAGAGTTCAAAAACAGGCTCAATTCAGCATTGAGTGCGTTTATGACTCATCAACTTGAAATGAAATCAAACTGCACAAATCTCTGCACAAACTACTCAGAACTACTTGAATATGAAGGAACTACATGATTTTTGTTGATTTTCTGCTGGGATTTGCTGATTTAACTACTTTTAATACAGAGTTCAAAAACAGGCTTAATTCAGCATTGAGTGCGTTTTTGTTACTTCATACTAACATGCAACCAAACTGCACAAATCTCTGCACAAACTAATAAAAGCTACTTGAATATGAAGGAATTACATGATTGCTGTTGATTTTCTAATGGGATTTGCTTATTTCACTACTTTTAATACAGAGTTCAAAAACAGGCTCAATTCAGCATTGAGTGCGTTTGTGACTCATCAACTTGAAATGAAATCAAACTGCACAAATCTCTTCAAAACCTACATGAATCTCTGCACAAACTGATAAAAGCTACTTGAATATGAAGGAAGTACCTGATTCCTGTTTATTTTCTGCTGGGATTTGCTTATTTCACTCATTTTAATACAGAGTTCAAAAACAGGCTTATTTCAGCATTGAGTGCGTTTTTGTTACTTCATACTAACATCAAATCAAATCAAATCAAATCAAATCAGATTTATTTGTATAGCGCCAAATCATAACAAAGTTACATCAAGGCACTTTACATATAGAGCAGGTCTAGACCAAACTCTTTATAAAATTATTTAAAGAGACCCAACAGATCCCCCGATGAGCAAGCACTTGGCAACAGTGGCAAGCAAAAACTTCCTTTAAGAGGTAGAAACCTCGGGCAGAACCAGGCTCAGGGGGGGCGGCCATCTGCCTCGACCGGTTGGGTTGAGAGAGCGAGAGAGAGAGAGAGAGAGAGAGGCACGGGGGAGGGGGGGGGCAAAGTTGGGTAGAGTAGGGAGAGAAAGAGAGCAGGAGGAGGGGATA
Source organism: Remorina albescens (assembly GCA_034769265.1). Classification (NCBI taxonomy): domain Eukaryota; kingdom Metazoa; phylum Chordata; class Actinopteri; order Carangiformes; family Echeneidae; genus Remorina; species Remorina albescens. The sequence goes on from CM068478.1 coordinate 24,715,740, forward strand.
TTCAAACAGGTGTAGGCAGGAACATGATGCTGCATGAAGTTCGTAGGAATGATGCTGTATGGAATTCTTGAAGATGTGGGAGCAGCAGGCATTGCAGGAGCATGGGATGGTGATGATTCATCACCTGCAGGATGAGGACAGGGAGAGAGAGGAGAGGAGCTGGGAGAGAGAGAGGAGAGGAGCTGGGGGAGACAGAGACTTCGGGAAAACATGGTTAGTAAATGCAATGCACATGCTTGGAACTGAGAGAAACTGGGATTTCGGAGAAGCAGGTTGTTGGTATGACGGCGCATGTGAGGGGGGGGGAGAGAGAGGGAGAGGGAAGAGGGGGAGAGAGAGAGAGAGGGAGAGGGAAGAGGGAGAGGGGGAGAGAGAGAGAGAGAGAGAGAGAGAGAGAGAGAGAGAGAGAGAGAGAGGGGAAAGGGAGAGAGAGAGAGAGGTGCTCAGTCCTTCCCCCAGCAGTCTAGGCCTATAGCAGCATAGCTAAAGAGTAAATGAACTTTAACTTTTTAACTATAAGCTCTGTCATACAGAAAAGTTTTAAGCCTGGTCTTGAAAATTGCTAAAGAGTCTGCCCCCCGGACCGATACTGGAAGTTGGTTCCATAGAAGAGGAGCCTGATAACTGAAAGATCTGCCTCCTGATTTACTCTTGGAGACTCTAGGAACCACAAGTAAATCTCCATCTAGAGAGCGGAGTGGCCTACTAGGACAGTAAGGAACTATGAGCTCTCTGAGGTATGACGGAGCTTGGCCAGTAAGAGCTTTATATGTTAACAGAAGGATTTTAAATTCTATTCTGGATTTTACCGGCAGCCAATGAAGAGCAGCTAACACAGGAGAGATGTGATCCCTTTTTCTAGTTCCTGTTAATATTCGTGCAGCAGCATTCTGAATCAACTGAAGGCCTTTCAGAGATTTGTTTGGACATCCAGATAATAATGAGTTACAGTAGTCCAGCCTAGAAGTTACGAATGCGTGGACTAGTTTTTCTGCATCCTCTTGAGAGAGGATATTTCTGATTTTCCTAATGTTTCTCAGGTGGAAGAAAGCTGCCCTACTGACTTGTTTTATGTGAGGGACAAAGGACATGTCCTGGTCAAAGGTTACTCCAAGGTTTTTTACAGTGGAGTTGGAAGCCAAAGTAATGCCATCCAGACTGATTAATTGATTAGATAGGGTTTCTCTAAGGTGCTTAGGGCCGAGTACAATAACTTCAGTTTTGTCAGAATTTAGAAGTAAAAAATGATGGGTCATCCAGACTTTTATGTCTTCAAGACATGTCTGCAGTCTGACTATCTGACTAACTTCATTTGGCTTCATTGATAAATACAGCTGAGTGTCGTCTGCATAACAGTGGAAATTGATGCTGTGTTTCCTGATAATGTTGCCTAAAGGAAGCAGATAAAGAGTGAAGAGGATTGGTCCAAGCACCGAACCCTGTGGGACTCCATAACTGGCTATAGTGCTTGAGGAGGAGCTATTGTTAACATGTACAAACTGATATCTATCCGATAAATAGGATTTGAACCACCTTAGAGCAGTTCCTTTAATGCCAATTTCATGTTCCAGTCTCTGTAATAAAATATTGTGATCAATGGTGTCAAATGCAGCACTGAGATCTAAGAGGAGAAGTATGGAGGCTGATCCATTGTCTGAAGCCATTAGAATATCATTGGAGACTTTAATCAGCGCTGTTTCTGTGCTGTGGTGAGCTCTAAATCCTGACTGAAACTCTTCAAGCAAACCGTTCCTATGCAGATGGTCGTGTAATTGGTTTGCTACTGCTTTCTCAATGATTTTAGAAATGAAAGGAAGGTTTGATATGGGTCTATAATTGGCCAAAACATCTGGATCAAGATTCTGCTTTTTAAGCTGGGGTTTGATGACTGCGGTCTTAAGAGTCTGAGGTACATAACCCAAAGATAAGGTCAAATTAATGAGATCTAGAATGAAGGGCTCAATTAAGTAAAGAATGTCTTTAAAGAGGCTGGTCGGCACTGGGTCTAATAGACAGGTTGATGGTCTAGATGATGATACTATAGAAGCTAGCTCTGAGAGATTCAGAGATGAGAATGATTCCAGATGTAAAATAGGCGTTGCAGTTGATTCAGGAGTTGCTGTATTCAGTAGATTATTGTCTAATGTAGGTAAGAGCTGTTGAATTCTGTCTCTGATTGTTATGATTTTATTTGTAAAAAAGCCAATAAAATCATTGCTGCTGAGAGCTAAGGGGATCACTGGTTCTATTGAACTATGACTCTCTGTCAGCCTGGCTACAGTGCTGAAGAGAAACCTGGGGTTGTTCTTGTTTTTTTCTATTAGTGCTGAATAATATGATCTTCTAGCACTGCGGAGAGCTTTTTTATACGTTTTTAAGCTTTCTTTCCAGGCTCGGTGAGACTCTTCCGAGTTGCTGGAACGCCAATTTCTTTCTAATTTCCGTGTCATCTGCTTTAAGGCACGAATTTGAGAGTTATACCACGGAGCCAGCCTCCTCTGTTTTATTACTTTCTTTTTGAGAGGGGCAGCATCATCCAGATTTGAACACAGTGTGGCCATAGTGCTAGTCACAAGGTCATCAACCTGTGTATGGGAGAAATCCTCATTTGAATTTAGATATGGCATTGCTGCAAATGATGACTGAATGTTCTCTTTAAATTTAGCCACAGCGTCTTCAGATAAACATCTTCTATAGCCAAATTTATTCCTCGATGCTGTGCAGTCAGTTAAAGTAAACTCAAATGTAATGAGGTAATGGTCGGTCAAAAGACAGTTTTGAGGAAAAATTGTTAACTTGTCAATTTCAATGCCATATGTTAGAACAAGATCAAGGATATGATTAAAGCAGTGAGTTGGTTCATTCACGTGCTGGGAAAAGCCAATTGAGTCTAGTAATGAAAGAAACCCAGAACTAAGGCTGTCACTTTCTACATCTACATGAATATTGAAATCTCCCACTATAATGATTTTATCTGTACTAAGTACTAACTCTGATATAAACTCAGAAAACTCTGATAGGAATTCTGAGTATGGACCAGGTGGACGGTATACTGTAACTAACAGAACTGGTTTTTCAACTTTCCAGTTTGAGTGGGAAAGACTAAGAGTGAGGCTTTCAAAAGACCTACAGCCAGATTTTGGTCTAGGGTTGATTAATAAGCTTGACTGAAATATCGCAGCCACTCCCCCTCCTCGACCTGTGGTACGAGGGACATGAAAATTAACATGAGTGGGGGGTGTAGCTTCATTAATACTAACATACTCATCCTGCTGCAGCCAGGTTTCAGTTATACAAAATAAATCAATACGATGATCAGTTATAAGATCACTGACTAATAGAGATTTTGATGATAGTGATCGAATATTCAACAGTCCACATTTAACTGCAGTATTATTTGAGACCGAATTTGTGGCTGTTTTGATTTCTATTAAGTTTTTGTTTTTAGCTCCTCTTCTGTTTAATCTAGGTTTAGTAACTTTTCTAAATTTAGGTGGTCGGGGGACAGACACAGTTTCTATAGACCTAGACATAGACAGAGACTCTATTCTATTCTCAGCAGGGAACCGCTCTGACTGAGGCGCAGAGGAGTGTGTTAAACTGCGGCTCTGCCTCCTGGTCTCGACTCGGGGTTGTCAGGGTTTTAACTTTCTAATGAACTCGGCCATATTCCTAGATATAAGAGCGGCACCACCCACGGTGGGATGGACACCATCTCTCCTAATCAGACCAGGTCTCCCCCAGAGAGTGTTCCAGTTATCTATGTAGCCCACATTGTTTTCGGGACACCACCTCGACAGCCAGCGGTTGAATGAAGACATGCGGCTATACATGTCATCACTGGTCCGATTGGGGAGGGGGCCGGAGAAAACTACAGTGTCCGACATTGTTTTAGCAAAGGTACACACCGATTCCACATTAATCTTTGTGACCTCCGACTGGCGAATTCGGGTGTCGTTACTGCCGACGTGAATAACAATTTTACTATATTTACGCTTATCCTTAGCCAGCAGTTTCAGGTAAGATTGGATGTCGCCTGCTCTGGCCCCCGGGATACACTTAACTATGGCCGCCGGTGTCGCTAACTTCACGTTCCTCAGAATAGAGTCGCCAATCACTAGAGTCGGCTTTTCAGCGGGTGTGTCGCTGAGTGGGGAGAACCTGTTGGAAACGTGAACCCGTTGGTGGTGAACCGGGGGCTGCTGCCTACGACTATGCCTCTTGTCTTGGACAGTCACCCAGCCGCCCTGACTAGATCCCGGCTGCTCGGGAGCCGCTGGGGGGGAGGAAAATCTCTCGGCTGCCGTAGGAGCTGGTCTAGGTCGGCCCGCACTGGCTACAGGGGGGCGGCTAGCTACACTAGCATAAGTTGGGCTAGCTAAGGTGCGGAGCCGTGACTCTAACTCACTAATTCTCGCCTCCATTTCTACCATCATCCTGCATCTATGACAACAAGTACTATCATAAAAGGAGGCAGAGGAGTAACTGGACATGTAGCAGAGAGGACAGGAGAGAAGAGGAGAGGGAGAAGGAGGAAGAGAGAGTGGAGAGAGAGAGCTGGAGGCCATTGCTAATCGTTCAGTTCAATTAGCGGAGCTACAGTATTGTTTATAGGCTTAGGAAAGGGGAAGGAGATTGAGTTCTATGCTAGTATAGTTTAATAGCAGTTTGCTGTCGATTAGCCAGGTGAATAGCAAAGAATAGCAAAGAAATAGCAAAGACAGCACACGAGGTAACACAGAGCACAACCACCAGTGACCGGAAATGACGTAACACGCTTACCGCACGTAACCAGCAGCCTTTCATCAGAGTGTGAGGAAAATAGTGAAGGAAATGTCGGATGAGGCAGTAAGATCCAGTCAGTGGATTTGGATTAGAACCAGCAATAGTAGCAGGGGGCACAGCAGGGGGAGCACTTAGGAGCAACCAAACTGCACAAATCACTTCAAAAACTAATAAAAGCTACTTGAATATGAAGGAAGTACCTTATTCCTGTTTATTTTCTGCTGGGATTTGCTGATTTCACTCATTTTAATACAGAGTTCAAAAACAGGTTTATTTCAGCATTGAGTGCCTTTTTGTTACTTCATACTAACATGCAACCGAACTGCACAAATCTCTTCAAAAACTAGACAAATCTCTGCACAAACTAATAAAAGCTACTTGAATATGAAGGAACTACATGATTCCTGTTGATTTTCTAATGAGATTTGCTTATTTCACTACTTTTAATACAGAGTTCAAAAACAGGCTCAATTCAGCATTGAGTGCGTTTATGACTAATCAACTTGAAATGAAATCAAACTGCAGAAATCTCTGCACAAACTACTCAGAACTACTTGAATATGAAGGAACTACATGATTCCTGTTCATTTTCTGATGGGATTTGCTGATTTCGCTACTTTTAACAGAAAGTTCAAAAACAGGCTCAATTCAGCATTGGGTGCGTTTGTGACTCATCAACTTGAAATGAAATCAAACTGCACAAATCTCTTCAAAACCTACATAAATCTCTGCACAAACTAAGAAAAGCTACTTGAATATGAAGGAACTACATGATTCTTGTTGATTTTCTAATGGGATTTGCTGATTTCACTACTTTTAATACAGAGTTCAAAAACAGGCTTAATTCGGCATTGAGTGCGTTTTTGTTACTTCGTACTAACATGCAACCAAACTGCACAAATCTCTGCACAAACTAATAAAAGCTACTTGAATATGAAGGAACTACATGATTCCTGTTGATTTTCTAATGGGATTTGCTTATTTCACTACTTTTAATACAGAGTTCAAAATCAGGCTCAATTCAGCATTGAGTGCACTTGTGACTCATCAACTTGAAATGAAATCAAACTGCACAAATCTCTTCAAAACCTACATAAATCTCTGCACAAACTAATAAAAGCTACTTGAATATGAAGGAAGTACCTGATTCCTGTTGATTTTCTGCTGGGATTTGCTGATTTCACTCATTTTAATACAGAGTTCAAAAACAGTCTCAATTCAGCATTGAGTGCGTTTATGACTAATAAAGTTGAAATGAAATCAAACTGCACAAATCTCTGCACAAACTACTCAGAACTACTTGAATATGAAGGAACTACATGATTCCTGTTGATTTTCTGCTGGGATTTGCTGATTTCGCTACTTTTAATAGAAAGTTCAAAAACAGGCTCAATTCAGCATTGGGTGCGTTTGTGACTCATCAACTTGAAATGAAATCAAACTGCACAAATCTCTGCACAAACTAATAAAAGCTACTTGAATATGAAGGAAGTACCTTATTCCTGTTTATTTTCTGCTGGGATTTGCTGATTTCGCTACTTTTAATAGAAAGTTCAAAAACAGGCTCAATTCAGCATTGGGTGCGTTTGTGACTCATCAACTTGAAATGAAATCAAACTGCACAAATCTCTGCACAAACTACTCAGAACTACTTGAATATGAAGGAACTACATGATTCTTGTTGATTTTCTAATGGGATTTGCTGATTTCACTACTTTTAATACAGAGTTCAAAAACAGGCTTAATTCAGCATTGAGTGCGTTTTTGTTACTTCATACTAACATGCAACCAAACTGCACAAATCTCTGCACAAACTAATAAAAGCTACTTGAATATGAAGGAACTACATGATTCCTGTTGATTTTCTAATGGGATTTGCTTATTTCACTACTTTTAATACAGAGTTCAAAATCAGGCTCAATTCAGCATTGAGTGCACTTGTGACTCATCAACTTGAAATGAAATCAAACTGCACAAATCTCTTCAAAACCTACATAAATCTCTGCACAAACTAGTAAAAGCTACTTGAATATGAAGGAAGTACCTGATTCCTGTTGATTTTCTGCTGGGATTTGCTGATTTCACTCATTTTAATACAGAGTTCAAAAACAGTCTCAATTCAGCATTGAGTGCGTTTATGACTCATCAACTTGAAATGAAATCAAACTGCACAAATCTCTGCACAAACTACTCAGAACTACTTGAATATGAACGAACTACATGATTCTTGTTGATTTTCTGCTGGGATTTGCTGATTTCACTACTTTTAATACAGAGTTCAAAAACAGGCTCAATTCAGCATTGAGTGCGTTTTTGTTACTTCATACTAACATGCAACCAAACTGCACAAATCTCTGCACAAACTACTAAAAGCTACTTGAATATGAAGGAACTACATGATTCCTGTTGATTTTCTGCTGGGATTTGCTGATTTCACTCATTTTAATACAGAGTTCAAAAACAGTCTCAATTCAGCATTGAGTGCGTTTATGACTAATAAAGTTGAAATGAAATCAAACTGCACAAATCTCTGCACAAACTACTCAGAACTACTTGAATATGAAGGAACTACATGATTCCTGTTGATTTTCTGCTGGGATTTGCTGATTTCGCTACTTTTAATAGAAAGTTCAAAAACAGGCTCAATTCAGCATTGGGTGCGTTTGTGACTCATCAACTTGAAATGAAATCAAACTGCACAAATCTCTGCACAAACTAATAAAAGCTACTTGAATATGAAGGAAGTACCTTATTCCTGTTTATTTTCTGCTGGGATTTGCTGATTTCACTCATTTTAATACAGAGTTCAAAAACAGGCTCAATTCAGCATTGAGTGCGTTTATGACTCATCAACTTGAAATGAAATCAAACTGCACAAATGTCTTCAAAACCTACATAAATCTCTGCACAAACTAATAAAAGCTACTTGAATATGAAGGAACTACATGATTCCTGTTGATTTTCTAATGGGATTTGCTTATTTCACTACTTTTAATACAGAGTTCAAAAACAGGCTCAATTCAGCATTGAGTGCGTTTATGACTAATCAACTTGAAATGAAATCAAACTGCACAAATCTCTGCACAAACTACTCAGAACTACTTGAATATGAAGGAACTACATGATTCCTGTTGATTTTCTGCTGGGATTTGCTGATTTCACTACTTTTAATACAGAGTTCAAAAACAGGCTTATTTCAGCATTGAGTGCCTTTTTGTTACTTCATACTAACATGCAACCAAACTGCACAAATCTCTTCAAAACTAGACAAATCTCTGCACAAACTAATAAAAGCTACTTGAATATGAAGGAACTACATGATTCCTGTTGATTTTCTAATGGGATTTGCTTATTTCACTACTTTTAATACAGAGTTCAAAAACAGTCTCAATTCAGCATTGAGTGCGTTTATGACTCATCAACTTGAAATGAAATCAAACTGCACAAATCTCTGCACAAACTACTCAGAACTACTTGAATATGAAGGAACTACATGATTCCTGTTGATTTTCTGCTGGGATTTGCTGATTTCGCTACTTTTAATAGAAAGTTCAAAAACAGGCTCAATTCAGCATTGGGTGCGTTTGTGACTCATCAACTTGAAATGAAATCAAACTGCACAAATCTCTGCACAAACTACTCAGAACTACTTGAATATGAAGGAACTACATGATTCTTGTTGATTTTCTAATGGGATTTGCTGATTTCACTACTTTTAATACAGAGTTCAAAAACAGGCTTAATTCAGCATTGAGTGCGTTTTTGTTACTTCATACTAACATGCAACCAAACTGCACAAATCTCTGCACAAACTAATAAAAGCTACTTGAATATGAAGGAACTACATGATTCCTGTTGATTTTCTAATGGGATTTGCTTATTTCACTACTTTTAATACAGAGTTCAAAATCAGGCTCAATTCAGCATTGAGTGCACTTGTGACTCATCAACTTGAAATGAAATCAAACTGCACAAATCTCTTCAAAACCTACATAAATCTCTGCACAAACTAGTAAAAGCTACTTGAATATGAAGGAAGTACCTGATTCCTGTTGATTTTCTGCTGGGATTTGCTGATTTCACTCATTTTAATACAGAGTTCAAAAACAGTCTCAATTCAGCATTGAGTGCGTTTATGACTCATCAACTTGAAATGAAATCAAACTGCACAAATCTCTGCACAAACTACTCAGAACTACTTGAATATGAACGAACTACATGATTCTTGTTGATTTTCTGCTGGGATTTGCTGATTTCACTACTTTTAATACAGAGTTCAAAAACAGGCTCAATTCAGCATTGAGTGCGTTTTTGTTACTTCATACTAACATGCAACCAAACTGCACAAATCTCTGCACAAACTACTCAGAACTACTTGAATATGAAGGAACTACATGATTCTTGTTGATTTTCGGCTGGGATTTGCTGATTTCGCTACTTTTAATAGAAAGTTCAAAAACAGGCTCAATTCAGCATTGAGTGCGTTTATGACTCATCAACTTGAAATGAAATCAAACTGCACAAATCTCTGCACAAACTACTCAGAACTACTTGAATATGAAGGAAGTACCTGATTCCTGTTGATTTTCTGCTGGGATTTGCTGATTTCACTACTTTTAATACAGAGTTCAAAAACAGGCTCAATTCAGCATTGAGTGCGTTTTTGATACTTAATGCTAACATGCAACCAAACTGCACAAATCTCTTCAAAAACTACACAAATCTCTGCAGAAACTAATAAATGCTACTTGAATATGAAGGAACTACATGATTCCTGTTCATTTTCTGCTGGGATTTGCTGATTTCAGTACTTTTAATAGAGAGTTCAAAAACAGGCCCAATTCAGCATTGAGTGCGTTTATGACTCATCAACTTGAAATGAAATCAAACTGAACAAATCTCTTCAAAAACTACACAAATCTCTGTACAAACTACTCAGAACTACTTTAATATGAAGGAACTCCATCATTCCTGTTGATTTTCTGCTGGGATTAGCTGATTTCACTACTTTTAATACAGATTTCAAAAACAGGCTCAATTCAGCATTGAGTGCGTTTATGAGTCATCAATTTGAAATGAAATCAAACTGCACAAATCTCTTCAAAAACTACACAAATCTCTGCACAAACTACTCAGAACTACTTGAATATGAAGGAACTACATGATTCCTGTTGATTTTCTGCTGGGATTTGTTGATTTCACTACTGTAGCAGTATGATATTCCTCTGTGGCTCAATTAGGTGAATCTGTCACTCCACACCTACCTTGGCTCATTAGCCAATCAGCAAAGAGGGAGGGGGATAAAACGAGGCCGTGTTCCTTCCTTGTCCTCTCACTTCCTGTCTCGAAGGCTCCCTTATTTCCTGATCGCTCCCCTTTCCTCTGCTGCTCCTGGCGTGGTGATCCCTGGCGAGAGGTGGCGAGCTCCACTGTTTGGTTGTACATAATTTAACGTCAGGTATGGATAATTATGTCGTGTATAGCTGTAACACTAGCCTGCCAGCCTAGGTATGAAGTGCTTTACCTGTCCGTCTCATCGGTGCACCACAGACGCTCCGGGTGGCACGGCGTTGGCAGAGCCTCCTCACGTTCTCTTCTCTGAGAGGAGGCCACTGAACTTTGGACGCTAGGTTACACTGCGTGACGCCACGCTAGCCATATCAAGTTAAGTACGGGAACATTGTCGCTCGCCGGGTGCTTCGCCCACCACTTCGCCTGCCTGCTTTCCCCTCCGTGACTGCTGCCAAGCGGCTCGGCTCTCCCGGTCCTTGCCTCCGAGCGGTCGGTTTCAGTGGCAGCCGCTCAGTCCGGCTGTTTGCGTGTGTGTGTGCGTGTGCGCGAGCGAACGAGGGTGGACGTAAAGTTTAACCGGCTGTGCGTGAAGGAGTGCGAGCGTGAGTGTGTATGTGAGGTGGTGTGGGATTATTTTTATTATTATATTAATACTTTGTTTCCACTGAGTACATGGTTTAGTTTATTTGGACTCTTGTGTTGGTTATTTTTTGATTTACATGTTAATTGAATGATTTTGTTTCCTTGATTTAGTATCTCTGGCCAGAGACCCTGGTTTTTTGGTTGTTTTTTTTTGTTTTTTTTTTTTGGTTTACTTTTGTTTGTTTTGGCTGGTTTAGGTTTTAATTAATAAATAGTTTAAGCATTGTTTTCCAATTGTTATGAGTTTCCGTCTTGTTCTGTTAGTGTTTTTCTCTGAACATTTTGTTTTCATTTTCATGACTCTGTCTTATAAATATTTTTGCTGGTGTTACTAATTGTGTTCTCCCCTTCTTCCTTAGTTGCTGAGGGCCAACGGTGGTGGCGGTGTCCCGGGTGGTGGTTTCCCTTAGCGTGTGTGTGTGCCCTGGGAGTTTGTTTCTTTTCTTTGCACGGTTTATTTTTGTTGCGTGTCCCGAGTGAGTGGGGTGCTCCCCTTTTTGACTTGTATGTCCTTCCCCAGTTTCCCCCCTCCACTAATGGTAAGCCTCAGCACTTGGGTAAGCTAGTAACCCATTAGTCTATTTTTAATAAACAACGGTTAAAATAACGACTTAAAAGAGAAATATGTTTAAATGTACTTTCATACATTGAACCACGTCTCCTGCCCCTTTGTAATACTTACCTGCGTACTTTTTTTTTTTTTTTTTTTTTTGTGACAGTGATTTATAGTTATATCTCCCTGGGTGAAACTCCCAGGGTGGTGGTGTTGGGGTTTTTTTTTTTTTTTTTTGGGTTTTTTTTTTTTTTTGAAAGCTCATACTCCTAGGTTCTTTCTTATATTGTTTAAGCCCTTGCATCGCCACACTACTTTTAATACAGAGTTCAAAAACAGGCTCAATCCAGCGTTGAGTGCGATTTTGATACTTCATGCTAACATGCAATCAAACAAGACAAATCTCTTCAAAAACTACACAAATCTCTGCAAAAACGAATAAAAGCTACTTGAATATGAAGGAACTACATGATTCCTGTTGATTTTCTGCTGGGATTTGTTGATTTCACTACTTTTAATACAGAGTCCAAAACAGGCTCAGTTCAGCATTGAGTGCGTTAATGACTCATCAACTTGAAATGCAATCAAACTGAACAAATCTGTTCAAAAACTACACAAACTCATAGAAGCTACTTGAATATGAAGCAACGACATGATTCCTGTTGATTTTCTGCTGGGATTTGCTGATTTCACTACCTTTAATAGAGAGTTTTTATAGAGTTTGGTCCAGACCTGCTCTATATGTAAAGTGCCTTGATGTAACTTTGTTATGATTTGGCGCTATACAAATAAATCTGATTTGATTTTGATTTGATTTGAGAGTTCAAAAACAGGTTTGATTCAGCGGAGTACGTTTTTGATACTTCATGCTAACATGCAATCAAACTGCACAAATTTCTTCAAAAACTACTAAAAGCTACTTGAATATGAAGGAACTACATAATTTCTCTTGATTTTTTTCTGGGATTTGCTAATATCACTACTTTTAATACAGAGTTCAAATACAGGCTCAATTCAGCATTGAGTGCGTTTATGACTCATCAACTTGAAATGAAATCAAACTGCACAAATCTTTTCAAAAACTACACAAATTTCTTCAAAAACTACTAAAAGCTACTTGAATATGAAGGAACTACATAATTTCTCTTGATTTTTTTCTGGGATTTGCTAATATCACTACTTTTAATACAGAGTTCAAATACAGACTCAATTCAGCATTGAGTGCGTTTATGACACATCAACTTGAAATGCAATCAAACTGCACAAATCTCTGAAAAAACTAATAAAAGCTACTGGAACATGAAGGAACTACATGATTCCTGTTGATTTTCTGCTGGGATTTGCTGATTTCACTACTTTTAATACAGAGTTCAAAAACAGGCTCGATTCAGCGATGAGTACGTTTTTGATACTTCATGCTAACATGCAATCAAACAACACAAATCTCTTCAAAAACTACACAAATATCTGCACAAAGTAATAAAAGCTACTTGAATATGAAGGAACTACATGATTCCTGTTGATTTTCTGCTGGGATTTGCTGATTTCACTACTTTTAATACAGAGTTCAAAAACAGGCTCAATTCAGCATTGAGTGTGTTTATGACACATCAACTTGAAATGCAATCAAACTACACAAATCTCTTCAAAAACAACACAAATCTCTTCACAAACTAATAAAAAGTACTTGAATATGAAGGAATTACATGATTCCTGTTGATTTTCTGCTGAGATTTGCTGATTTCACTACTTTTAGTACAGAGTTCAAAAACAGGCTCGATTCAGCGTTGAGTGCGATTTTGATACTTCATGCTAACATGCAATCGCAATGGAGCAAAACAGGATCAACATGAGCATGAAGATCACCCACCAGGCTCTTCTGCCTGTGGTCAGAAGACATTTTGGCCGACTGTCTGCAGTTCAGTGGAACTTGTTGGCTGCTGGAATTGTGGACTCAGATACAACAGCTACACTGGCTGACCTTTGCACTGAACTGGTCCAGTTTCTCTGTACTGTTACCATCAAAGTCCTCAGACCCCTAATTGAGGAAAATTTCCAGAAGAGGGAACCTGAGGCTGAATTCAATGCTTCTTTGGCAAATATACAAACACATGTTGGAGAAATAATTTCCCAGAGCTTCGCTTTGGAATTAAACGCCCCACAAGGGAAATGTAAGAGTGCTGAGCAGCTAACAGAGCGGATTGATACAGAGGTTTTAGAAAAGGTGAACTCCATTGTATCTGAGGCTGTCAATAGGCCTGTTTGGCCATCAGAGCTTGTTTATTTCATCAGGGGCTCTGTTTCCAACGTCCAAACTCTCAGTCATATGGTGTATCATGTCAGCAGATGTCTGAAAAGATGTTTTGAAGAAACTCAGCTCCCACTGCCTGGGAGGGTGTTGGAAGCCAACAAGCATGGATTCTGCCCCATGGAGGGTCTCTGCGTCTACATCAGAGATGACTGAAATAGTGGAACCAGAGCACGGTGAGACTCCTGTGAGCGTTAAGTCCAACATCTCTGTCCCCTCAGCCACTAAAGCTGTGACTGACATCTTTGTCAAATGGTCCAGCGGGTCAGCAGACATGCAGCAAAGGGAGAAGACTCTCCCCTGTCTCACATCTCAGGGGAGGCTCAGGACGCAGCGTCACATATTGTGAAAGGAATAATAGCAGATCTTCATTACAATGGCTCAGAATGTGCTGCTGAGGGCAGCCAGAGAAACTTCTCACCCCAGCCTCACTTTAATGTGAGGAAAATTCTCCCCAAGGTCAGTGAGTTTTCACTTCACAGCCCAGCACTTCAGACCACATTCATTACAAAGACAGATTTTCCAGCTTTGCCCAGAAACAATATGAAAAAATGGTGGCAGAGCTGAAGAACAAATTCAAGAAACAAGACCCAGAGTTCCTAGTGAGACTCAAGCAGGCTTCAGGGTCCCCTCAGCTGGGCTTCATTGAACAGGAGCGTCCCAGACAAACTCCTGAATCTTTCAGAACAGCCAGCAGGGTGTCAAGGAAGACCATATTGTCCCAAGGTTCTTCATTTAATTCCACGACGATAAAGACTGATGTGGAAGCTTTGTTCCATGAATTCCACCAGCAAGAGCATCCTCCAGCACATGTCAGCAGGGCTCTGGACAACGTCAAGTCCAGAGGAGAGTTCTCAAAGGATTTGATAGAGAAAGTATACGATCATCTGATAGCTGGACAGACCTATGAGCTTCCTGTGGTTGCAGGGGGCAGATATGTCTCAGACTCTGTCATCCCTCAAGTAATCAGGATGAAGGAAGGAAGACTACAGCTTTCTCCTGAGGTTCTTTACGCCATGACGGAGGACACAGTGGAACAGTTCCTGCAGAAGGTTCTCCTCTGGATGAAAAGAGAAAATAATTACAGTGACAAAGTGTCTGGTGCCCTCACTGACATCGAGGAAGTGATCACAGACATGCTGCACATGGCAGAAGAAGGTCAAATCAGAGTCAGCAAGAGGACTTCTTCCCGTTCAGGTCAGACTCTATCTTCCTTTGAGGCTGCAGCATCTGGACCAGTGAGAAGAAGAAAGGGCTTTGCACATGTTGACAGTCATGAGTTGATACTGCGCAAGTTGGCTCAAAGAGAATCTCTTGACGAGTGTTCTGACAGCCTTCTTCCATTACATTTTTACCCCAGCCACGCCTGTGAAGCCATCTTCAGAGTCCACTGAGAGCTCCTCTCATGTCTCAGATGAGATGAGCAGGAACATCATAACTGCTCTTGTCCTGAGGCTCCTCACTAAAGTCCCCAACACAACTGGAGGCTCCCCGCAGGCAGTAGAAATGAACACCATCATCCAGCGTCTGTCGGGCCTCGCGCAGGAAGACGTGAAGATCCATGGCTCCATTTTCAGGAAGAACAAGGACACCATGAAAGAGCTGAACCAGACCATTATTAAGGACCTTTTCAAGGAGTTTGGCTCTGCAGAGAAACTCCTGGAGGCTGCAACAGCATCACAATACTCATCTTTTGATGACGCTCTGGTGAAACATCTACTGAACGCCCTCCTCAATCCGCCCAAGAAGAAGAAGAAGTCCAAAGTGGCCCAGTTTTTCTCAGCCATGAGGAAGACTTTACTCAGACCAACAGCCTGACTGGACTCCCAGCCCCAGTCTTTGCTGTGTGAAGGGTACTACCAGTGTGCTGGTGTAGGGTTTACTCCGGGTGCTCCGGTTTCCCCAATCTTTGATTATTAAAAAAAAAAAACAACCCAGAGGAGGAGCTTGTTTTCAATCTTTCAAAGGTCGGTCAGAGGGGGAAGAATTATTTGGGCCAAGGGATGCCACTTGGGCTGGTGAATCTGACTCTTACTTTGAACCTGGTTTGATGATGTAAAATGTAAAATGAAATGTATAATGTATAATCTTTCTAATGTAAAATAAATAATAAGAAATAAAAATAATAATAAAAAACAGACAATGACATTTTGTTTTCAAGCTCTTAAAGGTATAAACATCACACAGGTTGATCACTATGAAAAAAACGTTTAATCTTCACATCTTTACAACAAAATGACGCACAAACCTTCACCTTCACACACAGGAAGGAGGAGCACAAAGTCTTTACTCATGTGCCTGAGAAGGAAAAAGTGCTGCCATACTTTATATCTTATTGTGATGTCATTAAATATCAAACTACACAATAAGTGGAACAGAAATCTGACAGAGCTCAAACATGTATGACTGACTCAGCAGGGCAGTTACTTTATCACTACTGTGTGTTCAGATCTGAGGAAGAGAAAATGTCCTTTGTGGTTTCAGATCTGTTTGACTCAAACATCTATTTTGGCTGATGCCAAACTAACTTTGATTCTGAATGACAAACTGTATAAAAACAGATAATAATAAAACAGTTTTCATTCTCTGATTGCATCTGTAGAGCCAGACAATCTGCACAGATAAATCCTGCCATATTTATTACTATTCACAGAGTAAAGAAATAAAGCTCATTGGTTCAAATGCGACTGAAAGATGATGAAAAAGAAATGATACAGTTTGATGGTCTTCACTGTGAAGGCGGATGGTTCTTAGAACTTTTAAAGCATTTAAAGGTTGGAAAAGCTCTTTGTCAAACAGTTCTGTAGACACACACACACACACACACAAATACTCCAACTGATGATTAATCTAAAAAAGTTGGCAATTAAATCTTAATCAATAAATAGTTGCAGCTACATCCATAATATGAATATAAAGAAGCTGAGGCCATGTTGGCCCTGTGATAGACTGCTGCCCCAATAAATATGAGAGGTATGAGTAACAGATGAGTGTCTATTCAATCCTGTTACTCAACCAGTATCCATAGTTTTCATGTGACGTCACACCATTGTGGGAACGCCCCCCTGGAGGTCAAAAGACACTACTTCCTCTGCCTGTCCGCTGTCTGCCAGTAAATTTTTTTCTAGTTTTGGCTTAACTTTTACCAAAATGCCGGATAATTGCTGTGCGATTGGCTGCACAAATCGATGAGGAGACAAGCCTGGGTTGTGCTTTACAGAATGGCCTTGTTAAATAGCAGTTAGTTAACACTAGCTGATAGCGTTAGTTGAGGGGAAGGTTCATTTTCAGTCTGAAAAGATAACAACAGATATTGGAAGCGGAGGGGGTTTCACCTGTTTGCATGCAGTGTAAATTTGGTGAAAGTTCAGATGATATTATTCGTTTATGTCATTTTATTTCATGAATAAATGATTTTGGTAATGTTAGTTAAATGAATGAAGTAACGCTACTATATAGTGCCCAAAACGTGCAGCTTAATCTTATATCTTGTGTTTTCTTCTTTAGAGAGATGAGCTAAATAATCTTGGCTTGAATCTGTTTGGAAATTGACAGGTTTACATCGTTTCCAGTGTTAGCCGCCATCTTGGACCTGGTTTTTGCCCTCCAGGGGCCAGCGCAAGTCGCGTGACTGAAAACTACGGATTTGCCGCTAGTGGAGTGGGGAAATCTGTCAGTACTGACTTTGACAGTGATGGATACTGCAGACACAGCATCTCAGCCACCCAATTCGGTCCGATCTCTTCTCCAAAATCCATTCGAGAGGAGAACATTGGTGGGAAAAATAAAAGGACTTGGACCAGATCGCCCAGATATTCAATTCAGCCAACAAGCTAGTGAGAAAGGTAAAAGGGACACCAGAGGATTTCCCGCAATTGGTATGATACAAAAGCTTGGCTTGCTGGATGTAGTCATGTAAATTACTTATTTTGTTTTCCATGTTTACTTTTTAAAACGACTGCAACAGATACAGCATGGACTGTTACAGGAGTAAGAGACATGAAACATTTATCTGAGAAAATACATGAATGTACGAGGGCACACATGGAGAATGCTATGAAGCTATCCATGCTAGGCACAGTTCAAATCATTAAACAGCTGGATGAGGAAACACAATGAAGAGGTGGACAGGAACAGCAGTAAATGGCACTTCCTTATGTTTTGTCTTAACAGTGTGTTTGCTGATATTACTGTATGTGTTAATTTAAAAAAAAAAAGCCTTATCATTGAAAATATACAAGTCAATTAAATAACTCAGTTCATTGTTTAATAGTTCTAGCCTTGAGTTTTTGCAGTATTGCTGTTAGCTAGCTCTGTTTTTCTGTAAAAATGTTTATTACTGGAATTAAATAATTACTGGTTATTTCACAGAGCACTGGTATCCTGTAGTTTGTTCTATTGGGATGGTGACAAAAAATTAGTATGCCACAGCCCCACCTAGAATATTTTTCACCAGCCGCCACTGCCTGTATGTTAGATGAGAACGTCTAAGAGTTTAAAACACATCGAATATTTTGTTTAAATAAATAAAAAGATAAATAATCGGCCATGGGACGGTCTTATTATATTTTGTTTGGCTGCCTTATGTGATATAATTAGCTGGTTTCAGGGACTGAAGTGATACATGTGTGTGAAAAGGAAAGTGACACCACAGCTGTAGGCTGTGCTCATTATACAATACTTACGGACCAATCAGATCACCTTACTTGAGCTACCCATTTTATAACTAATAATATATGACCCCTTTTGTGGTCCGCATCACAAATTTCTCCATGTTGCTCACGGCTACCTGCTACCTTGTTGTCCCGCTGCAAATATTGGCCCGCTGCAATTATCATCCCGACGTCAATCATTGTTTTTGCACTTTAGTTCCAGGTCACATTTTTCCCCCGGTCTCCTAATGCTCATTAATCTTTTTAGCCATTAATTATTACTTTGTTTGCGTGTGGGTGTTTTGTTTAGAGTGAATTATCTTTATTGTCAATAAAGAAAAGCATTTACAG
Organism: Remorina albescens; assembly: GCA_034769265.1. NCBI lineage: Eukaryota > Metazoa > Chordata > Actinopteri > Carangiformes > Echeneidae > Remorina > Remorina albescens. Next base: position 24,734,323 of record CM068478.1, read on the forward strand.
TAAGATAGGCATGAAATTGAAAATTTCCTCCCGTTTGTCGTGCCCCACCTGTCATGTCTCCGTTCCCCACCAGTGGGTCGCGCCCCACACTTTGAGAAGCACTGGCATAAAGTATTCACTCACCTGTTTTGACTCGCATATGAATTTAAGTGACATCCCATTCTTAATCCAAAGGGTTTAATATGAGTTTGGTCCACCCTTCGCAGCTAAAACAGCTTCAGCTCCTGAGAATGCTTTCCATGAGGTTTAGGAGTGCGTTTATGGGAATTTTTGAACATTCTTCCAGAAGCACATTTGTGAGGTCACACTGATGTTGGACCAGAAGGACTAGCTCTCAGTCTCCGCTGTAATTCATCCCAAAGGTGTTCTATCGGGTTGAGGTCAGGACTCTGCAGGCCAGTCAAGTTCATCCACACCAAACTCTCTCATCCATGTCTTTCTGGACCTTGCTTTGTGCACTGGCACAGAGTCATGTTGGAACAGGAAGGGGCTATCCCCAAACTGTTCCCACAAAGTTGGGAGCATGGAATCGGCCAAAATCTCTTACATACCAAGAGATTTTGGATGATTCCATGCCAATATGGTGTATACTCCCCTCTTCAGAGTTTTCCCACGTGGATATGATGGTGGAGGCTCCATTGAAGATGGAAATAGGAGTGTTTTGTGATGAACTGGGGCTGGTTATGTTTAAATGGATGTTATTTTGTGTCACACAAAAATGTGAATTTGGTCACTTCAGACTTTGTTCGTCCTATGTACACATTAGAGAAGTGATCCACACAATTTTATTAAATTTTTTATTTTTTGCACAAGAGCGACATTGGCAGAGCCAAGTCAAAGGGCAGAGCCACTTTTACGACAATACGCCAAGTCACCTATGCTAATGCTCATTTCTGCATATTGATTTTCATTTGCTGCTTCCTCTTTGTCCTCAGTATTCGTTACAATGATTATTTATTTATAATTTAAAAAAAAATTCTTTTATTGTAAATCGATCCTAGGCTAGCAGCGCTAACGTAACCTGGCTACAAAACGTACACACTGCCGTCAAACAATGCCGTAAAGTGCGCTGTGTTGCCAGGTGTGGGAAACAATATTAATTGAGGTGAGAGGCGAAGTAAAATGCAGATGTTCAACTGCTTATTATTTTCATTCATCATCGGCAGAAATCCCCTTCTGTCCCAATTCTTTATTTATTTTATTGGGGGGGGGGTAGTATTCTTCCACAAATTACTGCCATCTCATGCCATAAACGTAAAAGTGTCATTAAGTAACGTAAAGTGCCCAAATATATATGTCACAACAGTCAGGTAGTAAAATAAAAATAACAAAGCAGGGCGTATATCTTATAATACAGGTTCAAACAAAACAGACTGGCTGTAATCCTTACAATATGGGAGCATATCAAAACAAATTCTCTTTCCTTACAGGAACACATTGATTCAATTTTCAAAATTTGTCCCATAAACATAAATGCTCTTCCCAAAACCATGTCATTCTTGGTTGTGCAGAGTTGGGGGTTTTTTTTGTGGCACTTTATTTTTGTCCGTACACTCATGTGGGACATAAGAGTAATGTTTGGCATGTTAAGAGACACCATATTCTCTTTCATTATTTTTCATTGTCTGAGATTATTATTTTGGGCAGCTACCGTAGGTGTCCACAGGGGTCCTTTAAGCAAGGTGCGGGCAGATGCAGTGAGCAGCGAAGTTGCAGATGTGCTTGTGTTTCTGTATTTCAGAGAAAAAGGAAAGATTAAAATGACTTTATTAAACTCATGCACACCTGGAAAGTCCCTTTGTGTGTCAAAGTGTTCAATGCTCACAAACAAGAACACATTACTGAGGACCTCACCTGGACACTGAGCACCACACAGTTGGAATGTCACCTAAGATCCTCAGCAACTTCTACAGTTGCACTGCTGAGAGCATATTGAGCTTCCTGAAAGGATCAGCAGGACTCCACTGCCCTCTCTGCAGAGCACCTACCACCGCATAGTCCACAGGAGAGCTGCCTCCATCACCAAGGACCCCCCACCCATCCCCAGCACGGACTGTTCAACCTTCTACCATCAGGCCGGAGGTACAAAAGTGTGAAATGTAGGACTAGCAGACTAAAGAACTCTTTCTTCCCCACTACCATCAGACTCCTAAACATCAACCACCTCATGTAACAGCCAGGAAACTGTTTACACTCCATTTTGAACGTTATAATCTTTGATGTTTCATTTTGCACACTGACTGTTGCACACAGAGCTGAGAGTTTATATGTCAGCTTGTTCTATTTGATCTATTTCTGTTGTATTTTGTATTCTAATGTATTATATTTCTATTGCTGTTTTTGAGATTCTGCTATTTTGTTTTTATTCTATTTATCCATTTTCTATATATGTTTGGCTTTCATTATGGTCAAAAAAACAAAAGAATGTCATTGTTCAGGGAAACGTGTTTCTTTACATATGACAGTGAACACTTTGAATCTTGAAAGTTCAGTGAAAGCTGAATAATCTTTGTATGTCACAGTGTTGTGCGAATATGTGCTTGCTCCCCACTTACCTAAATGTGTACATGATTTATTTTTTTTTTTTTTTGTGCCTGTGAGATGTTTTGTCTGAGCTGCCGCATATTTTTGAATTGTTGCCCCCTGAAAAGTGACAGATGTTTTAACACTTGACTGGCAGGCCAAAAGGAGTCATTCTGCTTTTATGGGTTTACCCACATAAAGAAAATAAAAACGATTTTTTTTTATGGGTACCTGCTAATTTTGCCGACAAAAGAGTGTCTCTAATCCAAACTGAGGAAAACATTCAAGGTTGTTTCACACCTCCTGACTCCAAGACCTCAATCTATATTACCTTTCTTTTTTTTTTTTCAAAAGTACTCAGGACAAATGATTGAATGTCACTAACTGCTTCATTCATTCATTAAAAACTATTTTATTCATTAATAATTAAAAATTTCATGCATTTTTTTAAAGTGTTTTTCTTACTCTCCAGGCATGGAGTCTCCACTTCTTTTTTTTTTTTTTTTTTTTTAACCTGCAGGGGTCTCCTGGAATGGAAGGAATGGACATCAATCCTCGTGCATTTCGAAGAAAACTGCTTTTGAATAGCTGTCCGTGAAAGAGGTAATATTAGGTTCAAAAAAATGTTACAGAGTTAATAAATCATTTGAAATGGATGACGATGACGATGGATGGAAATCTGTACTTAATGACCCCTGTGTTGTATAAGGCAAGGCAAGGGCAACTTCATTCATATATTCAGGGTGTTTTACAGAGTTAAAAAAAAAACATTAAAAACATCGAAAAGCATTAAAAAGGTGTCATTAAAAATTTTAATAAAATAAAATAAGACAATAACTGGAATTTTAAAAACAAAGGGAGCAGGGAGAAGAGCAATGGTTTTCAGCAGACTTTGTGAATGCAGTGGTAAATAAGAATGGAGGTATTTAGGCCTAAGACCATGAAGTACTTTAAAGACCAGCAGTGGGATTTTAAAATCCTTTGACTTACAGGAAGCCGGTTTAGAGATTTCAGAACATGTGTGACGTGTTTCGACCCTCTTGGCGTTAGTGAGGACTCTGTCCACATCAGTCCCGCTGGGGACGAAGTCGACCTCCAGCAAACGGCAGACAGGACACTCATAAGATCCGTTGACTTACATGATCTGCGTGTATAAAACTGAGCTCACCTCCCCCCCCCCCCCCCCCCCCCCGCAGAGAAATTGTCAGACTTCTTTAATCCACCTTGGGTAAAGAACTTTGGCCCCATTCGACTGAATAGTAATGATGTAGCTGCCTTGGTACCTGCTTTACGGTTGCCAGGTATAATTTGGTAATAACATGCATTAGCTTGATCAAATTCTCACTGGGTTAATGGGATAAAAGAGCAAATGCCAGAGGACACTGCCACTGTACACACACAAAACCAAACAAAGCGTACACCTTAAGGGCCGTGTGTAGGGTGGTGCAACTCCATTGTGTGCCTTCTCAGCAGCTTTGCCAGTTACCATCCACAAGGGCGTGTGTGTGTGTGCGTCGGGGGGGGGTCAGATTCCAGAGAGCAGATGGATGTAGGGTGACAAGATCCCAACAAACCAAATGTGGGACAAAGAACATGTTTGTGTGGGACAATGTGGGACACGTTACCAATGCTGAGAGGTAGTCTAAAATTTTGATATAATATCTGTCTACCTTAAAAAGTAAACATTTCTATTCTGCTCCTTAAGTCGTAACATCGCTATGTTTTGCCCTCTGGTTGATTCAGTAGCTCACAATACACTATGCAGGTGACAGGTTAGACCTTTAGCATGTGAAGTATATTTTCTGTGAATCCAACTTTCCCAACTCCCACACTAAGTAAATACAGTAAGCATAAAAGGAAGCTTAAGTTTCACAGTTCTCATGGTCTTATGCTATGGTCATGTAATCCCCTTTTTCTATCCCAATAACTGTTAAAAGTACAGGTCTTCTCATCAACACTGAATCTGACTTAAAACAGAACAGACAGGCTGCTGACATGGGATTCAAGTCATGGCTTCCGACTTTCCAGTTTACTGGTGCTTTAAAAAGGGTATATGGCAGATCAAATTGAGGGTGAGCCCAGGGTAGAATATCCAAAAAGAAAAGAAAAGTAGGCCTATAAGAATGTTTGTATGAAAACAGTTCATACAAAGTTAAAAGCAGTTCATATGAGCAGTGACACAGATAAATGCTGTGTTCAGTGTCGGGTGTAACAGTGGAAGGAGCTAAAAGATGGAGTTTATGAGTGGGTGGACTGCGGGCTGTGTATTGAGTGTTCATGGATGTTTGGGACAGTAAGCACACATTGTCTGCAATTGTTCATTGTAATGCCGAAAAGAGAAGGTGGTAAAAAGACGGTCAAGAGAGCAGCACAGAGAGCCATATGCTCATCATGACTGTCTTTTCTGTTGTATTTACTGTATTTGTGGCACAATAAAAGCACTGGCAACTCAACGGACACTGTGATCATTGTGCATGTGTAACAATTAGTTTCAGTTATGCAGTAATACACACTTTGCACTCAAGTAAGCATTTAGTTCAACTCCAATTAAACACTGCTCATATTAATCTTTGTGAAGCAACATGGTGGAGGTTTGGATGAAGATGAAGAGACTATAAATAATTTCAGAAGCGGTCAAAGTTGTCAGTAAAGTGGATGTTTTGGGAGCTGCATGTAGGTTGGAGCCAGGTGTGCAGGCTGAGTGTCCTTTAAAGTGTTTAGGGGGAGATTGAAGTTGTTCTGAGTGTACTCAGACAGGACAGGAAGTGTCATTTCTCCTAACATGTAGCATGATTTTTGTGCTGGACGTCAGGAGTGAAGGCAGTAACTTCAACAGTTCATCCTATATGACCGGGACTATGGCAGCAGTGAAGCAGCGAGTGATCGATTTAAAGAAGCATCAAACTAGAACATGCTGTGACAACAACCAACCGTTGGCAAGATTTGAACCTGCGCAGGGAACCCCCAATGGAGCTCAAGTCCATCGCCTTAACCACTCGGCCACAACAACTATGCACAGCAATGCTCCCATGACTCAACATTTTCCAGCGTGGATAGTTTCCTCCTCAAAGGACAGGGCTGTTGCTGCCTTCACTTCCCATGGAAGAAAATTGTACATGTGAGTACTTCTATGAAGTACACTTCCTGCTGTCTGACTAATGATTGTTACAAAAGGCCATTTAGGAACAAACATTTTCCGCCCAAGTGTGCTTGTGGCAGCATAAGCCAGTGTCAGTAATGTATTCATTCACACTTTCAATCATTTCATACTTTAGCTGCAAGTTATTTTTCATTTGATGTCTAAAATATTTCCTTCTGTTCTGAGTTGCTGGCAAAAGGCTAAATATGGAGAGGATAGCCCACAAGAAGTGGAGCAGACCATTGGTGGAGGAAGAGCAGGGAGCAGGTTTTCAACTTCTGTTTAGTTTGATTTATAGTTATTTTCACTGACTTATGTCTAGTTAAATGAAACACACTAGTCCTGTGTGTTTAAAGAAGGACTAGTCCATTAGTTAAAAACCCCAGTGTGCCATTTGTGAGTCAGGTATGTTCTGTTCATTAATATTTAAGCTTCAGTCGTCTTATGCTTAGCTGACCTTTCTTAAATTGGGCCCTGTTTTTGTCCATTTTTTGGAGCTTTTATTTCAGAATGATTTAAATTGTTAAGTTGTAACATAGTTTCTGTAAAAACAATGTTAAAAAAAAATCTTGTTTCATGTCTTTGTCCTTTTCTGTTTGATCCCCAACAGTGCTCTTGAGTTTAATATATAGGAAACCTAAAGTTGGATTTGATTCCATAACAGCAGAACAAAGTGTGTCATTAATCTTCTGGATTCTACAGACTGGAGTTCATGTTTTGATATTTATTTTATAGTTGTAGTAGTAATAAATCTCCAGCAGGTGGAAGTATTGCTGCGCAGATGTCATGTACACTGTGGGAAACACAATAATCACAGAGTACTTTATTGTACTGCAGTGAGATGTATAAAAAGCTACAGTTCTACGGTCAGAAGATGTCCAGTCTTGAAGGTGGATGAGTTCTAACTGCAGAAGACAGTTTCAGTACGTTTCACAGTGAGCGTCTTCCAATGGCAGATTATTGATCTATGATCAGGTTATGAGCTATAAACACTGATCATCTTCAGGTTGGTACTACAGTCAATCAAATATGCTGCTTTCTGGGTCTTAACATTAATAATAAGAACAACTGTTTCCAAAAAAATGCTTTTTGTGACATCCACCTCTATTCAAACATGGACTTTAGATGTTGTTTGAAATTCTAATGTGAATATGTGAACGTGTGTTAAAATCAGGGAGAATTTACACTCATTCAACTCAAATCCAGGAACATCCCAAACATGGCTATTAGTCCTGTCTGAGAGTTTCCTCCACTGATAGCAAACACACTATATATCAATACTGATCACTGAGTATCTGCTCACTGTGATCAGGTTTGAATCATCTCTGTGAGAATCCCACATGAAGCTGTCAGTCCTGCCTGGATACACACACATCCCACTGAACACATTTTACCTCACTATCATATGAAGAAATATCACAAACCAGATCTGGAGATCAGATTAACTTCTCATATGACGTTATTCAATGTCATGATCAGAGAGCCTTTAGATTTCATTTTATTCTGTCACTCCCAAACTGCACAGACACTGAATTACACAATAATGCTCTAACGGAGATTATCAGAATCAGAAACACTTTATTAAAAATTCTGCGTTTGGTATCTTATCTTCTAATAGTTTAGGAGTTGTAAAGTGGGAATAAATGATTTTCTGGATCTTTCCGTCCTACATCGTAAATAGACTAACAGTGCACCGCTGTGGTTTCTCTGATCCACTAGGATGCTATGGAGTAATTTAAGATGCTCTGCCTTACTCTGTGTGCATCACTCTGCAAAACTTTTCCTTTGCAAAATCATTGTTTTGTCCGTTTCAGTCCAAAAGTAGAAAACAGGACGTTGACATGCTGTGAAATGTCTCCTGCTGATTCACGAGCGTCACGATCGCACAGCTGATCGGCGGACTGAGCCGACTTCCGGTCCTCAGAGGTCGACAACAAAAGACGAAGTGGAGAGAAATGAAGGATCTGTAGATACTGAGGCGACAGCACTTCACAACTCTTTGACAAGAAGCTGGATGCTGCTGTTGTGCCCTTAAACAGGAAAATAGTGAGATGACAGGGAAATTTTCATTTAGATCCTGTTGTGTGATTCTTTATACTTGTCCATGTGAAGCGGAGAAATGGTCCATATAAGTCAATTATATCATCGAAACATGTGAGCCAGAGAGTGGTCAAGGAATTGAGGTTCTAACTTCTTATTATTGCCTCCGTGGAACTAAAGGTGTGCCCCGTGTGAGGCTCGAACTCACGACCTTCAGATTATGAGACTGACGTGCTGCCTACTGTGCCAACGAGGCCTGAAGCCACACTACCAACCAAAGGACCCAAGGGCCGTCGGGCGCACCCCACATAACACAGCATAAGCACAAGGGCACAGAGCCCCCTGGCCAGGCTTCCAGCAAGGGCCCCGCCACAGACCGGCAAGGCCGACGCCCGGACGGGGCGAGCCACAGCCCACCACAGTGACCAGGCCCACTGCAGCACTGTATTTCTAACATTTGGATGTCGGTTAAAAAGGTACTTTGCATTGGCTGGGAATTGAACCCAGGCCTCCCGCGTGGCAGGCGAGAATTCTACCACTGAACCACCAATGCTTGTTGAGTATCATGACCACCACTACACCCCCCAACCTCTAGACATCAGCAACCTTCAACATTTGTTGACGTGTTGTTTCTTCAACACTTCCTGCATTTTGAAACGTGGCAACTTTTCCAAGTCTAAGCTGCAGGAACTATCACCAAAAGTTGTGACGTTCACAACAACCAACAAACCCAAACGGCTCTTTGTTGTGAGTCCTTTTTTTTGTTTTTGTTGTTATTTTTTTGTTGTTTTTTTTCTGTTTTTCATACACAGGTTCAAACACAAGCTCCTCCTTTGTCACTCCACTGAGTGAGACGGAGCACTGATGCCACTCCTCAGCAAGGAAAGTCGCTATTGGCTGTCCTAAAAGTCGCCAGAAGTTGTTCGATGACGTCATGTGTTTCAGAGTTTCTGACATGGGTACAGACAGGCAGAGCCAACAAAGCATTTAAATGAACTGAGAGCTCAGACCAGCAGAGAGAGCAGCATGAGGAGAGAGGGGGCACACACAGTTGACGAGGTCCGCTGCTTTGCTCGGTGAGTGATTCCAAAAATGAGTGAGAGCAGGAAAATAAGCATATTAAGAAGTAGAAGGCAGAACAGGACATGTCAGTATGTGGGAGGAACAAACAGTGAGGAAAAAACACCCTGAATATGTTTTGAACTACAAATGAACTGTCCTCAATCTATTCAGAAGCAACCCAAAAGAGACATTTACTTTTTTTTTGTTTGTTTTATTAAAATTGGTTGAACATGAACATTTTAAACATAACAGTGGAGTTAGCTGAAAAAGCGAACATTTTACATCTAAATCCCTCCCAATAGCCAGCAGCAGTTTCACTCAGGATTCATTTTGACTGTGTGACTGTTCACAGTCCAGGAAATTGCTTGTTGAGACAGGGAAAGTTTCAGCTGTTAGTTTGTTATTTCTACAACATTTAACATCAACAATGAGGCACTGCTTGGATTTGAACCCAGGATCGCCTGTTTACTAGACAAGTGCTTTGACCAACTAAGCCACAGCACTGCACTGATGTGCAAAGATGTACATAGGATCTGATAATGGAATTGTAATGTGTGCTACAGTTGGGGTTGGATGATATTTCTTTTTGTATTATTTTGAATGTAGGACTATTCACCTACATGTGTCTGTAGGTTGGATTGTACATAAGTCACAGCACCACTCTGTAGTGTTAATCATATGGTATGAACTTCAGTAACTGGATGGCACCCCGCCACCCCAGCAGGGTTGGTTTTTTTGTTTTTTTTAGTCAGGTGGCACCTACACTGTAAACAATTGTCCTGTAAATTAACAGTAAAATACTGACAGCAGGGTTTTCAGTGAATTACTGTTTTTCCACAGTTTGCTTCCTGTAAAGTAATTTACAGTTCCTTACTGTTTATAATAATAAGTACTAAAACATGATATGGTGCTGTATTATTGAATTTATAATATGCTAGTGGCAGGGTAGCCACAAATTTCTTTTTTTTCCATTAGCAATGGAATTTAATATAATACAGTACCATGCAGTATTTTTTATAAATAGAACATAGTCAGTATTGATGACGACCAATTAAGCACCGTCTTTACTGTAACCTTGAATAGCACTTTGTATTCTTTATTCTGTACAACATATACTGAAATGATTTAGTTTACTAAATGCAGCAATACAAATTCTATAGAAAAGAGACTTAAATGATTAATTATATACCACATCATTTATTAAAGTAAGGCAGCAGCAACTCCATCAATACACAAAGTGAAAGTTCGTACCTTAAAAGGCAAAACTCAAACATATAAGTGAGCAGGATAATAAGAACAAAAACAAACACTGCTGATATGAAGAGCCGGGGTAGAGTGCTCTTACTCACCAAATGAAATCCATCAGGTTCCTGAGCAGAGTGGCCACCCGGAGATTCTGTACAACATATACTGAAATGATTTAGTTTACTAAATGCAGCAATACAAATTCTATAGAAAAGAGACTTAAATGATTAATTATATACCACATCATTTATTAAAGTAAGGCAGCAGCAACTCCATCAATACATAAAGTGAATGTTTGTACCTTAAAAGAAAAAACTCAAACCCAAAGTGAAAGTTCGTACCTTAAAAGGCAGAACTCAAAGATAAAGTGAGGTTCGTACCTTAAAAGGCAAAACTCAAACATATAAGTGAGCAGGATAATAAGAACAAAAACAAACACTGCTGATATGAAGAGCCGGGGTAGAGTGCTCTTACTCACCAAATGAAATCCATCAGGTTCCTGAGCAGAGTGGCCACCCGGAGATTCTGTACAACATATACTGAAATGATTTAGTTTACTAAATGCAGCAATACAAATTCTATAGAAAAGAGACTTAAATGATTAATTATATACCACATCATTTATTAAAGTAAGGCAGCAGCAACTCCATCAATACATAAAGTGAATGTTTGTACCTTAAAAGAAAAAACTCAAACCCAAAGTGAAAGTTCGTACCTTAAAAGGCAGAACTCAAAGATAAAGTGAGGTTCGTACCTTAAAAGGCAAAACTCAAACATATAAGTGAGCAGGATAATAAGAACAAAAACAAACACTGCTGATATGAAGAGCCGGGGTAGAGTGCTCTTACTCACCAAATGAAATCCATCAGGTCCCTGAGCAGAGTGGCCACCCGGAGATTCACTGTGAACAACTTTACCTGTCCTCTTGGAAGTGGACGTTCCACGGCCGGCCTTGGTCCCCCTTTCAGGATCGATTCCAACGAATGGCCTGAAAAACACACTCTGAGATCAGAGGTTGGACATAAATAAAATCTGCTATATCGAGCATGGCTGGCTGATATGGATAAAAATCAAATGTCCACCTATGTTTGACCAAATACATTGATAGATGTTGTGATGGCTATTGGTGCGTTCAAAACACATGCACATACAGGATTTTATATCAACAATCATTAATAATTTGGATATAATGACCAACCAGCTGGAGACAAATATTAGAATGGTTAGTGTGAGGGCAAGATGATTATTGTTTATACAAGAAGTCTCCCTTATATATTGTTTATTTCATTTTATGACATCAAAGCACCATAATATAGTTCATGTCAGGAGGTTATAATGTCCTGTTTACTAAAAGATGTTCTGTTTTATAGTCACTGTGCTCCACTTTCCTGCACTCAGGCAGAATGAAAGACAAGAGTTGTTACTCTTTTGTGCCACAAGGGGGAGATACCCAGAAGTGAATGCGTCTGTCAGGTGTAAACAAAGGCAGGACACATATATTCAACTGTAGTGCTAAGAGACTAAAGAGAAACTAAAGAGTAACGATGTGTTGCACTCTGTGTATTTTACAGCTAAGTTAATATAAAATGGCTTCTTCTTCTTCTCCTTTCGGCTTTTCCCTTCAGGGGTCGCCACAGCGAATCAGTTGCCTCCATCTAAGCCTGTCTTCTGCATCCTCTTCTCTCACACCAACCACCTTCATGTCCTCTTTCACTACATCTATAAACCTCCTCTTAGGTCTTCCTCTAGGCCTCCTGCCTGGCAGTTCAAAACTCAGCATCCTTCTACCAATATATTCACTATCTCTCCTATGGACATGTCCGAACCATCTCAGTCTGGCCTCTCTGACTTTATCTCCAAAACCTCTAACATGTGCTGTCCCTCTGATGTACTCATTCCTGACCCTATCCAACCTGGTCACTCCCAAAGAGAACCTCAGCATCTTCATCTCTGCTACCTCCAGCTCTGCCTCCTGTCTTTTCCTCAGTGACACTGTCTCTAGACCAAACAACATCGCTGGTCTCACCACAGTTTTGTACACCTTTCCTTTCATCTTAGCTGAAACTCTCCTATCACACATCACACCTGACACTTTTCTCCACCCGTTCCAGCCTGCCTGCACACGCTTCTTCACCTCTTTTCCACACTCTCCATTGCTCTGGACTGTTGACCCTAAATACTTAAAATCTTGCACCTTCTTTATCTCTTCTCCCTGTAACCTCACTCTTCCACTTGGGTCCCTCTCATTCACACACATATACTCCGTCTTGCTGCGGCTAACCTTCATTCCTCTCCTTTCCAGGGCAAACCTCCACCACTCTAGCTTCTCCTCCAACTGTTCCCTGCTCTCACTACAGATCACAATGTCATCTGCAAACATCATAGTCCATGGACATTCCTGTCTAACCTCGTCTGTCAGCCTGTCCATCACCATAGCAAACAAGAAGGGGCTCAGAGCTGATCCCTGATGCAGTCCCACCTCCACCTTGAACTCCTCTGTCACACCTACAGCACACCTCACCACTGTCTTACAGTCCTCATACATGTCCTGCACCGCTCTAACATACTTCTCTGCCACTCCAGACTTCCTCATACAATACCACAGTTCCTCTCTGGGCACCCTGTCATAAGCTTTCTCCAGATCTACAAAGATACAATGCAGCTCCCTCTGACCTTCTCTGTACTTCTCTATCAACATCCTCAAAGCAAATACTGCATCTGTAGTACTCTTTTTTGGCATGAAACCATACTGCTGCTCACAAATGCTCACTTCTGCCCTTAGTCTAGCTTCAACTACTCTTTCCCATAACTTCATTGTATGGCTCATCATCTTTATTCCTCTGTAGTTGCTACAACTCTGTACATCTCCCTTGTTCTTAAAAATGGGCACCAGCACACTTCTCCTCCATCCTCAGGCATCTTCTCACTATCTAAGATCCTGTTGAACAACCCAGTCAGAAACTCTACTGCTACCTCTCCTAGACACTTCCAGACCTCCACAGGTATATCATTTTCCACTCTTCATCCTCTTCAATGCGCTCCTCACTTCATCCTTACTAATCTTTGCTACTTCCTGGTCCACAGCAGTAACCTCTTCTACTCTTCGTTCTCTCTCATTTCCTCATTCATCAACTCTTCAAAGTACTCTTTCCATCTTCCCATCACACTACTGGCATCTGTCAATACACTTTCATCTCTGTCCTTAATCACCCTAACGGCCTGCACGTCCTTCCCATCTCTGTCTCTCTGCCTTGCCAACCTGTATAGATCAGTCTCTCCCTCCTTACTGTCCAACGTAGCATACCAGTCATCGTAAACCCTTTGTTTGGCCTTTGCCACCTCTACTTTCACCTTACGCTGCATCTCCCTGTACTCCTGTCTACTCTCTTCAATCCTCTCAGTGTCCCACTTCTTCTTAGCTAACCTCTTTCTCTGTATACACTCCTGCACCTCCTCATTCCACCACCAAGTCTCCTTATCAACTTTCCTTCCAGATGACACACCAAATACTCTCCTACCTGTCTCCCTGATCACATTAGCTGTAGTTGTCCAGTCAACTGGAAGCACCTCCTGGCCATCCAGAGCCTGTCTCAACTCCTTCCTAAAAATCATACAACACTCTTCCTTTTTCAGCTTCCACCATTTAGTCCTCTGCTCTGCCCTCTTTGCCCTCTTCATCTTCCTCACCACCAGAGTCATCCTACATACCACCATCCTATGCTGTCTGGCTACACTCTCACCTACCACTACTTTGCAGTCACTGATCTCCTTCAGATTACACCGTCTACACAAGATGTAGTCTACCTGTGTACTCCTACCTCCACTCTTATAGGTCACCCTGTGTTCCTGCCTCTTCTGGAAGAAAGTATTCACTACAGCCATTTCCATCCTTTTTGCAAAGTCAACCACCAACTGTCCTTCTGCGTTCCTCTCCTGGATACCAAACCTGCCCATCACCTCCTCATCATCTCTGTTTCCTGCACCAACGTGTCCATTGAAGTCTGCACCAATGACAACTCTCTCACTTCTAGGGATGCTCTGCATCACTTCATCAAGGTCCAACCAGAATTTCTCCTTCTCCTCCAGCTCACATCCTACCTGTGGAGCATACCCACTAACAACATTGAACATCACACCTTCGATTTCTAGCTTCAGACTCATTACTCTATTTGATACTCTTTTAACCTCCAGGACATTCCTAACAAACTCCTCCTTCAAGATAACTCCTACTCCATTTCTCTTCCTATCTACACCATGATAGCACAACTGGTACCCTGCTCCTAAACTTCTAGCCTTGCTACCTTTCCACCTGGTCTCCTGGACACACAGTATGTCTACATTCCTCCTCTGCATCATGTCAACCAACTCTCTACCTTTTCCTGTCATAGTTCCAACATTCAAAGTCCCTACTCTCAGTCCTAGACTCTTAGCGTCCCTTTTCTCTCTCTTCCTACGAACACACCTTCCTCCTCTCCTTCTTCGACTTCTTCGACGAACAGTAGTCCAATTTCCACCGGCACCCTGTACGTGAACGGCACCGATGGCGGTCGTTGTTAACCCGGGCCTCGACCGATCCGGTATGGAAGTCATAGATTCGATTCACATGCTTGATTTGGCAAAAGTTTTACGTCAGATGCCCTTCCTAATACAACCCTCTGAATTTATCCGGGCTTGGGACCGACACAATAAGGCACTGGCTTGTACCCCCTTGCGGCTACATTCTTATTAATTTATTATTACTATTCTTCTTTTTGGGGGGGGGGGGCAAAAATTGTTGCTGCATACACCCCTGACACTGGTAGCTGCGACCCTGGTTGGAAGTAACTTTTGAAAACTGAATTTTAATCATTTGAAAATGACATTTTAATTTCACACAGTTTATATTCACAATGTTGACAGTGTGATTCAGTTGGTTTGAACAGGTAGATGTTCTCACCTGCTAGGCTCTAGGCCTGCCGCACCTCTACCGGTTCCCATTATGCTAGCTGCGGGGTCATCAGCCGGGGACCACCATTCCCAGATGTTTCGCCCCTTAACCCGGAACATATCCTGGTGGCGGGGCAGTGAACAGGGACATCTCCCAGTCACCCCCCGCAGCTAGCCTTTCTCAAGAGTTCAGGTTATTTCAAGTGTTTTCAGTTTCAGTTTCTCATTATCATCTTGTCACTGTTTGTATTTTACTGTTGTTGAAGCTGCTTCCTGTTGGTTCAGCTGTTTGACTTTAATTTTCTAAACTTCTGCTTTCTAAACCTTCAGCTCTGAAGAGATGATGAAACATCTTTTATTCTTTACTCAGGTTGATGGGCTGCAGTTTGTCAGAGATCAGCTGTTTTTCTCTGGGCTCAGCTCTGAAGTCCAACCCCTCCCCTCTCAGAGAACTGGACCTGAGACAGAACGATCTGAAGGATTCAGGACTGAAAGATCTGTGTGGTTTTCTGGAGAGTCCTCACTGTAGACTGGAGACTCTGAGGTCAGACTCATGTTTTATTTCTGCTCTCAGATTAATATGATGTTACAGTTGTGGTGACGCTGACCTGCAGACAGGTTTATATTTATGAGGGAAAATCCTCTTCAGGTTTTAAACATTTAAACTGTTAAATGGTTGAAAGTAACTTTTGAAAACTGATTTTTATTCATTTGAAAATGACATTGGAATTGGACATAGTTTATAAATCAATCTTTTATTTTTGAAAGGGGACATCATATATTAAAGAATAATTGTATGTTAATATGCAAATTTCAGTCTGTGGTTCATTTAATTCATTTATTTATTTGTGTGTCATTTCATAAAAATGTCCAACCCACATGGGTTTATAAGACATGTATTTAATCATACAGTGGCTGTTGTTACAACATAAACTTATATATATGCACATAAACATACACAAATACATTATTATCCTCTTGTCAAGTCATAAACAATCAATCAAATCATTTTAAACAAAACAATCAACCAAAAAATAAATATTTTGCCATGTTTCCCAAACCTTGGAAATAAAATCAGGTACCACATGAGTCCCTTTGCTAAAACATAATTCGCTCTGAACAGATGATGAAACATTGAACACTTTCAAGCAGGAACTTTGTCTCCTAAAGTTACATCTTTTATTCTTTACTCAGGTTGATGGGCTGCAAGTTGTCAGAGATCAGCTGTTCTTCGCTGGTCTCAGCTCTGAAGTCTAACCCCTCCCATCTCAGAGAACTAGACCTGAGACTGAACAACATGAAGGATTCTGACCTAAAAGATCTGTCTGATCTTGTGGAGAGTCCACACTTCAGACTGGAGACTCTGAGGTCAGTAGAGTTGGACTCAGTTCATGTTCCTTTCTGTAATATTGTTCTAAATCCAGTATCAAAGTAAAGACTCTGTGTTTCCTGTGAACCTTCAAACTCCTCAGTGAAGCTGTGAGAGGAGAACAGAAACAGACTTCAGATTTAGACAGAAAGACAGAGAGAAAACAGTCAGCCAATCAGATCAGTCAGAGGACTGTTGCTATCTTGTGACCAGCAAGTGAAGCAAATTCCAGCTGAACAACTCAGAGATGTTCAGATTCTGGTCCTTGTCCATCAAACTGTCAGATCTGAGCTGCGACTGTTTGTTCTCTCATTTCAACACTAAACAGCTGATCAGGTTCATCTGTCACAGCTCTGAGATCAGTCTGACTGAAAGCTGCACATCACTGATCTTCTTTCATCACACTGTCATCATGTGGTCTTTCTCCAGACCAGAATCCCATCTGTCTGTCTGTCTGTCAGAGTCTCTCAGTTTAAATGGACCTTCAGTAAATCATCAGTAAAGTGATGAACCTTCATGACTCAGCTCTTTATCTCCACTGTGGACTCAGAGAAATGTGCTGAGTCAGCAGACTTGATGCTAAAAGTCTCTGCAGGTCTGTGAGTTTCCAGCTCAGTGTGTTCACTCCAACACGTTAACATGAGCTGAGAGGAAGCAGCTGCTGCACATCTGGACTGAACAGGACTGAAGTCCCTGCAGGTCTTTATGCTGGATCTGCATCACTGACTGACAGCTGATGGACAGAGTCAGGAAACACTGATGTATCTGCTCTCTTCTTCTTCTCTCCACAGGTGGTGGTAGTGAAGAGGAAGGTGTATGTTGATGGAGGATCAGCTGCTTCCTGATGATCCAGATGTTGCAGCAGCAGCTTGTCCAGACTCTGGACCATGTTCCTGGGAGGAGGAGAGGAGAGCTTCATCCAGCAGAGACTGACAGAGGAATCAGAGCAGGTGGAGCCAGAACTGGACTGAGAACAGAGTCCAGCCCACCATGATCCCAGAGACTCCTCAAGTCCTCCTCTCCTCTCAGCCAGCTCCTCCAAACTCCACCTGGGGTTTATGTTCAGCTTCTTCTGGACCCTGGGCTGCTTTGGGAACATTTATAGAAGCATTTTTCTATAAAAGATTTAATTTTCTTGTGAAACATGTTGACTGTCAGTCTCTCCTGAGACCTGCAGATTATTGGTTCAGGTTTGTGTTGTATCTCCATCATGTGGACTGCTGTGGTATTGCAGCTGCCGTCCTCATGACGGCATGTTAATGTTCGTAAAGCTCAGTGATTCAAACCACCATCATCCCAGTTTCCTGTTCCTGCTCATAAATAAAGTTCTTCTCTCTGGATTTTCACTCAATTTCCTTTGACAGATTAGAACTGTCACATTTCAGCAGCTGGATGAAACCAGTAGTGACATTTCTTCTTCTCTCAAACGCACCATTGTGTTGGTACAGCAGGTTAAACAGGGTGAGGCTGTGATGTCACCTGGTGATGAGCTGGGACTCCATGGTGACCTCACTGTAAAAAAAAGTAATTTTTTTGGTAAAACGCCAGCAGCTGTGGTTGCCAGACTTCTACCGTGAAATTACGGTTAAAAATGTATGGATGCACATGATTTTACAGTCAAAAACTGCTTGATTCCATATTTTACAGTTAAAAAAAAGTTTAAACTTATTTTACTTGAAAATTTACATGAAAATGCCAGATAAAATAAATGTTTGTGCCGTGACATAACGGTTTTCTGCTTCACAATTAACAGTCTAAATTATAAACTATAATGTTATTCTGTAAAACTTCCCAGAAATTGCAGCAAATATATAAGCCCGGGCAGAAGTACCCAGTAAAAATGACAGTAAATCAGTTTCTACTAGTGATAGTAATGAGTGCTGATTTTATTGGGGAGGGTTAACCACTGAAAGAAACAATGTTCCCCACTTCCTGTCCCATTGGAATCATTTGGGATTGCAGCCTGTCTGACACCTCCATTACAACGAGCTCTCCTTGCTTTAGCTGATCAGGATTTTCGTGCTGTCTGGTTGACTCCTCGGCTTACTGTATAAATGTGTTTGAGTCTTTCCTCTCTTCAGACCAGACCCGCTCTGTGACTGTTGAATTCACCAGCTTACTTGAAATAAAGACACCACTGCAGCAAACTTTGAACCAGAGTTGTATTAATTTTCCTTCAACAAGGACACAGAATTTCTGTTTAAAGTACAAATCCAGTGCAGTGAAGGTGAACATGTGCAAACTGTACAAGACAGTTATCAAGTAAAACTGTGCATTTTGTAAAACTTTCAACCACAAAATATCTGCAGTGTATAAAACATCAAGTGTACTTTTTATCCTATCATCCCTCAACATCACTGAGAGTCTGGGATTTTCTTCTACTCCACTACTTTTTTCCACTTGACTTTGCTGCCTGTAAGAGAGAAAGAGAGAGGGAGAGACAGACTGAGAGATTTTGATATTTTCTCTTCACTTGATAATTCCCCACTCAGGTGTCTGATCCAATTTTTCCACCAATGCCAGATAAATTAGTTTGATTTGACTGGTCATTCTAGACATACATGTTTTAAATAATGTGACGACCCCTGGGGTTGCCCTCTGTTGGTTCTGTTTGTTTACTGCTTGTGTTGTGTTCTGGAGTGCCTGTAGGTGAAGGGTCGTCAGTGGAGATGTGGCACATCTGTGCAGCCTGGCTCACCTGCTCAGTCTCTCTTCCACCATGCAGCAACCCGGAGACACTCCAGTTTCCATTTCTTCCATATATTAGTATTTTCCTTTACACACTGCACATATTCCATTCATCCACACACGCATGACACTGCTGATACTACTGATCTCCACATTTTTGCTTAGGGTTTGTTGAATGTAATTTGGTTTATGGGCAAATAAAAGGTCAAACTGCTTTTTGTGTGAGCTTCCTCATTTGTTGCAAGCTTGTGCCAACTTGTAAAAATGGGGGCTCGTCCAGGATTTACCAGGGTTTTGTTCCTGAGTAAGTACTATTGCATTTCTTGGAATCATGAGTGCCTGTTAGTCCACAGCCCATGGTAACATTTGAGCTGGTTTTGTGAACAGCTTAAAGGAAGGCTTTGAGTGCAATATCTAACTGTGGGTGTTGTTGCCAGTTATAGCTGGAATAGTTAATTAGGCTCTCATTTGTGTGGAGGAGGTTCCACAAACAAAACTGTGTTGTTTGAGTGTCCCTGGATGGAACATGTGGGTCTTGTAGGCTAGGGTGGTTAAACAGTTGTTCCTGGTGTGGGGCATAGGCAGTGGTTACCTCTGGAGTTACTGTTCCGGTAGGTATAAGCAACATCGTCTTCACAGGGGCTTGTTGGTTTATTATTTTAGCTTGTTGTTTTTGTGCATAAACACGACTGGACGTTGTGTGCCCTAGGTGGGTAACAGCATTGCTGGGGGCTTTGTGTTTAAAACGCCCATCGTGGCATCCATGGAGACTAGGGTGGAGAAAAGGAAGTTAGTGTTGGTTAGGCAGTTAGCTGGGGGAGAAGTGATCTGGAGATTCAAAACCTTAATAGTGTCTGTACACCAGGTTCATCTGGCATGTTTCTTTTGGGTAGCCTATCTTATTCATGGTGGTTGAGAGCTTGATTGGCTGTAGCCATATTAGGTTGGTGTGTGTTGTAGCACTCTGGAATTTGAGTGGTTATTTGGTTTAGTGGCTTGTCTGGTTTGGCTTTTGAGGAAAAAATGAATAAGGTGCAGGATTTTTTTTTTCCAGAGTGTCCTAGAGTGGGACTATTGGGTAAATATAGCAAAGACCAGATACTGAAAATTGCTGATCATTATGAAATAGAGCTACTTAAGCAGGGACGTAAAGAGGCTATGATAACCACCTTATAGGCAGTTAGAGGAGCTTGAAATTTTGACAGCCCTCGCAGCCCCCTAGGAATCCAAAAGGCGGTGAGAAGGACACTGGTTACATGCTGCATAGACGTTCAAGGCGTTGCAATTATTCAGGAGTTGCTGTATTCAGTAGAAGATTGTCTAATGTAGGTAAGAGCTGATGGATTCTTTCTGTTATAATTTTGTCTGTAAAAAGAAAGTCCATTAAATCATCACTGCTGAGAGCTTAGGGGATCACTGGTTCAACTGAGCTATGACTCTCTGTCAGTCTGGCTACAGTGCTGAAGAGAAACCTGGGGTTGTTCTTGTGTTCTTCCATTAGTGCTGAATAATATGAGCTTCTAGCGCTGCGGAGAGCTTTTTTTTTTTTTTTTTTTTTTAAATACGTTTTTAAGCTCTTTCCAGGCTTGGTGAGACTCTTCTGAGTTACTGGAATGCCATTTTTTCTGAATTAGGCACGACTTGACTACTTGACCAATGTCAAAGCCAAAGATAGGTATATTTGGGGTACTTCTTCAATATTAAAAGTATCTCTAAGTGCAAATGTGGAATATATAAACACAACAATACAGATATAAATGGATTTTATTAATAAAACAAAGAACATTAAACAACAATGAACAAAACACAACTAGGAGACTATACTTCTATACTTAGTATACATAAAGCACAAAGCAGAATTGGGTAAAAAAGAGCTGCATAAAGGCAAAGCACATCAAACAGGTAGGGCTTATAACACTATATACATTAAAATACTAAAACAAAACACCTCCTTACACATCCTTCTCTTTGAAGATGTCCTTCAGGATGACGGTAGCCCTTAGCGAGTACTTCTTTTTGGTGGACTTTCCCTTCTTTGGTGAGAATCCCACCTTTTCTTTAAATTTTTGGCCCTCTGTTGGGGCTCCGTGGGCCCCTTCCTCTTCTTTGGTATTTCCTTAAGAAACAACAACAGGTACCCATTGAACTCAGAGAATGTGGACTGTGGTGTGATCATGATTACAAGGTTTTAACTTACTCTGACTGGTTCCTCTTCTTCTGACGTTTGGGCCATGGTGCTCGGAGCAGTGGAGGCAGGAGAAGTTTTCCCCTCCTCTTCTCTCACTGAGAAGCAGACAAACAACTCCTTCATTTTTTTGATTTTTTTTTTTGCCCTCACCAGGTTCTTGTGAAGAGCATAAAACTTCTCCTGTGGCAAGTCCGAGAGGTTCTGCCTCACAGTGGAGTCATTGCTCTCAAAGTTCTAATAACAGAAGATCAGCCTTGGGTCAGTATGGATTAAATCTACTCCGTGGAAATCAAGTGTCGGGTGTTTGTGATACTCATTTTGGTGGCGACAGCAGACTTCACGTCCAGGAGGGTGGGGGATCCCGGCAGGCCCATTTCCGCCCAGGCCTGCTGGAAATACCAGACCAGATCCTTGGCCTCCACCCGGCCAAGGCTACTGAAAAAGTAGATGTTGGTGGGAACAGATCTGTTTCGGAGCCAGAGTGATTCCCGGAACCAGCCGTACTCCTCCGGCTTCAAATATATTTGTGCCAGACCAAACTTGCGGACGTTTTATGGTCCATAACCTGCAACAGACAGAGAAGACAGACAACAGACAGAACAATCAATGGGTTAAACCTTCAATATCATGAAAAAAAAAAAAAAAAAAAAAAAGTAATCACATTATGATGGTGTTTTACATTACACTTACACTTAAAAGGTATCCTGCCTAGTCATCCCTCACCACGTCCTTTACCTCCTTCACCTTCATCCTCGTGAGATCTGCGTCCTGTGGGCATAAATGGAGGCCAGGTACGCCGCCAGGTACCCGAAGAAGCCGTACCGGGTTTAGGCTTCTTTCGGCGCTGCTTTGCTGATGTCATCTGTAATGAGAAAGAGAGAGAGAACAGACAGAGTTGTTTTCTGTTTGGTGATCATTTTAATTGTAAAATAAATTTTCCCATTGATAAAAATATTCAAACGAGTTATAACAGGAAACACACACACTAAGACAGACACAGGAGTACACACATACCCAGGAGTGAGGGAATTTTTGCCTTGGCCAAGCTTTGGCAGGTTGCCAAGGATTCCTTGGTCACCAGATGGGCTTGTTTGGCCTGCTTGACCAGGGTCTGGTGACCAAGGACGGTCCTGCTCACATCTCTGTAGATTTTTTTAAGCTCCCTGTAGAGCACAGTGATCTTCTGTGCCCTGAGCCAAGAATGTTTGGGAGGGGTGTCCCGCAGGTAGTCTATAAAAGAGATAGCGTGGCCGATGTAAAGAATGATGGTGGGGGGGGCAAACCCAAATTTCCTCAGGACAGCTTGGTATCTGTGGAAAGACGGGTTTGGATTTAGTCTCTATCAGTCTTGTGTTTTGAGTAGCTGGTTACTTCTTCAAGGTTCACTACTTACACATTGAGGAGCTTGAGGTTGTCCAAGAACTCCCAGGTCCAATATTTTATGATGTCGGACCCCACCATCATGTACTTAACAAAGGCCTTCACCCTGCTGGCCTTTGAGACTGCATTCTGCTGCATTTTGCCTGTTCCCTCGGGGCAAAACACAAACGTCGTGTAATCTTCCATGAAGCCGTCTGTGAAGATACAACAAAGGTGTGATGAACATTTAGCGTAGCGTGACAGCACTACCTGCACTTGCACACATACACAATGTGTTTTATCTCACCGATGGATTGAGGAAATATTCCTCATGTGTGAAGCCTTGGATTTTCCCCCAAAAATGGGGACCAGTGCCTTAATATAAGGCACTGGTTTTGGGCATTGATTCCTTGGCTTACTAGAAAAGAGAAAAAGAAAAGAGAAAATTAGAAAAGTTGTTGTTTTAAAAATTCTTAGATAACATTAAACTGCATCATCTTTTCCCTCTAATGTCACTAACCTGACTCTGCAGCTCCAAATGAATTTCATCAATGGCCTTCTTCAGGCCCTCCCTAATCTCCCCTTCACTTTCCTCACTCCCGCACTCCTCCTGTGGCTGCTGTGGCTGCGGCTGCCTCTGGTCCTCGCTGTCCTCCTCCAGCTGGACCTCCACATCCTCGCTGTCGCTGAACTGAAACTATAGAATGAAAAATTAGACATACCTCAGTCAAATACTTTGATACGGGATGAAATGTTTGTGTCTGATACACCGTAATAAGCTGATGTTGCTAGAGCATATTACAAAACCCCAAAATGAAGTAATTATCTTCTAACCTCTTTAAGGTGCTTGCTTTTTACCAGGCACTTGCCACCAGGACTTCAGGGGGCGGGCCCTGATGGCCTTGGCTGCTGCTGCGCCTGCTGCTGCTGACCCCATAGAGAGAAAAAATAAACAGCAAGAGAAAACAGCAGATCAATTTAATGAATATGAATCATTATAAACCTTTTAATTGCTATGTGTTTTTGATTCACTCACACTGAGGAGTAAATATGCCCTCCTGAGCTCAGTCAGCTCACGCTCCAGCAACTTCACTCACTTTCTGGCCTGGGTGCAAGGGGGGGTTCTGGCACCCACAAGACCCCGCCTCTGGCTCTGCGTCCTCCTCCTCCTCCGTAGGTACCACGTCAAGTTGACTGACCATTGGGGGGATCAGGGTTTCTTAACCTCAGGGCAGCCAGCATGGATACGGCCATGGTCTTTTTAAAGGAGTTGGACCTCCTGGTTGATGCGATCTTGCGGCAAATCAGTATGGCTCTAAGATGCTTCTCAATATAGTTGAGGTATGATTTGTTGCATAGCAAAATCAGGCACGGCCCCGGGCCCAAAGGGATCTGTCCCGTGGCCAAGTTATGAAGGATGCTCTTCTGTTTTGCATTCTTAATCTCATGGTACTGCCTTAGGCGTTTAGCCACAGATTTCAGTGGCCGCCCACATATGGGGCACTCGCCAACATTCTTGGTATTTGTCATCTGTAAAAGAAAATTAAATGACATATTACGTGTGTGTGTGTGTGTGTGTGTGTGTGTGTATATCAAAGCTGAAAGCAATGTCCCATTTTACCATTCTAAAGCATATTTTTTGGTGTAAAGTGCCCCAAAATGAAGCACAGTAAGGCCCAGTCCCAATACACCCCCTACCCCTACTTTTTAGCCCTACCCCTAAATTTTACACATTCCCACGGGGGTAGTGGTGTCCCAATTCTTTCTTTCACGTAGGGGTAGGGGGTATGAATGTAGCCCTTCAGAGTGAGGGTTCTCCGATGCTGACTTCCCGAGGAATGGCCAGTTTCGCAATCCCCAGAGAGCGAGAGGATGTGGAGAAGTCGGAGAAAAAAAAACTTTATGATATATATATATACACATTGACAGACAGAGTACGAACAGGGTGAGGGTGTTACATATGAAAATAAAATCATGCCGATTGAAATTTACATGAACCGTAGCCTCCATGTTGCTGCTGGGACTACGCAGTCGTTTGCGTTCCCGAATGTAAACTACGCGGTGACGTAGCAAGTGGTGTCCCAATTCATAGGGAATTCTACCCCTTGTGGCTTCCTTTCGAGGGTTAAGGGGTAGTGGATAAGGGCTAGGGGTAGTGGGTGAGGGCTAAGGGTAGTGAGTAAGGGCTAGGGGTAGTGAGTAGGGTGAACACTGGGATTGGGCCTAACTCAAAATGAAGTAAAGTGCCCCAAGACAAAGCCAAGTATTGTATAAGAGATTAATTCAGTCATCTTCAAACTTCAAACCCATTGACTCCCCACACGTGGAAAACAGACTTTTAAACTTAACATTTCGATAAAAATGCATTAAACAACATCTTTGTAAACACATACTGATTTTGTAAAGACCATTTAAACCATTAACAGTGAAATGGCGTCGAGTTTTTGCCGACTGACCCCACAGTGCATAACAGACTTTTAAACTTCATATTTCGGCTTAAAACAAACTTTTAAAAAGTGTTTCAGGGAATATTACTCACATTTTTGTGTCCAAAAATGTACTTTTCTGCCCCTCTCGGTCTAACTGTGCTCCGGGCTCTCTCGCTCACACTGTCTCCTCACTGTACTTCAATTTATAGGTCTCCGTGCAGTGTTTACCTCAACCAGAGCTTTAGTGAAGTGAGAAACAATAACTTACAGAAACAGAGCACATCTGCACACACTGTGCAAGTATATTTACACAGCTCCAACAATGCAACCAAATGTCATCTACTACTAAACTACACGTAACAGGACACAAACTGTGCAAAATACATTCGCTCATGCACACGAACAATAAAGACGCCTGGCGTATTTATACAAGATAGCGGCAGTCTCGCTCGCTCATACTTGTTTTTAAATAGCCAGTAAACATAGTTTTAACTTACTCAAGTGTTGCTCTCTGCTGTGTTATGTGACGCACCCCGCCAACACACTCAGACGAGACACCTTAAATACGGTTAAAACAATGTTTTAATGGGGATGTCTGCACACAGTCATTACGCACTCTTCTCTTGCTAACCACAACCAAAATCAGTCGTTCATATACATCCCGAACAAAATGACAATATAATACTGCTAACTTAACTTTCACATTACAATAGTGTCAACAGGTTAGCTCGCGATGCTAATGCTAACGGCCGCATCGTCAAACATACTGCGCCGTAATAAACAAGCACCTGAATAGATATCTCCAGCGTCCGCTAGCAGAGCAACAAAACAATATATGCTTCACTATTAACAAACTCACCTTAAATACGGTTAAAATAATGTTTTAATTGGGATGTCTGCACACAGTCACTACGTACTCTACTCTTGCTGACCACAACCAAAATCAGTCAAGAAGAAGACGCTGACCATACGGTGGACAACCCTCCCAGTGGTGAGATGCCGCCACCCGCTGTCCCTTTCCAGCACTGCACCCATATTCAACCGAAATTAGTTAATCAGGAAAAATAGGCAAAAACTAGAAAGAAACGAAAACAAAATGGGTATACGACTGCTCAAAGCTGCCCCCAATATAGACCCTCTATGAACTGTTCCGTCCTTCATCTCAGATGAACTCTTATATAACTTTTTTTTTTTCATAAAATTTTTTTATTGAGCATCAGTGGTACAAGACAGGCACATGGACATATAACAGGACAATGCTCATACGTTTTTTATCACTATTATTCACATCCCACCCCTCCCACCCACCTGGAACACGTAGGACATCCATCCAGGGAAGAAAAGAAACCACAACTTAGGTTTATCATTATTGAAGCTGTGCACTCCGTGCTAGAATCTGCGTGAATATAAGTGTAAAAGGGCTGCCAACTAGTACTAAGCAGGCAGAGTCTTTATTTTATGCAAGTAAGTCAGCACCGGATCCCAAATAGAAAAGAATTTAGCTCTAGACCCCCTGAGTGTGTATTTTACTTTCTCTAGTTCTATAAAGTGCATCAAGTCTCTCAACCACAAAGACACAGTAGGTGGGTTCTTAGATATCCAATGTAGTAGTATTCTTCTGTGTGCAAGCAGCGTTGTAAAAGCAACTATGTCTTTATGTCCTTTCTTTGTTGTAAAAGGTCTTTTATCAGCGACACCAAATATGGCCAATGTTGCATTAGGTTGGAGGTCAGTATGACGTACTTCTGACAGTGTTCAAAATATCAGAGACTGAAATGTAGTTAGGGCAGGGCATGACCAAACGATATGAGTTAAGTTGGCGGGAGTGTTTTGACACCTGTCGCAGCTTGCATCTGTGCCAGGGTATATTTTAGCTAGTCTTGCTTTGGAATAATGAGTGCGATGTAAAACCTTAAATTGTATTATGTTTAATTTTGCACAGGAAGTACTGTCATTCACTCATTGCAGAGAGCCATTCCAAAAGTCCTCTTCCAAGTCCTCTATATAATTATTTTTAATCCAAATTGTTTATGAACTGTTTTTAAATATATATTTCTGTTTTAACATATATCTCACAGATGACTTGTCACGATACTGAGGTTGTGTCCTGTTTTGGGGTCACCACAGAGGAAAAGCTAGTGAGGACGGGCAGCATTATCAATGGCCTCATCTCATCCAAAAGCTTTCATCAAACAGATTGGTGTTTTAGCTGTCGGAGGAGCTCAGAAGCCATCTGGTTAGCTAAAGCTGCTAAAGCTGCTAAAGCTACCACATCATACATGGGATGTAGCTCAGTGGTAGAGCCCATGCTTTGCATGTATGAGGCCCTGGGTTCAATCCCCAGCATCTCCAGCCTTGATAATGAAGCACAAGAAGCGCTTATCTTGTCTAACACTCTGATCCCTCAATTATCTGCTTTGCCAGCCAGAAATTATCCAGCGTAATCATCCGTGATGTATACGGATACCTGATGACATAACGACAGCCACTGAAGGACCTAAAAGCAAAGATCTCCGAATGTTTAATGTTTTGGCCCCGTTGTTTAAATCAAACGTCAAATCATCATAATGAAGATACATCAAAGCACTTTACATATAGAGCAGGTCTAGACCAAACTAAAATTATTTAAAGAGACCCAACAGATCCCCCAATGAAGAAGCACTTAGCAACAGTGGCAAGGAAAAACTTCCTTTAAGAGGCAGAAACCTTGGGCAGAACCAGACTCAGGGAGGGCGGCCATCGGGGGTGGGGGGTGGGGGGGTGTGAGAGCAGGAGGAGGGGATATCCAATACATTAAATTGGGGTTTGATGACTGTGGTATTAGGAGTCTGAGGTACATAACCCACAGATAAAATCAAATTAACCAGATCCAGAATGAAGGGCTACAATGATCAGAGCAAAGACTTCAGATTCTTCATTTCTAGAGGGATGGACATTTGTTCTGAGGACCATGGTTAAAAAAGGCCTCATGTACAAATGCTCTTCTTAAATTTCTGTGTTTCCATGTTGAATGTGGTTGAATGTTCTGTGCAGCTGTGCTTAATATTGTTCAGTGTTATTGGGAAGAGGCACATTTGTAATTCAGGTTTTCTGAATAAGTGTGTTGGACGGTAAACTTGGCCATTTTAATAAAAGGTCTGTTTGTTCCAGCATTTGTAAGAATCCTTCTTCTATGTTAAAATAATAACCTTCTGAGTGCTCCAGCTTCCCACAGTCCAAAGACGTGCATGTTGTGTTCATGGTGAGTCTAAATTGGCTGTAGGTGTGAAAGTTAGTGATTGTCTCAGTATGTACCTCCGTCACTTAAAGAAAGTTTGTGTGCTACAATCAGAGACAACACGCTGGAAAGGTGAGGAGCCCCTTTTCCAGAGAAGTGCAGCCCCTCTGAGCTGGTGGCAGACCAAGAGTTCAGTCTGCCTACATCTTCCACATGTGATAACACACACACTGTGTATTGTGGCAACATCCGTCCCCTCAGAGAGAAGCTTCTCTTTAATGTGAAACAATCAAATTCACATTTTATGCGGCTTTTTCATCCTCTTTGGAAGAATTTGGTTCACAAATTTTACAAAACACATTGGCAGGAGTGGGATTTGAACCCACGCCTCCATTTAGAGACGAGAAGGTCCTTTTGAGCAGGAAGGAGTTAATCTGGAGGGTGGCACCTTAGACCACTCGGCCATCCTGACATGTGTATCCAGCTGCCAGTCTCTGATGAGGAAACAGAAAAATTTATGCTAGCTTTGACAGGGCAGTGTCAGCTACACAGTGCATTGCAGTTTGCTGTGTTTGGGGCAGCTGAGCTGCAGAACAGTCAGGGTGAACATGCTGACCACTGTGCATCACTTGCATGAAGAATGTACCCTGGCAGAGGCAGTGTTCTGCTGGGTAACCTTGGATTTAAAAATCTATTTATCGCCCAACGTGGGGCTCAAACCCACAACCCTGAGATTAAGAGTCTCACACTCTACCACACACAAACAAATTAATCATTAATAGGCTGTATGGAGTCATCATCAGCATACAACAGCTGCCGTTTTCACCCAGGTGGTTACTACATGGGTTAAACTTGTGACTGTGGCATTGTCAGTAAAAAGGTATTTCTGATGGGTAATATATACATCTTTACATCAACCAAAGATGAAACTGTTATGAATTCCTGCAGGTGGCCAGTATGGGGCTTGAACCCATGACCTTGGCGTTATTAGCATCACACTCTAACCATCTGAGCTAACCTGCCTGCTTGGAAGTTTTTTTTGGCTTAATATAAAAGTATGCAGAAGGAACACCTGTCTGTCAATTTTGAATTAAAAAGAGCCGATCTCTGAATGTCCTCCTAATGCTGGGTCTCTCTCAGCTGATTCCTGTGCATCATGACAATTTCCAGAAGAGAGAAGCTGAGGCTGAATTCAATCCTTCTTTGGCAAATATACAAAGACGTGCAGGAGAAATACTTTCCCAGAGCTTCTCTTTGGAATAAAACGCCCCACAAGGGAAATGTAAGAGCGCTGAGCAACTAACAGAGCTGATTGATACAGAGGTTTTACAAAAGGTGAACTCAATTGTATCTGAGGCCATCAACAGCCCTGTTTGTTTCATCAGGGGCTCTGTTTCCAATGTCCAAACTCTGTCATATGGTGTATGTGGCATTGATAATGATAACTCAGCACCAGTCAGCACTCTCATCCTCTTAGATGAGTACTAACAACAGCACTCAGTTCTGTCATATTTTAATGCCGTGCAGATTACAGAGATTCTCCAACTTGCTCTATAGCTTTTAACGACCTTTAACAACCTTTGAGTTCACCATCAACAGGTTTCAAAGATATTTAGAGATTCAAGATGGACCTAAAGTCTGACATTTAGGATAATTCTAGCTGGAACAGCAGGCTGCAACATGGAAAAGTCAACATGTTTCTGTGGTGCAATCGGTCAGCGCGTTCAGCTGTTAACTGAAAAGATGGTGGTTCAAGCCCACCCAGTGATGCACTTTGTTTAATCCACTCACATTTTTGGGCCGTCCCTTAACATATTAACACAACCAGTCAGTGTGCCAGTATCCAACCTCACAAACTTTAAACAATATTTAATGGTTCTGGTGAAAGAAGAGGCAGAATATTGGAAATAATTTCATTGAAACCAATGTAGTGGAAAGGGATAGCGCAGATGTGCTAACATGAACATGTAGAGTGGGAATGCAGTAAACAGAAATTCTCACTTTGAGCAAAGTAGAACACTGTCTATTATTTGCATCATTGCCTTAGCAGAGGATGGTTTAACCCTAACCCTAACCCTAACCCTCCACCTCTGGGTTATGGGCCCAGCACTCTTCCACTGCTCCACTCTGCTTACAGGTGATGTTAACAACCTGTGATCTTGATGATACCCTACTGTATGTAGATCTACATGATCCTTGCCAAATACTGTTTGCTGTTCATCATGTAATTTCCCCTGATGACACCCTAACCAAATTCTTGTTGAAACGAAACAGTTAACTAAATAAGTGACACTCTGTTATACTCCAGTCTGTATTATATTACAGACTACAAAACTGCTGTCACCTCGGTTTCTGTTGTCAGGACACGATCAGCAGACCCTCAGCTGCCTCCTTGTGGTTCCATTGTGTAATGGTTAGCAAGGAAGAAATGTTGTCTCTTTTGGAATTGGCACCTTGTGACCGTGAACAGTAAACAAACGATTTCAGTTCCTATTCTTGATTTGAACAGGACACAGTTTCAGTCTCATCTGATCTCAGAAGTGAAGCAGGGTCGGGCCTTGTTAGTGCTTCGATGGGACACTGCCTGGGAATACTTGCTGTTTTAAGCTTTTTTCACTTCTTGTGGCTTCCACCAGAGGATGAAAACAAAGAAAGGCATATCTGAGGCCTTCTCCTCTGTTGAGGGATGATTTATTTGCGTTGATTCATTTACAGTGTGGATAATGTTAAGTCATAAATCCAGCCACATGTGAGTTCCCATAACCAGTTTCATTAAAAAGGACTGTGATCACAATTAGCTGGAAAAAAAGTTGTAAATACAAAATGCTTCATCCTTTGCATGCGATGGTGATATAGTGGTAAGCATAGCTGCCTTCCAAGCAGTTGACCTGGGTTTGATTCCCAGCCATCGCAGTTTAACGTTTGTGTCTTACTTTTGTTAACCTTCCTGAAATCTGAGGCATTATCCCAAAAAATATCCCGACCCTAACACTAGAGGAAGGTTAGTCTTTTCACTACATTATTCACAGTAATGGAACTTATTTTGTCTGCATCCATCCATTCATCCATCTGTCTTCAACATAAGCAACAGATTTCCCTCACTAATGAACAAGACCCTGAGATACTTGAACTCCTTCACTGGGCACAAGGACTCATTCCCCACCTGCAGTAAGCAATCCATCGGTTTCCTCCTGAGAACAAAGGCCTCAGATTTACAGGTGCTGATCCTCGTCCCTGCTGCTTCACACTCAGCTGTGAACGATTCCGATGAGCGCTTTAGATCTCAGACCGATGGTGCCAAAAGGACCACATCATGTGCAAAATCCTCTTTCTTGACTTCTTGATCTTTTCATTTTGCAGCCTGCTATTCCAGATAGAATTATCCTAAATGTCAGTCTTTAGGTCCATCTTGAATGATCTCTAAATATCTTTGAAACCTGTTGATGGTAAACTCAAAGGTTGTTAAAGGGGCCTTTTCCCAAAGCTTATCTACAATGTGTTAAATACAGCATGTTAGTTTTTATACCTTCACATTTCTAGACATTTTATCATTATTGCCTGTTTTTATTCCATCGTCTTAATCTTTTAGTTTTTAGCTCCAGTGTCTCCTCATGGGGGCCCTCCACACAGGGAGTTGTGTCCGGTCTGCCCACGTGGACGTCGTTCTGGAGATCCCTCAGACCTGGGGGACTGGGGGGGGCTCTGCAGTTGTTGTGGAGTCTGCCCTGGTCTGCCCGGGCTGGGGGGGGTCTCTGTGGCGGCGCTCCCTGTGGCGGCGCTCCCTGTGGCTGCGGACTGTAGTGCCTCTCTGTGTGGATGGCCACCCATAAGTGGCATCTCCTCACCTGGATCCTCAGTACCATGCCATGTCACCAGTCTTTTTACTGTGTGTGTGAGTGTGTGTGTGTGGTGGGGGGGGGGGGGTCGGGTCTATTCGTGGGTGTGGGAGGGACAGGCTTTCATTTTTATTGTTGTATGTTTTATATGTTTTTTGTTATTTTATTCTGTGAAGCACTTTGGGTTGCATTTTCATATGCATGAAAAGTGACATATAAATTAATAAAGTTTAAGTTTAAGTTTAGCACAGGGGAATTAGCTCAAATGGTAGAGTGCTTGCTTAGCATGTGAGAGGTAGTGGGATTGATCCCGCATTCTCCACAAGACTTTAGCTCTTTGGAGATCCAGCAACAAGTGAAGGTAAGTGAACTAAACACAGCATGTCTCTGGTGGGCTCCCTCCTGATAGGCAATAGCAGCTTCACACAGGCTTCATTTGGACTGTGCTCAGGGACAGGGTTGTCAGATTGGGCTTCTTTTGATGAAGTTGGCAGGGGAGGTGAAAATTGGGCTGCTTTTGAATACATATGGCAGCTGTTGAAAATATTGTGAGAGCAATTTTACTAAACAAACTGTCCCCTGATGGTCAAAAGCACATGGTCCAAATAAAGAAATATTTGATTGATATGAGTTCCAGCCAATGATGTTAGTGATTAGAGACGGCTTGACATGAGGGGTTTCAATCTCTGTTAAGTTTCTACGAGGAACCGATGGTACATAATCCTGTTTATGAATAGTCCTGATTGGTGGTTTTTCTATAGCTCTTATTTCATTTCTTGTGGTTGTCCTGCAGATTTGGTTCTCTGGCTGTACTATAAATGTTGTAGTGTATGATCAATGCTATGTGTGAGATCTTTGATGACCTAAAAGTTCGCCCCCTCAAAAAAAGTGTTATTGTATGATAAACGCAGTGTGAAATATCTTCAATGCCATAAAAGTCCTGCTGCAAAAGGTTTGTTGGTCTAGGGGTGTGATTCTCGCTTAGGGTGCAAGAGGTCCCGGGTTCAAATCCTGAAAGAACCCATCATGTTATGTCACCAACAGAAGTGCCTGACAATCAGGACTCTTACCGAAGTTTGTCTCCTGTGGTCATTACCTAATTTCCTTCTGCTAAACACAGCGTGAAGCACAAAACCATTTCTCTTGTCCAGATACTGCAAGTATCTGGTTTTCATCAGTTTTTTTCAGTGATGAGCAGGTCCTCCACTGAGAGCAAAGCACTGCTGTGGTTTGAATGCAGGATGTCCTGTTTACAAGACAGGCACTTTAAGCAGCTAAGCATCAGTACTGCCAGTTTCTCTGCAGTTTGTCTCTGAAACCACGTCTGTGTCAGTGAACCCAGTTGTGTGTCACTTCCTATAAGGTTTGAAGTGATGTGTGAGTCTGAAGAGCCGCTGCCTTTGATACATCACCTGATGATGTCACAATACTCACAGAATGAAACTCTTCCTTTGAAGCTGCTTTGAAGAATTTCTGAAATCACGTGATTCAGATTTAAACACAAAGGCTGCCCCACTGTCCCCATTCAGAACAGCTGTGAAGCTTATTGATCATTCATTGATTGATTATTAATGATCAGCTCAGAATCAAACAGTGTATCTTTCATCCAAACCCTGACAGTTTCTCCACACAGGAGGTGTTTCAGGTGTCTGATGGAATAAACTGTTTCTACACAAGCTGCATGAATGTGACACACAGACTCCAGAGTCAGGCCGACCACAGAGCCTGCTCTCCTAATCAGCTTGTTCAGTCTCTGTGTGTCTCCCTTTTTGGTGCTGTCTGCTTTAGTTTAGTTTATTTGCACATTACAAGGACAATGATAAAGACTACATGATAAAACACTGTTAGAAGTCAGAAAAGGCTTATGGAAATACTAAAAGCATCAGAGTTTTCATTTTGACATTATTCGACTTTATTATTTATCAGTACATTCAAACTCTTCAAATTCTTCATGATTTCACCACCAAGTGTCGTCATCCATTTTGTTGACGTCACTGTGATAAAGGCTAAAAGCCCGATCAGGAAGGGTGTCTCTCGCCGGGTGCGGTGGCGCGCGCCTGCAATCCAAGTTACCGGGAGGCTGAGGCTGGCGGAACGTTTGAGCTCAGGAGCTCTGGGCTGCAGCGGACTATGTCGATCGGGTGTCCGAACTAAGTTCGGTATCGATATGGTGCTCCGGGGGCAGCCCGGGATCACCAGGTCGTCTAAGGAGGGGTGCACCGGTCCAGGTTGGACACGGAGCAGGTCAAAGCCCCCGTGCCGCTCAGTAGTGGGGTCGCGCCCGTGAACAGACGCTGTAGTGCAGCCTGAGTAAGACAGCGGGACCCAGTCTTTATGCTGCCGTGACAACAGGACACTGTTGCTCCACCTGGAGCAGAGGACCAGAGACCAACAACTCAACAGTCTGTGATCTGACTTCTTTCATTTTAACTTTAGAAAAAAGCTGCAGCTGCTAAAATAAAAATAAAATAAGATGCTGTAAAATAAACATGAACACCAGATTAAAATAGAATTCATTTGTATTTTATATTTTACTAACTGTAGCAGTGAGCAATTACATGTATTATTTACATGATGATACTATGATACACTGTTCATACCCCTTTATTTTTAATGCATACATTTGGAGAAACAGTAAATATGGATGTCATATGTATGTACTTCAGGAAAAAAGTTCATCTTTCTGTATAAAACTGGCGAGTATACACATTGCACTGACTGACGAGGAATAATTCATTTATTGATGACTGATAAAATATGAAAAAAAAAAAGTTCTCCTTTTAACTTCTGCTGTTGTTCTTCTCAGTTTACTGTCCCTCATCACCCTGCGCTTCAACTGAGGGACATAACATGTTATGATGGCTTCCCACGTTTAGTTTCAGCCTAGTACAGACGCTGCAGGTCATTCCCCTCTCTGCCTCTTTTCCTGCTGGCCTCTCTGCCACTTACTGTCTTAATAAAGGCAGAAACAAGCATCAATGGCTCGTTGGTCTAGGGATATGATTCTTGCTTCGGGTGTGAGAGGTCCTGGGTTCAAATCCCAGACGAGCCCCACATATTATCATATGTCATATGTCAGATGCCTTGTAGTGTGAGTAAGCTAGGGAACAATATTTAAGGAGGGGTTCTTTGACCTGAACAGGTTCCTTTAAATGTGCTCTAACTGTTTATAAAAGTCTTACTGTATGACAGATGAAGTTTGCCAGCTCATTAATGCCGTCAATCTTTCTCCCCTCATGTATCGTTGGTCTTTTTTGGTCATTCACAAAGCTGAATTTTCA
Source organism: Remorina albescens (assembly GCA_034769265.1). Lineage (NCBI taxonomy): Eukaryota > Metazoa > Chordata > Actinopteri > Carangiformes > Echeneidae > Remorina > Remorina albescens. The sequence continues at coordinate 24,769,625 of CM068478.1, forward strand.
AGTCCCACCTACCTCCAACAAAATGCTAATGAAATACACCAAGCTTAAAATTTTCAAATGTAATGAAGTAACATCAAGTAACATGATGTTCTATCTGTCATCCACTTTAATGGTCTGGGTCACAAAGGTCAAGGTTTTTATCTGTTCTGATGATGATTGGAAATGGCTGTTTATTGTTTATCACTTGTTAGGATCCCTGTTAGCTGTCACTGAGGCAGCAGCTACTCTTCCTGGGGCCAAATGAAAATGCACATCTGCAATCAAACAGGTAAAGGTAGATGCAGAGTCCTACATTAAAACAACAACAAAAAAAAACTTTAGCATTTTACCATCAACCTCAACTGCAGTATACACATTGCACTTCCATTACCAGATCCTCTGCATATAAGTGTACTTCAGAGTGGTGCTGTGGCTTAGTTGGTCAAAGCACCTGACTTGTAAACAGGAGATCCTGGGTTAAAATCCGAGCAGTGCCTTGTACCTAATGTTAGATGTTGTAGATATAACAAGCTAGCAGCTGAATCTTTTCCTGCCTGGATAAGCACTGAGTGAGGTGCCATATTCCATCTTTAACAGGAAACGTTTCAGCTGTGTGCTGTACCTATGCTACTTTGTTATGAAAATCTATCAGAACATGAACTCCACAGTCTGTAGAATACAGAATTTTAATGACACACTTTGTCCTGCTGTTATATAATGAAATCCAACGTCACATTTTCTATATATTAAACTCATGAGCACTTTTAAGGATCAAAAAGAAAAGGACAAAGGAATGAAACAAGATTTTTTTTTCTTTCAATTAACAGAAAAAAAATTGTTCCAACAAATAATAATTTACATCATTCTGAAATAAAACTCCCAAAAATTGACAAAAAAAGGGCCCAATTTAAGAAAGGTCAACTAAGCATAAGGAGACTGAAGCTTAAATATAAATAAACAGAACATACCAGACTCACAAATGGCACACTGAGGTTTTTAACTAACAGACTAGTCCTTCTTTAAACAGACAGGACTAGTGTGTTTCATTTAACTAGACATAAGTCACTGAAAAAAAATAAGTTGAACTATAAATCAAACTAAACAGAAGTTAGGGGGGTAGCGTTAACCCTAACCCAGCACTAATAGGTAGAGGCAGAGCCTCCCAACACAGAGGCGGGGCTTCACAGCAACCAGGATATATGAACCGAAGATCCACATAGCAGACAGCAGAGGGCCTCACAAAGCACCTTGTGCACCTGTAAAAGACAAGACAGCCAACCGACAACGAGACGCACACAGCCATGGCCGTCACAACATCAACAACTATTTACTCACCCACAACGAGACTGTGTGACGTCACCGGAGATCAAAGGCATTTCCTGTCTCTCATCGCTCTCCCACGCGACACCAACGCATAGGTCACACTCTCGCGTTCGAGTCAGATGGATGAGCGCATGCGCACAAAGACGCACACGACTTGTCTCGCGAACGAATGAAGTGAAACACAAATCAGCTGTTATTAGACAAAGAAGTGGCGTTAAATGGAACTAAAATCAAATGTGACTCATTTATTTTCATCTCCCCTGATAAAGTTCAGATGAGAGGATGAATTCATTTCATCGCTTGACTTACATGAGGTACATTTGGTTGTCAGCCTTGGAGCCGATCAGCTGGGATCAGCTGAGAGAGAGCCAGCAGCAGGAGTACATTCAGAGATCGGCTCTTTTTACGAGGCCAGATCAGAAGATAAAAACTGAGCCCTGTCAGACACTAAGATGTCATCTGAGGAGAATCACAGACGTTTCAACCATGACAGCTGAAACAATAAAAGCCCCCCCAAATATTTCTGGCCCCAAGGTACTCCTTAGATTTGTTGATTAAATAAATGTACTGAAAAAAAAAAGTATGTGTAAAATGAATTATAAATGTATATGTGAAGGGTCAATATATCAGTAAGATATTTTGTATTTGTGAACTGTTAAATTAGAGACCCCCCCAATTTATTTTCTTTTGTAATTTAGTTAAGTTTAAACTCCATAAAAGTTCATGTCTGCAGATAACATAACATTGCATTTCCGGGATACAGTGTTTGTGAATTTGTATTTCATTCAGTATTCAGTATTGTTTGTGAATGCGCTGTCCGGCTTCCACCACCAGGTTATGCCGTTGAGTCGGAAAAAGCGAGTCGTGAAGTAGAAGAAGAAAATTGTTGTTGTTCATTGTAGCAAAGAGAAGAAGAAGAAGACAATCGTTTTAGCAGCAGGGAAAAGTGTGCTACCGGACTGTGTTAGTGAGCAAATACTGCTTTGTTTTCATTGTTAAGTGTAAAAGTAAAGGAACTGTTAGCTGCACAACAGTCCTGCATCTGCCTGAGTCCTTGGCTGCAACATACACATTGTGTGAAATGTTTATTATTTATATGGCTTTATTTGTATATTTACCAAACTGAACTTGGAGCGTAATGCCACAAATAATAAATGATAAAGTACAGAAAACCAAAGATCCAACTCAATTTGAAAAAATGTTTAATCTCTGATTGAATGTGAATCATTTATAACCTTTGAGCTATTTACATTGAAACCACATAGACAAGTATAAAGAATCACACAACAGGATGTAAATGAAAATCCTGCTAACAGTTTTAGCTCATCTTTAGTGAAGATTGGCATTAACAAAAACCAAGTGGATCAGCTTTGCAGGTGTAGTGTATTTTCCACTTCATTTTCTTTATTGTAACATCTAAATTGTTGTATGTTCTATTCTTAAGTCAAATAAGTATGTTCATTAAGGCCTTGTCAAAGGTTTATTTACGACCCGTTGTAAGTTGAACTAAAGGAATGTGCCTTGGAGGTCAAACTGTTACCCATATGCCTTCCTGATTGATACGGTAGAGCATGAGACACCATGAGAGACAAGATGAGGGGGTTTTATGCTGGCTCTAAAAGGTCAAAGGCCAGAGACCTGTGACCAGATAATATATATACCATCTGGATGTACAGATATTGGACTTGTGAAATCTGCTCAACCTGTGACTATTCAACTCAGACCTGGTTTGAAGAAAACTCAGAATCCCCAAAGTAACACACCATTGTTGCCTGTGAAAAAGCCAGATAACTCTTATCGCATGGTACATGATTTGAGATTTGTAAATGAGGTGGTAGCCGATTTACCAGCAGAAGTGCCAGATCCACACACTTTACTAGCTCAAATTCCTCCAGATGCAAAATGCTTTACAGTCTTAGATTTGTGTGGTGCGTTTTTTAGTGTTCCACTTAGTGTTGAAAGTCAGGGTTTGTTTGGGTTCCCATATAAGGGACAATTCTATGAGTATACAAGATTGCCACAAGGATTTAAACATAGTCCTCATATTTTCAATAAAGTATTGAAGGATGACCTTGTGTGGGGATAGATCAAAAAGTAAAAAGTACAGTGGTACAATATGTGGACGATATTATCTGTTCACCAGATGAGAAAACATGTCATGAGGACTCAATTAAACTACTACAAATATTGGCAGAAAATGGTCACAAGGTTTTGCAGAAAAAACTGCAGTATTGCCAGGAAAAGGTGGTATATTTGGGTCAGACAATAACGCAGGGACACAGGAGTATTTCTGATAGCCATTTAGAAGCTATTCGAAAGGCTCCTAAACCCAGAACAGTTAGAGAAATTATGACATTTCTTGGTACTGCTGGCTATTCTTCAGCATGGATTGAAGATTATGCTAGTTTAACAGGGCCTTTGGGGGCTATGATTAAAGAAACGGGAAATACTCAACTTCACAGTAATCTTTCATGGACACAGGATGGCCTTTTGGCCTTTGAAACAATTAAACAAAGATTACAGGAGGCTCCAGCACTAGCACTTCCAGATTATTCTAAGAATTTTCTGTTGTATGTATCTACCTCAGTTGGGGGTAAATATGCTTGTGCAGTTCTTTGTCAAGCAACAGGTACAGGGATGAGTCCTCAACCCATTTCATACTATTCCACTGCCTATTCTGAAGTAGAGCTGGGATTGCATTTGTGCTACAGAGCAATGGTGGGAGTTTCTTTGATGTATGATAAAGCATCATCTGTTACGATGGGATATCCAGTAACAATTCTTACCCATCATAGCCTCAGAAATCTTTTAAACTATGGCAAGTATACGTTAACGATACTTAGGCTTAGGGATTATCATAGGCTATTAGAGCAGGAAGACGTTACTCTGGCAAGATGTGTTACAGTGAATCCGGCTGAGAATTTACCTACTGCAGAGGATGGCGAACCGTGAAGGAAGCAGAAAAATATTCAAGGCTGAGGTCAGATTTGCAAGCCCTCCCACTGCGGGAGGCAGATTTAGAATACTCGACTGATGGTTCTTGTTATCGTGTGGGGGACAAATTGAGTGCGGGTTATGCAGTGGTAAATCAGGGTTTGTAGTAGACAAACTGGAGTGGTACCACAACCCGCATCAGCACAGCTTGCTGAACTCGTAGGATTGACTGAAACATGTCTGTTGGCCGAAGGAAAGCGTGTGACCATTTACACAGATTCTGCATATGCTCACAATGTTTGTCATCTGTTTGGAGCAGTATGGAAGAACAGAGGGTTTAAGAAAACTGATGGTTCTCCAATACAAAATCATGCTCAGACCATGAAACTTTTGAATGCTATGATGAAACCAAAAGAAATAGCAATAGCAAAATGTGCAGCACATCAAATGGACACATCTAGAGTCACTCAGGGTAATAAAGCGCCTGACGATGCTGCAAAAGCAGTGACAGGTGCGGACAAATTGGGTAAAGTTCTTCTAGTTACACATGAAGTAGATTTAGAAGACAAAATTACCCTTGCTGACGTGATTCTGATGCAGGAAGCAGCTTCTGAAATGGATAAACAGTTATGGATGGATCGTGGTGCCACTCAGGACTCTACTGGCCTCTGGAGAAATCATGAGGGATTGATTATAGCACCTCCAGATTTGCTTGGTTTAATGATTCAAGAAGCACATGGGTTGACCCATGTTGCAAGGGGGGAGGTTAGGAGAAGGATCATCAAGGACTATGGATTTTGGGCACCTTACCTCTTGGATCACGTCATAGGCAGATGCACTATTTGTCTGAAAAATAATTTTCGGAGAGGTGTGGCAGTCCCACCAGGTTATATTCCAACACCAAGAGGACCAATGCGAGAGTTGGTAATTGACTTTGTCGATATGATAAAACCAGTTGAAGGCAAAAGGTACATGCTAGTTGTTGTCGACAGATTTTCAAGGTGGCCAGTGGCCTATCCAACTAAGCGAAAAGACGCTCACTCAGTTGCCAAGTTTCTGTGTAGGGAAGTCATTTGTAGATGGGGACTCCCTGATAGAATTTCATTTGATAATGGTAAAGAGTTTGTGGATAAGACGGTGAAATTAATCCAACAAAAATTGGGAATTAAACAGTGCCTTGGAGCAGTTTATAAGGAAGGAGACAGTGTCCAGATAATTGACATGTGAAGATGATGATCTGCAATGACGCTTAAAATGTACTCGTTACTTGCAAAGGATACTGGTTTGTTCTTTTTCTCTCTTTCCTAAGAACATAGGGGATATATTGCTGTAAAATGTCTGGTCGTTCAGGATCCCAGATGTCCTGAGGAGATCTTGACATCTGATATGAAGATCGAGAATGGACTGAAGGACCCTGAATTTAGGTACTGAACTGTTTACAAGAAAGAGCTAACTCTACAGAGGAACTGTAGTGTGATCAAGTTTTGTGTTTTATTGTTATGTGTTTATTGTCTTATGTATCTTTGAACGTATGTATGACTTGAATATGTATATTCTATAGTATGTTTTGAATGTATGTAAAGATATGTGGATGTATTGGAACCTCAGATGTTTTCTTTTCTTTTTGACACGTAGGGAGATAAATGATAGGCAGGGAAAGGTCCAGCGGAGGATCCGATGGGTTGACCAGTCTGATGTTGGATGTTATTTTGATTTGATTTGTCTGAGGTTTCATGTGCGTCTACTATTCCTCCTTTTTGGTCGCCTAAGGCAGAGGGACCGTGAGAGAATTTCCTGTCTTGATTGTTTGATGGAAAATTTCAAGAAAGATTGCCTGCCTGGCAGGTTTTCGCTCTCACACTCCACAAATTGGTAACGTTACTAATAATTGAGAAGATCTTTGATTTTTATTATTTCAATTATTTGGGTTTCATTTTTGTCGAGGCTTTGAGCCTCAGTGGGGGGAATATGTAGTGTATTTTTCACCTCATTTTCTTTATTTCAATATCTAAATTGTTGTATGTTCTGTCCTTTTCTTTGTTCTACTTAAGTCAAGTAAGGATGTCCATTAAGGCCTAGTCAAAGGTTTCTATATGACCCATTGTAGATTGAACTAAAGGAATGTGTCTTGGGGGTCAAACTGTCACCCATTTGCCCTCCTGATGGACATGGTAGAGCTGAGACAACACAGAGACAGGATGAGGAGGTTTATGCTGGCTCCTAAAAGGTCAAAGGTCAGAGACCTGGGACCAGATAATATCTATACCATCTGGTTGAAGGATTCTGGTTTGGAAGAAGTGTCCATTTCAAAGACAGATAAGACCTATAAATATAGGGGTTTGGGAGACAGAGGATAGGAGATCTCACATTGGCAGAGAGGCTCCAGGATTCGGCATTTTTGGCACTGTTCCTTTCTTGTCAATAAACTTCTTTTTGACCATAAGAAAAGACGTGTCAGCGGTGATCTCTTCTTCACATCGGCATCTCAAGATACCACAGTTACACTAAGCGACTATAACTCCACGCTAGTGGTCAATTAGAATAGAGGACTTAAGTGGAAGATTTCCATAATTAATAAACAAAGCTCAGGGATGGTCTTCTAAAGTACCCACTACAGCTGCCAAAACCTGGGATTAAACCGGGGAGCTCTAAATCTTCAGTCTAACGCTCTCGCAACTAAGCTATTTCGGCACAGCAAACAGTGGAAATGACTTGTCATTATTGCCTGGAAGTAGGACTAAAGGTGTGCCCCTATCGCTGGCCTTGATAATGATAACTGACCACCAGTCAGTGCTTTCATCCTCTTAGATGAGTCCTAACAACAGCACTCAGATCTGTCATATTTTAATGCCGTGCAGATTACAGAGATTCTCCAACATGCTCTGTAGCTACCCAACTGGGGAATTTGGTCCATTAAAAAAAACTAACCATTGTTAGCAGGATTCGAACCTGCGCGGGGAAACCCCAATGGATTTCTAGTCCATCACCTTAACTACTCCGCCACAACAACTACGCAAAGCCTCTGATCCTTATATCATAGGTGATAGAGTCATAAATTTCTAAAAGTAAATAAAACATTTCTCAACATTAGCTGCAATGGCCGGGAATCAAAACCAGGTCATCAGCTTGGAAGGCAGCTATGCTGACCACGATACCACCATCACATGAAAAGAACATGAGATTGAACAGATTCTCTTCTTGTGAATCAACAATTTATGTTGTGCAGTGACCAGAAAAAGTTCAGATCTATCTTGGCAGTTTATCATATTTGGGGTTTGGATATGTTACTCTCCCATAGGATGTTCCCATGGTGATGGCACCTGTGTAAATCAGAAGTAAAGGAGTAATCCAATCCTTCCATCCCCGTTTATACACACATAGATTGTTAAAAGTAACGCTGCTTCCTCACAACAAGAAGGTCGTGGGTTCGGTTCCCGGCCTGGGGCCTTTCTGTGTGGAGTTGCATGTAGGATTGGAGCCAGGTGTGCAGGCTGATGATGGACCTTTAAAGTGTTAAGGAGGAGACTGAAGTTATTCTTTGTGTACTCAGACAGGACATGAAGTGTCATTTCTCCTAACATGTAGCATGATTCTTGTGCTGGACGTCAGGAGTGAAGGCAGTAACTCCAACAGTTCATCCAATATGACCGGACTGTGGCAGCAGTGAAGCAGCGAGTGATTGATTTAAAGAAGCATCAAACTAGAACATGCAGAGACAACAACCAACCGTTGTTGGCAGGATTTGAACCTGCGCAGGGAACCCCCAACGGATTTCAAGTCCATCGTCTTAACCACTCAGCCACAACAACCATGCACAGCAACGCTCCCATGACTCAGCATTTTCCAGCCTGGATAGTTTCCTCCTCAAAGGAAAGGGCACCTTCTTGTTGTGAGGAAGCACAGCTTCCAACTCTTTTTACCAGAGTCCTTTGAGGGAATTATACTGGAGATGACAAACCTGGAGGGGAAGCGTGTGTTTGGGGACATCTGGAGAGAATTGGACCTGGTAGACCTCCAAGCCTACATGGGTCTGAAAAGGAAGCGCTGTGAGCTCTGTGGCCCCGAGAGACAACAAAACAAGCCTGAGATGCTGCAAATGTGAGGCCTATGTTTGCAAGGCCCACGCTGACCTGAGTGTCAAATGCCACTCATGTGAATGAATTCACATGAACACACACACACAACTTCATGTTGAGGAGTTTGGTCTCTGGTTTTCTATTTGTTTTTTACATTACATGTTCATTTTGGAATACATTTTCATGCCTATTTGTATTTTCACAGCAGTTATTCATGTTAACCACTCTGAGACATTTTTTACAGCTAAAGACTGTTAAATAAAAACTTGGTGGTGATTAATGATTTTTGTGTTAATTTAAGAGCAGTTAAAACAGACCGGTAAATTTGACCCAGGAACACTAAAATAAGGGGCGGGGGGTGGACACGGCAGGAGGGTTAAAGAGAAGATTCTCTCTGAGGGGACGGATGTTGCCACAATACACAGTGTGTGTGCCATCACATGTGGAAGATGTGGGCAGACTGAACCCTTGGTCTGCCACCAGCTCAGAGGGGCTGCATTTCTAATGACCACCAGGGGGCGGCTCCACTGGTTGTTAAATGAAGTCAGGTTGTATTGGAGTCCATGGGGTTATTTCATGTCTTGTATATTCCAAGCAGCACTTTGTTTCTAACATTTGGATGTTGGTAAAAAGTTACTTTGCATTGGCCAGGAATCAAGCCCTGGCCTCCCGCGTGGCAGGCGAGAATTCTACCGCTGAACCACCAATGCTTATTTAGCATTTAGACAACCACTATGTCAGCAGCCTTCAACATTTGCTGGTGTGTTGTTTCCTCAGAAGTAGATTTTATAACGTGGTAACTAACTCTAACCTGATCAGGGAGAGTCTTCTTTTTTCTGTTTCCCACACAGATTTAAACAGAAGCTCCTCCTTTGTTCCTCCACTGAGTGAGACGGAGCACTGATGCAGAGCTGCCAACTCTCACGCTTTCGCCATGTGACACACGATTTTGACTGTTTTCACACGCACTCACGCCACACATCCAATTTCTCACGCAAGAAAGAATTCTGATCTTGGGCCAAGACTCTTTAGTTCCTTTTCAAACTCCCCGGCGGTAGATGGCGCTGAGGTGCGCCACTGCTGCATATACATCCTATTTACCATAGACAGCGACAGAAGAAGAAATACAAAGACAACCTGCGGGAGAAACTCAAGAAGAGTATGGATGAAGAAAATTTTCATCTTCACTGTGAGCAGAGACTAGGTATGCTACAATGAATGACATGTCGTTCAATTAAAAGTACTCACTCTCTTAAACTTTAAATCTTGAAAGATATTATTCGTTTGTGTTTGTGCATGTGAACTTGATTTAGTGTGGTGTATGTAAACTCACAGAGCTGAAGTTGGCAGCTCTGAAAAAAGTAATGCACCCTCTTCTAAAGGACCCACCACAGCTGCTGAAATCCAGGATTTTTATTCTCAACAATGGTGCAGTAGTCAGGTCCCACCGAGATTAGGGTTAGGGATGAAATTGAAGGATCATGTCGCCGCCAAGCAGCGGCATGATCCGTGCACACTCCATCCAATCCCGTACAGTGCCACTTCTAGCCCGCATTGAGACCATGTGGGTATAAAGTGCCTAATTTAATAATCCAGGCCCTCTCGGCCCTCTGTCTTTGGGCCTTGGTCCATTTGGGGTCACATTGGAGGACAGAGGCCTGCACTGAATGCCAACCGTGCTGCATGAAGTGTTTAACGAGCGGAGTCTGGATGTCTTTCCTCTTTAAAATATTATATCTATGTTGTGTGAACCTGGTTCTAATTGTGTTTCCGGTTTCACCAACATATTGAATGGCACATTGTTTACAAATTATAATGTATATACAATTTTTGGATGAAAAATTTCCTTGATTTGCAGTATTGTAAATATTTTTGTTTCTTCTATTAGACACCCAAACTTGCTGGTTAAAGAATTCAGTCTTTGGTATTGGTTTGGGGTCAGATAGTGGTTTGACTTTGGCTTTTACCAGGTAATCCTTCAAATTCTTATTTTTTCTGAATGCAGCAACGATCCTATGGCTGTAGAAGAGTTCCCTTCCTCTCCTGGAGAGCTCAAAGTTATTCTTGATTTCTCTGACCAGTTTCACTGTGGAGGCCGAATATGTTGTGATGAAAGGAATTATGCTGGACACATCATGGGGCTTAATTTGGAGGAACTGTTTGAAGCATGTTCTAAGGAAGGTCCTAGAGTACCCTCTGCTGGCCAGTGCGGAGAAGAGTATCCTAGTGGCCTGTTTGAAATCATCAATCTGTGTGCAGATCCTGTGGAACCTAAGTAATTGTGATTTGATAAGACCTGCAAATGTATGTTCAGGATGAAAGCTGTTCTTGTGGAGTAATGCATGTGTATCCGTCTCTTTGAAAAATACTTTAATATCCAGTCTATTGGTTTGATTAAATGTGGGTCCTTTGAATGTTGTTGTGTCCAAAAAGTCTATCGAATTGTGATTTAGACTGGATTTTAGTTTGATGGACGGATTGTAATTATTGAGAGTGTTCAAGAAGAGCTTAAAGTCATCCTCTGAATGTGTCCATATACCCCAGATATCATCTAAGTATCTATAATAATAGATGGGTCTCTTGTCACATTGTTGGAGGGCACCTGTCTCCCAATCTGCCATAAAAATATTGGCATAAGCGGGCGCAAATTTTTTGCCCATCGCTGTGCCTTTAATTTGCAAAAAGAATTGTCCATCGAATTCAAAATCATTGCGGGTCAAATTGATTTCTAATAACTGTAGTAGTTCTCTGTCCGGTCTTTTCTTATCATAATGTTTAGAAAAAATGTTCTTCACTGATTGAATGCCCTCCTGTATGTCTATATTTGTGTAGAGGCTATCATTATCGATAGTAAATAGGATGGAATTTGCCGGAACGTGAAGATTTTTAATTTTTTCAATGAAGTGGTATGTGTCCTTAATATAACTCTGGTGTATGGTGGACAGTGGGTTCAGATAAAAGTCCAAGAACTCTGCTGTCCTGTAGGTTTCACTGCTACAATCAGAGACTATAGGTCGAGCAGGGGGGATCTGGAAGGGCTTGCTCCACTTAGCAGGGTCCTTATGTATCTTTGGCAACATGTAAAAACGTCTAGGTCTGGGCTCTGAGTCAGCAAGTAAGTAGTTTTTTTGCTTGAAATTGATGAATTTCTTTTCATGTAGTTTATTGATAATTTGGCTCACTAATGGGATGGTGTCCAGATAAATTGTTTTTTGTATTTTGGAATAATACTGTGTATCATTGAATTGTTTATATCCCTCCCACAGGTACTGATCCCGGTCCATAACTACGGCTGTGCTGCCTTTATCGGCCGGTTTAATGATGATGTTTTTGTTATTAATCAATTCTTTGAGAGCCAAATGTTCCTCCCGGGTGAAATTGTGTTTTTCATGCCGGATTTTGAAATGTTTATTAAAATATTTTAAATCTTTTTTTATCAATTCAACAACATGTGGGGGTAGTTGTGCATCGGGAGGGGCCCAAGTAGATGGGGGAGTGAAAGGTTGCGGCGTGCAATCGCCTTTGTCACCATAGAAAGCTGCCAATTTTAATGTTCTATGGTAACACTGTAGGTCGAATCTAGACTGTTGCCTGATATGTTTTCTATCAATGCCCGCTGTGGGGATAAAACTAAGGCCTCTGTTAAGAAGAGCAAGCTGAGGGGTGGACAGTTTAAACTTATGAGTGAGAACCATCACATTTTTAAACCCCTCCTGCACAGGCAGGTTCATGGGGTTATCTAGTTTAATTCAGAGGTCAGGTGTGTTAACATGGCGGCAGCCGTCTGCCTGGACCAATGAATTTTGTCCTTCTCAGTGCCGAACAGAAGGGGAGACAGTTTGGGGAGATAGTCACAGTTCTCCATGATGTGTCTGTTCAGAGCACTGAGGACCAGGCGTTCCTGCTGCGGGAGAGTCTGACAAAAGTTAAAAGCAGGAGTCAGAATTCTGGCCTGGGGGAATTTTGTTTTGGCTGCTTTAATGGCTGCCTGTAATTGTCTGATGGCCGTGACCTGTGACCTTTGGGACCTGTGATTAAGGCCAAAGGCCGGGATAATGGTCTGAGGTGTTGTGGAGCAGGTGGCCTTGTTCAGGAGTGCAGCAGCATGGCGGAAGTTGGCGCCAGGATAGCTGTCCACCTGTAAATCATTGTTTTGAAAAGGAGGGCACCTAGCCAGGTTGGAGTCACCTATGATCAGGTGTGGTTTTCTGATATTCAGGCAGCAATCTTTCATTTTCCGTACCGTGTCGATGTGGCGGGTTGGCCTGCGGGTTGGTGTCATAGCTGGAGACGGTAGGGGAAGCAGAGGGGGCGGGGATGCAGAGTTGTCATCCAATAAGTCGATGAGGTTGAGCTCTGGAAGCTGGGGTGCGTTGGTCTGAGGCTGCGGCGGGGAGTCCTGTGGTGATGCAGTGCTGGGTCCTGGTTGTGGTTGGGTGAGTTCCCTCTGTAGAAGCCGCTGTGTTGGTTGAGGTTGTGGTGGTTACAGGTGTGGTGGTTGGAGCTGTGGCGGTTGCCAGGCTCTGGGTGTTGGTGTCAAGCGTCTGTCCATGAAGCTGGGTCT